>MU223163.1:1156287-1180093 GCA_018584345.1 Thuja plicata
ACGGGGGTTTTGGGGTGGGTGGGGAGGGGGGTTTATATAGGAAAACAAGTGTGGAGGGTATTGGAGGGGGGTGAAAAAAAAAGAGTTTGGGGATATAGTTTTTTAAAATAGGGGGATTCTTTAGTATGCTACAAATGCACGTGTTATGACTCATGTTCACTAAGTGGGGCCCCCATGTGTGGAGAGAATTAAATGATCAAATTAACAATTTAGTAATGGGGAAGGGGAAATGAGGAGGTACCAGAGTGAAATAGAACAAGGAATAATGTTATTCCTCAAGACTTTGGATGATAACCTGATCATGCAGACTCAAGAGCATGAAGAAGGGAAATCATTTAAAGGGAAAGGTGCAATTGGGAAAGAATTCCTTTAATAAAATATATACAATTAGGAATTAGAATGTGTGAATAAATGTATGGGGATGAAAAGGCCCTCAACCCTAGAAGATGAGGAATCAAAAAAGGAAAAAAGAGAACTAATTCAAAATATTATGGAATTGGATGCTTTGGAAAGAAAAAATAATGAGGAACTTGAGGTTGAGTCTAAGGAAGATCAAGCTTTGAAAATGGAAATAGTGGGAATACAACAATTTCCTTCCAATAATACAAGTGTAAATTGTTGCAAGGAACCTAATAAGAAAGGGGCTAGAAGGAAGTCGCTAGTAAAACTAAGATCCAAAGATGGAAAAGTGGCAACAAAAATCAAGATAACTTATTTGCTGGACAACAGGAAGGGAAGAACCCTTCCCCAAGAGCCATGTTTCTCATATCATGGAATGTTAGGGGATTAAATTTCCCTATAAAAAAGAGTCTAGTCAAGAAAATGATAGAGTTTACTAGAGAAGAAAAAAAACAAATACTAGAAGTAGAATTAGTATTCAAAATCTTTAAATATTGGAAGGGTTGGGTTGTCCTAGCTAAAGGGGCCTCTAGAGGATTGGCCATTTTTTGGAATAAAATAAAATTATTCTATGAGGAGTTAGACAATAGTAATTTATAGATGAGTGGTAAGGTAAGGAGTCTAGAGACTAATTTGTAATTCACAATCATCAATGTTTATTGGCATGTGTCTTGTCCAAGAAAAAGAGTTATGTGGAATGCGTTGGATGGTTTTATGCACTATTTACAAGTGAAACATCTCATTGTGGCTAGGCACTTCAATGGAAATTCTATATAGATGAGATAAGAGAGGAGGTATTGGTAGACTAGGTTAGACCTAGATGGACTTTCGAGATTGGGTATTTAGAAATAACTTAATGGAAGTTGAACTCAAGAATGAGAACTACACATGGAATAACATAAAACTTGGTTTTACAAACATAGTAGAAAATTTGTATAGGTTTTTCTTTAATGGTGAACTCTCCACTTTCCCAATGTATCTCTTGAAGGAATCATTTTACCATGCTCGGGATTAGACCATTATTCTATTTAGCTAAACCTGATAATGGATTCAAAGCCATACATAGCTCCCTTCAAGTTTTAAAATATGTGATTTAAAGATGAAAACTTCATAAATGGGTTGGAATATGGTGGAAGGAAGAAGAACATATAGGATCAAAACTATTATGTTTTATGGAAAATTTGAAAGGTGTGAAGAAGAAAATTTAGGAATGGAACAAGATGTAAGTCAATAATATCTTTGAATCAAAAGACAAGACTGAAGAGGACTTGAAAAAACTAAATGAAGAAGTCCTAAAGGATGGGATGAATAATGAAAGGTTTGTAGGGAGAAAGGTCTGTTAAGGGTATATGAGGAAATTCTAGCAAAAGAGGAAATATTTTGGAGACATAAATCAAGGGAGCTATGGCTAGAAGGTGGGGATAAAAATACCAAATACTTCCACAATATCACCAAACAGAGAAGGGATCTGCACCACATTACAAAATTGGAATTTGAGAATCTAACAATCTTTGAAGATCTGAAAGTCATCAAAAAGAGCATAATTTAATTTTTAAAAGGTCCCTTGAATAAGGAGGTGGGAGCCAAGACTAGTAACCAGTGAGAACTCTTGACACATATCCCCAAGCTAATTAGAAAAGAACAAAACAATATGCTCAATGGAAAATTCACTGATGAGGAGGTAGAATTGGCACTCTAACAACTGCACCCAGATAAGGCCCTTAGGACAAATGGATTTCTAACAAATTTCTTCTAGAAATGTTGGAAAGGAGTTAGTAGAAGCCTTACAAACTGCAAGGAACTATAGAAGACTATTGAAGGAAGTTAAAAATACTTTCTTGGCCATCATACCCAAAAAATAACATGCAATCAAATTGGAGGAATTCGCACCAATTTCTCTCTACATTACAATATACAAAATTATGTCCAAAGTGCTTGCAAATAGAATCAAGAAAATTAGATGCCTAGCATCATCTTTGATGAGTAGACTAGATTTTTCATGGCTAGATATATTATAGATGGAGTTATTATTACCCAATAAGTTATACATTTTCTATAACAAAATAAGGCTTCAGGTATGCTAATAAAATTGGAGATCTGAAAAGCATGTGATGGGTATAATATTGGATATTACTATGTAAAACTTTGGAAGCCTTTGGTTTTAATAGACAATTCATCAACTGGATATATGAATGCATTGTAAAATTCCAAGAGTGCTAAGACAGGGAGATCCCCTATCCCCCTTCTTTCTCATAATAATGGCCAAATCACTAGGAAGGGAAATATATAATTTAGCAGAGATAGGAAAATTAAATGTGATAAGAATTTTAAGAAACATAAATGTCACCCATCATAAATTTTCCAATGATATGATCTTGTTTGGCAGATCAAGGAGGGAAGATAGACAAATTAAGAGCCTACTTTCTATACATGCAAAATCCTCAGGAAAATAATTCAATCAAAATAAGTCAAATTCATTTTTTATCAACACTCATCCAAGGAAAGATATAGTGGATCTCAATGAGATAGGTTATAGAGGAATCTTTTCCATGATCTTACCTATGTCTCGTATTAGCTAAGGGCCTTAGGAAGAATAACTATGTGACCCTCTCAAATAAAAATGGATAAACGCTTAGGTTCTTGGAAAGGGAGGTGGCCATATTAGGCAGGAAGAAATATAACATTGAGGGAAGTGATCTCCTCTTTACCTATCTACCTCATATCCTTCCTTGCTGTCATAGCCAGAGAAAACCAATCTTTCATTCAAAAGATGAGGACATTTTTGCAGCAAGGTATGTCCGACAAACACAAAATGACACTAATGTTTTGGGAGTGGATTTGGAAACTGAAAGAGTGTGGGGGAATAGGGTCGAGAAATCATTTTTGGCGAAATAAAGCACTTGGGGAAAAGTTGGTATAGAAAATGATAAGAGCTCCATAATTAAAATGGGCTAGGATCCTATTGGAAAAGTATCTAAATGACAATGATAGTCTAGGTATTGCAAGAGTTAGTAACCCTCCCAAAGGGTCCAAGGTATGGAATTTCACGTTAGACTAAAAATCTATCATATGAAAGTTCCTTTTCTAGGATATACATAATGGGGAAAATGCATTCTTCTGGGAAGAATCTGGTGTGGTTTCCCAAGCATAGATAGCCTAATTGACATCAGAATGACCAAAAAATATCTCAAAGAGCATTGGGGCAAAGGGGTAAAGGGATATATATTAAGTTTGAGAAGATAGACTTGGCTTATGTACAAGAATGGAAGGAATTGAGTTGCCTTCCTCTTCCTAGTCAAGAAATAGAAGCTTTAACAAACATTATTTCACAAAGACAAATCAACTTCAGAAAAGGAGAAGATAAACTAATTTGGGCAGTAGCAAAGGAAGGAGAATATAATGTGAAGGATGGATATCGTTGAACATATAGAGGTGAAAAGCTACTCAAATTGAATTTTCAAAATCCCTATGTTGGGATAAGCTATGCATTCCCAGGGCATGAACCTTTGCATGGGAAACATTGCAAAAGTAAATATTGACTACAGAGATATTTTAAAAATTTGGGTTTGAAGGTTCTTCAAGATGTGTATAATGCAAAAAGGAAGAGGAGGGAGTTGATCATATTTTCATTGGGTGTCAGTTTTATCAAGAGTGTTGGCAATGAAAGTGTACAAAATTGGATTGGATAACAACCCTCCTAAATGATATAGTTAGTCTATTCCAAAGCTGGCCAAGGGGAATAAATTAAGGCTTACTAAAATGTTTATGAAAGATCTATCCTTCACTAATGATATAGGAAATATGGAAAGAAAAAAATTGCATACTTTTTTATGATAAGGAAATGGACTTGAGCTCCTTTCAAAACAAGGTGGAAGTAGAAATTCTAGAAGTGGTTAATAATAAATCTTCCCTCATGACCCAAAACAAAGTAGACTTCATTGATTGGGATGGTAGGATGAGGTTCATATGGACAGGTCTAAGAATATCGACCTTTGTTGGAAAAGGATCTAAGGAAGCAAATATATTAAGAAACCAAGCCAAATGGATTCCACCCAAGATTGGGTGGTTTAAGATGAAACTTTATAGGGCATCCAAGGGAACTCATGCCCTTTTGGTGTAGGATGCAAGAATAGAAACTAGGAAGGAGAGTTATTGGGGATGAGAACTCTTCCAATAGCGGTGAATACCAATAATCATGTAGAGTTCAATGCTTTATTCATAGGCATACTCATATGTAAGGATTTGAAATTAAAAAAAATGAAGTGGAAGGGAATTCAACCATTATGGTGAATGTAGTCAAATTGGGTAAAACTCCTAATTGGAAACTCAATGGCATTTGGGAAAGGCCCTAGAAATGATAATGGAGTTTGAAGAATTCAAAATAAATCATGTTTATAGGAAAGCCAATAAAGAGGAAGATCAATTGGACAATATGATGGTAGAAGGTGATTTTATAAATAAATCAACATCCACAACTTAACAATATAAGAAAGTAATAATGCTGGACTAGGAGACATTACTTTTTTAATTTTTAAATTCAATGTTTTTTAGCTATTGGAAAGATCGGGAGGTATGGTCATATAAGACATTCCATGCATTGGAAAAGTGGAGAAAAAGGTCTATGATGATGTGGAAAGATGAATTTTCATAAGGTATTAAGGAAAAGGGGACAAGTCACTCCCAACGTGCGATGATAAGGTACATAAACAAAAATTAGGAAAATCTAGATAATTCCTAGACTAATGTTAGGTAATTATCACAAGGAAAGATAAACCACAGGGGGCATATGGAAATGACATATCACACTTGCCAAAGGTGATGGAATAAACCAACACTTGACACTCACTCCACTCAATTATATAAAAAATTGAATGAACTAGCATCACATTAGGTGGAGTCTTTTCAAAGGAAAAACATAATTAACCAAGCACTTCTAGGTGAATCCAACAAGAAGAGTAAATCGAGAAGAGCATTTGAAAATGGAGTATCCTTTTGACTCAATCCTGACAAGAATGTGAGGAAAAACACATTCTTGGGTTGAATTACCTATGATCACTGGTGTAGAATTCGGAATGACTTGGACAATTTGATCATTCAAGTAGTTAAGGTGATTAAGGGGTAGGAATGTATGATCACATATCACCAATTCAGGGTGAAATATGACATTCCAGTTGTGTTTGTTATGATTTTCTTGTTATGGAGGATCCAAATTTAGAAGCACTGCAGTTATGTAGAAGTGTTTTCAAAAAAGGCCTTCTTGGGAACTTAAACATTGTAGTTGGGAATGTAGATGAGAACCTTATGGTCCCGTATCTTGTGGATTATTATGTTTTGAACGAGCCAAGGAATGAGCATAGAGGTGAATAAGTGGTAGAAAATGTCCAATTCTATCCATGAGAGACAAAAGGGCATTGAAAGAAAGGAGGCTGATAATTACAAGAAACATTACTTTCTCCAAAAGTGGCTAGGGCAAAAAGTGGAACAAGGTAATGAATGGTGGCAAAAATACCTAATTTATGAGGGTTATTTGTGCAGAGTACCTCATGAAGAAAAGGGGGTCACTTAATTGACCTTGACTAAATAAAGATAATAAGGACTCAAAGACCTACAAGGTCTTTATACTCTGTAATTTGGGTCATTATTGCCTATAAACTAAACTATGATTTATATTGCCATGATAAGGAAAAGCACCCTAAAAGGGTCACCATCTAATGGGAATGAGGGTTATTAGCCTTTAGGAGGTTATAAATGGTGTTAAAGTCCTAAAAGGAAAAAATCAAAGGATAGAAGTTATTAGGAGTCTTTTTTAATAAGTTTTAAAATTTAAAGATTTGAATCTTAACGGTCAAATGCAATATGGAGGGAAACCCCATAACTTGATTAGTTAGAATATACAACTATTCTTGATTAGTTGGAGAGTTTTTAGGAATCCTATGTTAGGCATTGAAGAGTCATTACATGAGGAAAGGAGAGGAGAATGCAATGGGAGCATTCAGTTAAGTATGGATTGAACAGAGTCCTTGTAAACATGGAGCAAAGCTTAATGCATTTTGGGTAATTTTATGGAAGTTCTGAGTATTGAATCTCATATACTCATGAGAATTATTATTTTTAATTGTTTTACATTGCCACGAATTAGTATTTATGTTTGCATGTTGTGTTAAATCTAACTATACCATGACAGTGATGAATGGTGCACTAAATTCTCAGTCAAATAGGGTGTAGAGGGTTCTAATGCTCTAATTTACCACTTTTCTTCATGGTTTGAAGTCTTATTTTTCTAATGAAATGTATTTTAATTATTTTTGTGCAGGGGATAAGTTAAGAGTTTGATACACACTCAAAATAGTGAGTTTGTACTTTGAAAAGGCACCAAAATAGTGCCATGGGAGAAGCAACGAGCATTCTAGCCTTGTGAGGATGGTATTTTATGTGTGAATTCTTATTGGTACACCCAATCCAAGGTGAAATGACTCATCAAAGGTTCTAGAAGTGACTACATGGTTGAGTTCTTGAAAGCCCTAAGTTAGTGTTCCTAAAAGAGAAGGTTTAATACATGGGGGATTAAAATAGTAGAAAGTCCCAAAAAAAGTTGAAAATAATTTGGTTTAGATAATAAGTCAAGACTTTTTTAGGGTATTGGATCTTGGGAAGTCATACTACTAGGTGTTTCTTTGTAAAAGTGTCCATTTAGGCCTAGGGAGAAAACACAATCAATCAGTTTTTGCATAGGATGTCCCAAAGGACCAATTCCCAAGATTGACAAATATTTAAGAACTTTCAAAAGGGTATCTAAAAACTTGATTGGTTTAGAAAGTTGTTTTGAAAAGTGGGAATATAACCTTGAATTAATCACTGGTGAGGGCTAGTAGATCACTAGCCTAGAATGAGGAATTTGGAGTTAGGCTCAAAGACCTTCTTAAGAAAGGAACCAAACTTATTGATTAAATATTTAAAGCATGTCCAAACCCTCAGATGGTGTGGAAACAATGTGGGAAGCATGGAACCTTGTTCAAGCACTTAAATGGTGTGGAGTCTAGTGAAGTTGAGAGCTAGTGTTTTGACCCTTGGTTGGTCTATACAAGTGGGTTGGGTCTTACCATTGATCCTAGTTGAAGGTACTTTTGGGAGACATTAAGAGTGATTGGAAGATTCTTGGGAGAATATTGGAACTCACCAATTTGACTTACATTAAATTGGTATCAAAGAAAGGGATTAGGTCCTTGCAATTTGGTAGAATTAGAAAATATGTATTTCATAACAAAAGTGAAAGAAATATTTGAGGCATACAAAGCCTAGAAAGCTTATGAAAGCAATAAAAGAGAAGAAGTAATGAAAAATTAGAAAAAGGAAGAAAGAAAATAAGGCATGGAAGAGATCAACATACTAAAGAAAAAGATAGAGGAAAATGAATCCAAGCTAATGGAGACTAAGAGCATGTTACAAGAAATCCTAGAGAAAGATAGGAGAATAGAGTCATTGAACACACAACAACAAGGGGACAAAGACCTTATTGAGAAACATCATGAAGTTGCAGACAAGGTTGACGAATGTGTTTTGGAGAAAAATAAACAAGAATAAAAATATGGAGATAAGGGTTATTTGAAGATCCTAATAGAAGATGAACCATTGATTTGTCCACTTGAAGGACATAAGAAGTAGTCAGCTATGGAAGAAAGGAGTGAGTGGCAGATGGTGGCGAATGACCCTAAGTATGGAAGGTTTCATGAAGATGACAAGAAGGTGTCAGAGTGTGAAGGAAGCCAATGTGTGATTGTAGAGAAGAAGATACTGGAAGGGGTTAGTTGTGAGAAGACAATACAAGTTGTTGAAGGTGACAAGAAGGTAAGTACTCTAGGACTTGATGAGGAAAAACACTTAGAGAAGGAGTTGAGAACCATTGATGAAGGATGGCGTGGTAAGTTTGGAGCAGTAAAAGAATGCCTAACACAAAGGCACAAAGTTGGCTTGGATACTTTCATGGTTGAAACACTCATCTTAGAGGATGGGACTGAGAAGAAAGTTGTAGCAAACATTAGTCATGACAAGACCATGGTGACTACATTTTATCCAAGCATGGAGTACTCACATGCTGAAGTGATAATATCTGTGTTTTTTTAAGTACTTTGTTGTAGGATTTTAGGGTAATCATGTTGATGGCCCTATGATTACTCAAGGTACAGGAATTGAGTTGACTTATGCATGGTTGAGTACTTGGTACAAGTACAAGATGTTTGGTTGTAGGTACAAGAAGCTAAATCCCCGAGGGTATATTTTTGTTGCAGGTCATAAACACTCAGTGCCCCAAAATTGGACGACAAGAAAGAGGTCACATAATCCATGGGACATGGATTCAATTCCATCATGAAGACAAGGGGGTCACTTAATTGACCTTGACTAAACAAAGACACTAAGGACTACAAAGACCTACAAGGTCTTTATACTCTATAATTTGGGTCATTAGTGCCTACAAACTAAACTATGGTTTATATTGCCATGATAAGGCAAAGCACCCTACAAGGGTCACCATGTAATGGGAATGAGGGTTATTATCCTTTAGGAGGTTATAAATGGTGTTGATGTGCTAAAAGGACAAAATCAAAGGATATAAGTTATTAGGAGTCTGATTGAATAAGTTTTAAAATTTAAAGAATTGAAGCTTAACGGTCAAATGCAATATGGAGGGAAACCCCATAACTGATTATTTAGAAGATCCAACTATTCTTGATTGGTTAGAGAGGTTCTAGGAATCCTATGTTAGGATTTGAAGAATCATTACATGAGGAGAGGAGAGGAGAATGCAATGTGAGAATTCAGTTAAGTATGGACTGAACAAAGTCCTTGTAAACATGGAGAAAAGCTTAGTGAATTATGGGTATTTTTATGGATGTTCTAAGTATTAACTCTCATATACTCATGAGAAGTATTATTTTTCATTTCCATGAATCAGTATTTATGTTTGCATGTTGTGTTAAAGTTGAATGTACCATGACAACAATGAATGGTGCACTCAATTCTTAGTCAAATAGGGTGTAGAGGGTTATAATTCTCTAAGTTACTATTGTTCTTTGTGGTTTGAATTATTATCTAGTGAAAGAAATGTATTTCAATTATCTTTTTGTACAGGATAAGTTAAGAGTTTGATACTCCCCCAAAACAGTGAGTTTGTGCTTTGAAAAAGCACCACAATAGTGCCATGGGAGAAACAACGAGCATTATAGCCTTGTGAGGATGGTATTTTATGTGTAAATAATTATTGGTACACCTAAAAAAAGGTGAAATGATGTGTGGAAGGTCTTGGAAGTGACTTCATGGTCGAGTTCTTGAAAGCCCTAGTTTAGTGTTCCTAAAAGAGAGGGTTTAATGCATGGGGGATTAAAACATTAGGAAGTCTAAAAAAAAGTTGAAAATCATTTGTTTTAGATCATAAATCAGTAATTTTTTAGGGTCTTGGATCTTGGGAAGTCATCCTACTAGGTGTTTCTTTGTAAAAGTGACCATTTAGGCCTAGGGAGAAAACAAAGTCAGTCAGTTTTTGCATAGGATGTCCCAAAGGACCAATACCCAAGATTGAAAAATATTTTAGAACTTTCAAAAGGGTATCTAAAACCTTAATTGGTTTAGAAATTTTTTTGCAAAAGTGGGATAATAACTTTGAATTAATCACTGGTGAGGGCTAGTAGATCACTGGCCTAGAATGAGGAATTTGGAGTTAGGCTCAAAGACCTTCTTAAGAAAGGAACAATACTTTTTGATTAGATATTTAAAGAATGTTAAAACCTTTAGATGGTATGGAAACAATGTGGTAAGAATGGAACCTTGTTCAAGGTATTAAATGGTGTGGATTCTATTGGAAATAATGGGAAGTGTGCACTAAGAGGGGAAGGGTGAATCAGTACCTCTAAAACTTTTATCTCTTTTATCCTTTAACCTTTATGTAATCAATTGTTCATCCAATAATTTTTTCTATTCTATCTTTGTGTAAGACATATCAATTCTTTAACTTAATCAAACATGTAAACATTCATAGAAACATTCATGAAAGTAATTGACTCATAGTACAAGATATGATATCACATTAAACCTCTGTAAGAAGGTAAAAATTGTGGTGGGGATTGCACCCACAAAATCTTCACTATCTGCAGATTGGAAGGGGTCAGTTAAGGATTACAATTTGATCACTTCTGATGATCTTCCCTATTAGGAGCATCTATGGAGACCAATTAAATTCTACTCTGTTAAGATCTTTAGAAACATTGTTTAGTGTGCACTCGGTTAAGAGATTTACAAAGGATTGTTAAATCCACCTTCCTTGAAAGGTTTATTAATTTTGGTTCATTTGTTAGAATGTGAGAAAATTACTCTTTGACCTAATTGTATGCAATCTACTATTACTAATTAAAAATCCATTTAAGATTACATGTATATATGTATCACCTATTGTGATTGAAAAATACCTATGTTGCTCGGTAGCCTCTGTTCATGGTTCTTGATAACCAATTTCAACTTTTGTTGTTCTGGTTCTTGAAAATCTTAGTCTAATCCATAGATGTTCTTGTTGGCTACTTTCATCCTCTCCTCATACATTTAGAATGATTACAACATCTATTTATAAGATAGATTGACCTAATTAAGTTTCACGTAAAACAAAATTAACTCTATGATCACAGGTTTACAACTTTACCTTGATCTCCTAGTCTACATGTTTTTAATCAGTTAGACTGATTAAAACAATTACAATAATGTTGATTTTCCCTTAAGTAATGGTTTTAAAACAAAACAAAAATCTATAAATAGAATTTGAATGTTTTATCTGACGTGGAAGTCAGATCCACTTTTTGTGGGCTGTAACTGACTTTCGGTGTCTGATGCTTGGTTTTCTCTTAAATCAGTTTGACTGTCTTTTGGGTTGCACTATTTCGTTATTTTAGTTTGCACTATGCATGTTCTCTCAGTTTTCACTGTATCTGCTCATCGGGTTCCTCTGTCAGTTTCCTCCTATCAGGTTCCACTTTATCTTTTGGGTTTCTCTTGAACTTATAACTTTCAGTGATCTCTAATATATGTGCTTTCGGTGATCTTTGAAAGTCTGTCTTTCAGTGTAGGTTTACCGAAGGTTCAAAAACTATTTTCCTTTTGTATACTAATGGTAAAATAATGTCTTAAATCTCCCCCTTTGACATTAGTATCAAAAACTTATATGTGTATGAATACTAAAGTGTTTAGTATGTACACCATGTATATATCCTATCATTATATGAATCCCCCTAACTGTATGCATTATAGTATATATGTAAATGTATACTTATACTTTCCTTTCTCCTTTCCACCTTTTCACCTTATGATAGATATACATATCATTTCCCCTTTTTTGATATTAAGGACAAAGATACAACTTATAAGTTATCAAAATTTTAGCAAAAATGTGTAACTTACACATTGTCCAGAATATAGGAATGAGAGTTTGTCATTTCTTCCATCATTTGTTCCCATTTCTCCTTAAGGTGTTCTAGATCCATGTGCTCTAATGCAATTCTAGCATGCATATCATAAATGTTGTCTAGGACAGACATTTCTGGGGTGGCAATCAGGGTTCTTGCCAGTGTCATGTGTTGCTGCAATAATGTGAGATTGGGTAGAATTAGAGCTTGGAGATTGGCTACCTCATCTCTGAACTTTGCTTTTGCATTTTGAATATCTTGTCTCATCTTTCTTTCCTTCTTTAGCTATTCATAGTGCAATTTGATTTCATCTTCATTGTTAGTGAGACCTTGTGCACTTGCTTGTAGATCAGCATCAATTTGTGTTATCTTCTCACTATACTCCTTAGTGAGTTGATCTAAAGTGCATAACTTCTAGATTAAGGTTATAGCTTTTGAAATAATGGGGTCCAGTGTACTTACAAGTTTAGACAGCTTCACCTTCTTCTCTGCCACTTCTTGGCTGATTTTCTCTGCTAGCTTGAATTTCTATTTCTATTCTGCATGCCCTTCAATTGCTTTTTCAGCATCTACATTCTGAGATGTGATAGCTTCTCTAAGAACTACCAATTGATCAAGTATAGGAGTATCTTGATCAACATTAGTGTCAGGTACTATCTATTGTAGTATGTCTTTTATAGTTTCAAGTACCTTTGTTTCTTTTGTTGCCTTTATAAGCTTATCCTGGATCGCTTTTCTCTCACAAAGTCTTGCATACTTTGTTAGTTCAGTTGGATCCAATGTTCTAGGATCACAAACTGGAATCTCAATAATTTCATCCAAAGTAACTGGATTCTTATTTTTTTCTTCTTATTCTTTGATATTTGTGTTGATGTAGATTTATGAACTACTATTGCTAGTTCATTTGTCTTTTCTGAATTTCTTTGTGAAGGCTTGGTAGATGAATTTTCTTTTTCCTTCTACTCGATGTCAACCTGTTGGTTAGGTAAAGACATTGTCTCATTAACCTTGGGTTCATCTACATATTTTTATTTTTTATTCTATGGTGTATCATCTTTCTTTTCTTCTTTAATTTTCTCTTTCTTCTCTCCATCTTTTGTTTTCTTCTCTTCTTCACTTTTCTGATCAGCAGATTTGTCTTACTGTGCATCAATATCATTTTTCGGCTCTTTAGATGTGTCTTTTTATTCTTCTGATGCATATTTTTGTTCTACATCACCCTTTTCTTTGGGTATGTGATCATATTTGGGTGGTGTTTTCTCCTTTTCTTGGAGTATAATTATAGCTTCCATTAATATTGGCATGTTGCACGGTATGTTCACCTGTGCAGCATCAATTATATTGTCATGTTCATCAGTCTGGTTCTTGGTAATAGTGACATCTTCATATTTTTGAATTTCTTTTGTAGGGTCATCGGTGATGTCAATGATTGTATTATCCAGAATATTTTCCATGGTGGTGTTCGACCATGTCTCATCTACAACATCTGTATCCTTGTTTCATGTGGTGTCCATTTTCTCTTTGTCCAATTCTACATCTATGATGATAATTGGTTTGGTGATTTCAGTAGCCTCAACATCCTTGGTCTCTTGATTCTCAATTAGAGCTCTCTATGGCTCAGGACTTGTATCCTTTTTTAGGAATATTAAGTGTTTTCCTCCATTCAACTTCACTCTTTCGGTCTAGATCTAGTAGATGTTCTTTGAGAACTTGGTAGGCTCTCATCTTTGGTGAGAACCTTTTGGAATGAGCCTTCATCATTTCTTTGATCTCCTCCATTTTTTATTCAGGATGCATGAATGATACTAGGGCTCTTTCCCTGATTTATTTCTCTGAGTGCAAAGCAAATGTCCATCTTGTCAATAGCCTATCTTGAAGTTCTTTGGGCATACTATCTGCCAGTTGGATTGGGAGGTATTTTTATATGCACATTATCTTGATGATTGCCTCCTCAGTATTATTTTGATCCAAGGGATCCATTCTTAACCATTTCTTTACCATCCTTACATTTACTAAACCTGTACTGATAATTGAGGCACATACCTCATCAATTGTTTCAATTATCTTGTTCTTTTCCTCTTTAACACCTTCATCCTATTCTATGTCCTTAAAGTCCTCCTTGGTTCTAATGAGCCTTCTTCTTTTTGTTGGCCCTCTTTTCTGTGTGGAAGGTTTCCTCTTGTAGGTCCTTACTTAACCTTTCTCCAATGGTGAATGACTTGTGTCCTTAGATATTTAGCTTCTTGTCCTGGTGGCAGCTGCAGTTCTAGGCTTCTTGGCAGGTGTAGCTAATGGAGTATCTGAATCTATAGACTCAGATTCACTTTCCTCCTCAGCTTCACTGACGGGTGATTGTCCCTCAATTTCTTCTATTTGTTTGGTTTCTTCCTCTATAACTGACAACCTTTTCTTCAAGTTCTTTACCATTTTGTCCTTTTTTCAATCTATCTGTTTCACAACCAAGCCTATTTTGATTCTTTCTTTGGCTTCTTCATAGATGCCAAACTTGGGTGGTGTTTTCTCCTTTTCCTGGAGTATATTGATATCTTCCATTAATATTGGCATGTTGCATGGTATGTTCACCTATGCAGCATCAATTATATTGTCATGTTCATCGGTCTGGTTCTTGGTAATAGTGACATCTTCATATTTTTGAATTTCTTCTGTAGTGTCATCGGTGATGTCAATGATTGTATTATCCACAATATTTTCCATGGTGGTGTTCAACCATGTCTCATCTACAACATCTATATCCTTTTTTCATGTGGTGTCCATTTCCTCTTTGTCCAATTCTACATCTGTGATGATAATTGGTTTGGTTCTTTCAGTAACCTCAACATCCTTGGTCTCTTGATTCTTGATTAGAGCTCTCTGTAGCTCGGGACTTGTATCCTTTTTTAGGAATATTAATTATTTTCCTCCATTCAACTTCAATCTTTTGGTCTAGATCCAGTAGATGTTCTTTACGAACTTGGTAGGCTCTCATCTTCGGTGAGAACCTTTTGGAATGAGACTTCATCATTTCTTTGATCTCCTCCATTTTTTATTTGGGATGCATGAATGATACTAGGGCTCTTTCCCTGATTTATTTCTCTGAGTGCAAGGCAAATGTCCATCTTGTTGATAGCCTATCTTGAAGTTCTTTGGACATACTGTCTGCCAATTGGATTGGGAGGTATTTGTATATGCACATCATCTTGGTGATTGCCTCCGCAATATTATTTTGATCCAAGGGATCGAATGTTAACCATTTATTTACCTTCCTTGTATTTACTAAACCTATACTGATAATTGAGGCACATACCTCATTAATTGTTTCAAGTATCTTGTTCTTTTCCTCTTGAACACCTTCGTCATGTTTTGTGTCCTTAATGTCCTCCTTGGTTCTAATGAGACTTCTTCTTTTTGTTGGCCCTCTTTTCTGTGTGGCAGGTTTCCTCTTGTAGGTCCTTACTTGACCTTTCTCCAATGGTGAAGGACTTGTGTCCTTAGCTATTTAACTTCTTGTCCTAGTAACAGTTGTGGTTCTAGGCTTCTTGGCAGGTGTAGCTAATGGAGTATCTGAATCTGTAGACTCAGAGTCACTTTCCTCCTCAGCTTCACTGACAGGTGACTATCCCTCAGTTTCTTCTATCTGTTTGGTTTCTTCCTCTGTAACCGACAACCTTTTCTTCAAGTTCTTTACCATTTTTTCCTTTTTCCAGTCTATATGTTTCACAACCAAGCCAGTTTTGATTCCTTCTTTGGCTTCTTCATAGATGCCAAACTTGGGTTGTGTTTTGTCTAAGGGCTCATTAATCAATGAATCAATTGCATTGGATGCTTGATTTATGTTCACTTCATAGTCAAGTGGTTGTAGCCATGTTGTCCTTGGTACAATAGGTTTGATATATGTGAAATCTGTATATGCATGTGATAAAACCTACCTATCAAACACAATCACTCAAACATGCAAACAACAAAGATTATTCATTAGGAATCACAAATAAATTAACAAATTCAAATGAAAGCTTGAAACAAATGGGTTTACACTGCAACCTCCGATGAGCCAAACAAGTGCACCTAGGCCTTGTTGATTTTTACTTAGAGATATTTGTGGGTGTGCTCTCCCAACACAATATTAAAATACCACTAGATTGATGGATGAAAGCTAAGGTGCATGCTAATGGATACAATGAAGAGCTAAAGAGCAAGTATGAGGAACTTGTCTCAAGCCTTCATCAAATGATGAGAATGAAAATGCAAAACTACACTAACATGCTATGCAAGATCAAATGAAACTAAGGACTAGATTCATTTCCATTAGACCTGAGATGTGATTTCTATATTTTTAAGAACATAAACATGAAATACACTATAAAATTCTAGAGCTAAACTAGCATGATAATAATGCATAAATGAGAGATGATTTGTTCTTAACAATGGCCTCTATTTATAGATTTTTTGGAGGAGAGAGAGGGCTTGGATGAAGTGGAGCTCATGTGGAATCCACATATATGAGGGACACATAAGCCATGCAAGAGGCCCATTTTTCTCACACATGTGTGAGCAACTTGTGATGTGATGGGTCAAGGTGTACTTAAAGTACACATGTGAAGGATCTTGTAAGAGGTGTAAGAGCTTTAGTCCAATGAAACACTTTTAGAAAGTGTAAGAAGGTGTCATCATGGGTGTAAGAAACCTTGTTGGCACCAAATTAGGATTATTTGGAAAAGTCAATTTTTGGAAATTTGCTCACACATGTGTGAGAAAATAATTAGGACTAATTTGTGTAGGAATTAAAAAATTAGCCTAATTAACCTTAGTTAATTAGTAAGTAGGTTTATTTGGTGAGAGTGATGTGAGGTAGGGTAGGATCTAGGTTCAAATTAGCTTAATCCAAATTAAATTTTGATTACTTATGGTTTAGTAGAATTAACTCATGGGGAGGAATAAATAAATGAAAAATTTATTTAAAAGGGATTAATGGGGGGAAATTTATATAAATAAGATTTAATACATTAAAAGGGATAGTATTTAAATTAAATTTAAATACTAAGGAAAGTTAATCGTATTTAACTAAATAAATTTAATTAAATAAATAGAAGAATATAACACATATAAATAAATAATTAAAATTAATTATAATGCTATGGGAATATTAATTAAATTAATATAAGGATGATTTTAGACATCTACATTTTGCCCCTATTTGATGTAGTGTCGGAAGCGACGTCGCGTCAAAGAAAAGAAACTAAGATGCCCCTGAAAGGTTAGGAAAACCTAAGGTAGCGAGAGTGGAGGAGTGTGCCCCCTCGAGAAAATAATAGGAAAAAATAAAATTTTTAATAAAATTTTCTCAAAAAAGGCAGGAAAAGAGGGAAAGAAGACCAATTGTATGACGTGTCCAAAAGAAAATGAAGGAAAAATGGGGACCAGAGTGGGGAATGGGAAGAAGGACAGAAGAAACAGGCCCCAAGGGGCTATAAATAGTCTACCGGAGCTCAAAGAGAATTCACTCTCACTCACAAAGAGCAAAAAGACAAAAGAAGAGAAGAGCGATGGAAATAGAGTGAGAGCTTGTGCAGCTTGGGGAGCAAGTTAGGATTCATGAGCGAGCTCCAGATGTTGGACCACTGGTGAGTGTTCGATGGCCTCCTTGTCTTTTATGCATTAGTGATTTTTTCATGCACTTATGGCACCTTAAATGCGCTCCAAACAGGCCCGTAGAATAGACAATGGTCACCTAACCACCGTGTGTGCAGATGGTGATCAACAAACTACCGTCCTCGTAGATGACCGATCAGCGATCGACATCTATGCAAATGGAGATCACTCAATCTCCATCTGCGAGGGTAGAGGGGGTGAAAAAGGATAGCAGAGATGATAGAGTTAAAAATATGTTGTCTGCACAGACAAAAGGAAGCGGCCTAAACTGCCATCTACAAAGATTTGTCATCTGCAAGGGTTAATCAATGTCTCCACTGATTGACCCAAAAACAAAAGAAAAAAGAGAAAAGAAGAGAGAGGAAAGGGTCTGGGAGAATTTTTTGATGCCCTAGACCAAGCTAGGGGCATTTTTCAATGCCCCAGAATGCTATTCGATATCTGACATGAGCTTGGTGGATACGATTACCTTCCAGGCAAGGGAGTGTTTTCCAGTGACCATGGTGTTGGAGCATGAGCTGACTGCTGTAGAGTGGGGGATTGTGACATTGTGTGGGCTAGAGCATGTACACCTCTGGCCCCATTTGAGATCACATAATTCACTTATGTCAGCACTGATCAAGAGGTGTCATAGTACCACTTCAAGCTTTCACTTCCCTATAGGGGAAACTACTATCACCCTTCACGATGTGTGGAGGATTTACAGAGTGTTGATTCGGGGGCTGATACCTGAGTACTACTTTGAGGGGTTAGATCCATATATGGAGATGGCTTTTGGGAGGAGGTATATAGACATTCCAAATTCACGACAGTTGATATCATGGGCGGGAGCAATGGCGCTATAGCCACGGTTGCGGCGGGTGGCCCTATATCTGGCCAATCCAAATGTGAAAGGTTTATTTTAAGCCCAATTTGCAAAATGTGGGGAAAACACTTCAAAAATTCTCTCTAAAGCCAAAATTGATTCCAAAAATAGATTCCTTATGATTTTTTGATAAATTTAAAATAAAAATTGACTAAAAAATGCTTTCATATGTAAGAGTTATGAGCATTTGAAGTTGCAAAAGAAAGAGTGACTTTGAATGAATGTACCTTATTTTTGAGTGGAACCTAATGAATTGGATTATAAATCCATAAATATTCTGGAACCATCTTTTTGACACTTTTTTTATCATCCAAAACGAAGCTCGTATGCAAAAGTTATTAAGGTTTTTGTGAAGGTGCCTCTTTATGTATTTTCAAGGATGAAAGGGCTAAGTTTAGCCACTAGCGGCCAGCCCCTGGGTCCCACATGACCACAAACTACAAGAAGGGGGCTTGAATTTTAACATAGCCCCTGGTCATCCATATCACTAGAGGCTAAATTCTTGAAAAAATAAAAACACAAAACAAAAGTTAAAAACTCAAAAAAAATTAAATCATTGCAAAAACAAAAAGAAAAAACATTCTTGTTTAAGTCTAGTCAAGCTTTCTACATCATCTCCACATCACTTATTCCATCTATCAAACTCTTCTTCATCCTCATACTTCTTATCCTAATCACTCTCTTAATCATCGAAATCATTCCTCTAATCTTAATCATCCTTAATCATTCTACTCATCATCTCCTAATCATCCATAATATTCCAAATCATCTCCCTAATCACATTCAATATTCCATATTCTTCTAATCATACTTAATCAACATCTACATCCTAATCAATCTTTCAAATTCTTCATCTTATCTTAATCATCCTAATAACTTCTTCCAAGTCATTCACATTCTTCTTAATCACCCTTTGTCGTCTTAATCATCCTTCATCTTAATCATCACCCATAATCATCCTAGATATATTCCTTCTTTATCCTAATCATTCCTATCATCCTAACCAATTCTTCTAATTCATCCATATGTTAGTAATAACTAAGAGGGGGGGTGAATAATTGGCCTCAAAGATTTATCCTTCAAACTTTAACCACTAATCAATAAAACTCAGGTTATTATGTCCCTACAAGATGCATGCCATGAAATACTATTACTGATTAATTGTCTGTCTATTTTCTCTGTCAATCCTTATTCTTTCTTCGTTATCGATAAGCAGTATAACTATTTAACAAAACTCAGTAAATAAGCAAAGTATCTTGATCAATCCACAGTTAGCTATGTAAGATACAAAATAGTAAAGAAATGAATCATACACACATAACACATGAATTTTTAACGTGAAAACCTTATTAAGGGAAAAACTATTGGGACCGGTACCCAAAATTTTCACTCTTCTAAAGTGAGCCCTGTTAGGAGCCAACCCTGTTAAAGGTTACAAACACACTGTTAAGTGTGACCTTGTTAGAGGATTTTATACATAGAGGTTGTCACTTAGTATCAGGAATCTATTGCTACCATCCTTGAATCAACCTCCTTCTTAGACTTTCAATAGGTATCGGGCAAGTCCAATGCTACTTTCATGAATCAACCTTTTTGGAACTCCTTGGAATGTACCTCAATATATAGAAGACTATGCTTCAATGGTTAAACTGAAACACTATGACCTATTCATATTGCAACTTTGAATTTCTAATTTTTAGATCTATTTAAGTACATTACCTCTCTGATCAATGTATCAATTCAATCCTTTGTGCTCCATACTTTCTTCTCTGTGATGCTATGCTTCACTATTCGTCTGTGTCTGCAGAATTCCTTAGCTCTTCCTTCAGCTTGATTGATCAGCA
Source organism: Thuja plicata (assembly GCA_018584345.1). Classification (NCBI taxonomy): domain Eukaryota; kingdom Viridiplantae; phylum Streptophyta; class Pinopsida; order Cupressales; family Cupressaceae; genus Thuja; species Thuja plicata. The sequence continues at coordinate 1,176,483 of MU223163.1, forward strand.
CTACATGAAATTGTTCTTCATTAGTTTCTCTTCAGCATCCTCTTTCTATTCACTCCCTTTAATCCCCTTTTTAAAATGAATTAAGCTTGTCTCTTATATAGACATGATATTAATTGTTTCTTCATTCTTGATTCTTGATTCTTGGCGTGAAAAATAATCTAGCCAATTAGATTTAAAGCATAACTCCTAGTTTGTCTCATAGATATCTTCTTACCAACTGTACAAATCAGATTTAAATCAATTACTTATCTCTGGTTGAATAAAACAAAGAAAACAACCAGTTAAGTCTATCTTTAGCTCTTGCCAGCTAGATATTTTGTCATTTTATGAACTTTCTATTCCGTTAGTCACTATTACAGATAATTTTCAGTGACAACTGATAGTTCCGTTAGTGAGACTCTAGTTAGCTTCATGACCTCTGTCCGTCGGGCATCATTAGAATTTTACTCGTCGGACAACTCTAGTTTTAGCTCATCGGACATCCTATGGTTTTTCTTTGTCAAGTAACACTATCTTCTGATCATCAGGTATCAGTGTGGTTGTTCTTCTTTGCCTTTACCGATGGTGTACACTCCGTCGATGTTGTTTGTCACTTAGTGAATAATTGACTTCTATGCATTTCTGAAAGTATAACCTTTGTTCCATTGATTCTCTAAAGTCTTTGGCATTATGTAGATGACCATATAGATGATATTAAGTTGACATCAATGACAATCCAATACATTAACTGATTTAATGCCTTGCATTATCTTCAACTTAACATTGTCAAAAATTCAATCAGTTACATGTCATCAATCTCTCCCTTTGGCATTGATGGAAACATGCTACATTATCACACTACACTATTTCTAATACAATATGAAATACAATAGTTGAGATTCATCACACTACCAATATTTTTTTTTCTGATAACCGATAAATGTCTGACCATTGATAAGCTCTATTTTAGCTTAGATTTGATTCTTGCAGCTCTTTGTATTTTGATGTGTTGAATTCCCTCCTTGTGTCAATTTCTCTCCCTTGACTGTTCTTTCACTTTTGATGTCATTTCCTCTTGTTAGCAACTCTCCCTTTGTATAATATTTCCATACAATTTCTCTCCCTAAGGATATAATCTCTCCTTGTTGGAGTAATATGATAATGGATACCTCTTTCCCTTTCCAAAAAGATCTAATAATATTGGTAATTTCTCTCCCTTTGACAACAATGCCAAACAAATAATTTACAAATATCTGACATCTATATCAAATAATCCATAATATATTCCTTGAATTTCACTTATCCATCAGTAATACAATAATATTCTTTGGTGCTCAGTGAAGATATATACTTGTCTGTATATAGATGTAGCTTTGAAGTTCATTTTTTTGCTTGCATCAACATTACTGATATTCTTATAGTATGTAGGCTGATGCAGCCTTCAATCATTTTACTAGCTGGTAGACAAGGGTTTGACCCCTAGCCTCTTTCTCAAGTACTCAAATGTATCCTTCGGTAGTGGCTTGGTGAAGATATTAGCTAATTGTTCTTTTGATTGCACATACACAAGTGTCACTTCCTTTTCTTGAACTTGTTCTCTCAAATAATGATACTTGATTGCAATCTATTTAGTCTTAGCATGCATGACTGGATTCTTGGAAATGTTTATTTCACTGGTGTTATCACAATAGATAATCACTGGTTCTAAGATCTTCATATGCATACCTTCTAGTAAGTATTTGATCCATGCAATATTTGAGCAATTTGTAGTAGCAACAACATACTCTGCTTATGCAGTAGACAAAGAGATGCATCCTTGCTTCTTTCTTATATATGTGACAAGTCCATCATCCATAAAGAATGCTCCTCCTATTGTGCTCTTTCGTTCATCAAGATTTCCAGCCCAATCAGCATTGATAAACACCTTAAGTTCAAATTTTCCTTCTCTTCTATACCATAAGCCATATTTCTCAGTATTCTTCAGATATCTTAGAATTCTTTTCATAGCAGTCATATGTGATTCTTTGGGGTTAGCAGAAAATCTAGCAACAATTCCTACTGCATGTGCAATATATGGTCTAGTGTGTACAACATACATGAGTTTTCCAATCATTGATTTGTACAAAGTTAGATTTACCTCTATTTTCTTGTCCTCCTTTGTTAACTTACATCTAGTATCCATTGGTGTTCCAACTGGTTTGGAATCTTCCATCTTGAATATTTTTAGGACCTTTTTAATGTATTTGGACTGTGTAATGAAAATACCTTCACTTTGTTGAGTGATTTGTAGACCAAGAAAGAACTTGACCTCTCCAAACATAGACATCTCAAACTCTTTGCTCATCTCATTTGAAAATGATTTGCATAGCATATCATTGCCTCCAAATATGATGTCATCGAAAAATATTTTAGCAATCAAATTGTTAGCATCAGTATCTTCCTTTAAATAAAGATTACTATTTTCACTAGTCCTTACAAATCTAATACTTTTAAGATAGGAATGAAGTCATTCATACCAGGCTCTTGGAGCTTGTTTTGATCCATACAGGGCTTTATGAAGTCTACATACCATGTTTCTCTTGTCTGGATCTACAAACCCTTCGGGTTGCTCAATGTATACCTCTTCTCCAAGTATTCCATTTAGGGATGCTAACTTGACATCCATCTGATATACTTTGAATCCTTTGAATGCAACATAAGAAAGTAGTATTCTTACTCCTTCTAGCCTAGCAATGAGTGCAAAGGTCTATCTGTATTCATTTCCTTCTTCTTGTGCATACCCCTTGCATACCAATCTTGTTTTATTCCTTGTGACTTCTCCATTCTCAGTCAGCTTATTCCTAAATATCCATTTTGTACCGATAAAATTCTTGTCATCTGGTATTGGCACAAGTGACCATGTCTTGTTCTTTTCAATCTACTCAATCTCATCATTCATAGCACTTATCCATTCTTCATTATCAAGTGCAGCATTAATAGATTTTGGCTCAAACTCACAAATTAAACAATTTGAGTTTAAAGACTTACTTCTTGTTCTTGTACCAGCTTTCTTTTCTCCTATGATCCAGATTTCTGGATGGTTCCTTCATACATATCTTGCAAGTATAGGTTTAGCTCTTTGTCTATTATCTTGATCATCATTTTGTCCTTCATTATGTTCTTCATCACCTTGCACATTATTTTGATCATCATCCTGATCGTCAATAATTGCAGCCTGACCATTGGTTGCAACATTCTATTGTTCTAGAATTAAGCACTGTTGCTCAGGTAGAGTGTTGGGTTCTTCACAGTATACAAACTTGTGGTAGTCCTGTTAGTAATAACTGAGAGGGGGGGAAAATCAGTGGCCTCAAAAATTTATCCAATTTAAAATTTAATCCACAAATCAATACTTCTCTAATTATTAAGTCCCAACAAGATGCATGCCATTAAAATATTTCAAACAAATAACTGTCTGTCAGTTTACCTTGTCTGTCCTTATTCTCCTTGATAACTGATAAGCAGTAACTATATTTACCGATACTTAGTAAATGTGTAGAGTATACCAGTCAATCCATAAATGCATATGCAGAATGTAAAACACTAAAGTAATAAACCATACACATAACACAAGGATTTTAACATGGAAACCC
>MU223163.1:1191130-1214119 GCA_018584345.1 Thuja plicata
TCTTTCCATCAAAAGTCTGAATACATTCTTGGTGTATCACCCCATTTTCCCTTTCATTTTTAATCCTTTTTCCCTTTTCCCTATCAAGTTTTCGAATCAGGAGGTGATATCCCGAATCAAATAGGAATCGGCCTAGAATCTAGAGACTTTTCCTCATCCATAGTTCACCCACAGCTAGAGGAAGTTTCCATTGTGAGGATGGAATTGTCGTGTAGCCCTAATGCCTGAGTTAGGGTGACAATTCTAAGCCTGAACAATAACATTGACTACCAAAGATTTTGAAGTAACTTACATTGGGTGTTTTACCATACCATAGCTCATAAGGTGTCTTATTTGTGTCTTTCTTCAATTGTACTCTATTTAGTGTGTAGACAGCAGTACTGACAGCTTCCCTCCAGAAGATTTGGGTGATGCCTTTCTCTATCTTCAGTGTTTTAGAAAAATCAACTATTGATCTATTCCTTCTCTCAGCAATCCCATTTTGCTGTGGTGTTCTTGGTGCAAAAACCTATCTTTTTATACCATGCTCATTACATAAATTAGTGAATTCATATGATATAAATTCTCCTCCTTTATCTGATCTCAAGCATTTCAAATCCTTACCACTTTGTTTCTCTACCATAGCTTTGTACCATTTAAACATCTTGAATGCTTCAGATTTATCTTTTAGAAACATAACTGTCATCATTCTAGAGTAATCATTAACAAAGAGAATAAAATATCTATCTCCATAATAAATCTTTGTCTTCATTGGTCCACATAAGTCAGTATGGACTAATTCTAGAATATCTTCAGATGTATGGGTTTTACTTTTGAAACTAGACTTTGTCATCTTACCTTTTTGAAAATTCTTGCACATGATGTTGTCGGGCTTAGTCATTGTTAGTAAGCCTCTTACATTTCTTCTTTTGCTTATTTTCATCATGTTGTAAAAATTCACATGACACAATCTTTTGTGCCACAACCATATGTCTTCATTTCTAGTCATTAAGAAAGTGGTGTTAGTATCATTCAGATAGAATAAGTTACCTTTGGTCTGTTCACTGATACCAATCAATCTTCCTGATTCATTAAAGATCTTTTCCTTCTTATTCTTAAATGCTACTCTATGACCTGAATTATTCAGCTGAGAAACACTCAACAGATTATAATTCAATCCTTTTACCCAATAAGCATTTTCAATTTATTCAACATTATAGTTCCTTTACCTTCAACTGAACAAGGTGTATCATTACCCATTCTTACTGAACCACCATTATAATACTCAAAAGTGTTAAACTTTTCTTTGTCACTGGTCATGTTGTGAGTGCAGCCACTATCTATAATCCAAAATTCATTCTTTCTTACCTTAGATATGAGTGCAGTTTCTACATACCTTTCATCTTCATCTGAATCATCTTTCATGGCTACAAATACCATCTTGATGTCTTCATCAGGTTCAGTGTTAGTATCTTCATCTTTTCAAGCAGCTAGGTAGTTGGCTTTCTTTCCTTTGTCCTTGTAGTCTCAAGTATCTCTTCTTTCTGATTTTCGGTAAATTTTGTAATCTTTGTTATCACCTCTGTCAGATTTCTTCTCAAAATATATGTCATTACTTCTATCATCTTTTCTTCTATTAGGACATCTTACAGCAAAGTGTCCAATCTCTTTACAATTAAAGCATATACGAGGTAACTTGCCTTTGTATTTACCTTTGCCTCTCTGCATTCTTCTAGCCATAAGTGCTTCTATTTCATCTAGATATTCTTCTTCACTTTCACTATCTCTTCTAGATGTGTGTCTATGACTTGATTTTCTTATTCTCATGGAAGACTTAAATGCATACTCTAAGTTTGGTAAGACACTATTATCAAAGTTATTCATCTCAAATGAAATCAGTCTACCAATTAAACTATCAAGAGTAACTGTATTGTTTGTTACTGCTCTCATTTCTTGTATGGTAGAAACTCTAATAACATATACAAATAGTAAGGTTCTTAAGATTTTACGTACCACTGTCTCCTCTTCAATTGTACCTCCAGCTCCTTGTATAGCATTGACTACTTCTTTTATTCTTATGCTATACTATGTGATGTTTTCTCCTTCTTTCATTCTGAGATCATCAAATTTTCCTCTAAGGCTTTCTGCCTTGGCTCTCAGAACATTTGTATCACCTCCATGTACAAGCTTCAGTTTGTCCCACATCCTTTTTTTATTTTTGCAATCCTTGTTCACATTTAGCATCAGAGAGTGAGGAAGAAATCTCTATGACCATGCAGTTGTGTTCATGCTTCTCTCTCAATTGATCTACTATTAATGATCCTGTGGGAAACACATATTCAGTATCTAGGAATTGAGTAACATCATTACCAATACCTGATAAGTTGAGTCTTATCTTGCTTTGCCATGAAACAAAGTTTTCTTTGTTCAACTTGGTCATATCTCATCTATTCATCTTGTGATCTTAACTTAGGTATTGAAACCTTCCTTTCTAAGAACACAAGCTCTAGTACCAATTGTTAGTAATAATTGAGAGGGGGGGTGAATAGGGGACCTCAAAAATTTATCCTTCAAACTTTAACCACTAATCAATAAACCTCAAATTATTCTGTGCCTACAAGATGCATGCCATGAAATACTATTATAAACCTCAGATTATTCTGTGCCTACAAGATGCATGCCATGAAATACTATTACTGATTAAATGTCTATCAGTTTGCTCTATCAATCTGTATTCTTTCTTGATTACCAATAAGCAGTATAACTATTTACCGAAACTCAGTAAATAAGTAGAGTATACCGATCAATCCAGAGTTAGCTATGTAATTTACAAAACAATAAAGAAATGAATCATACACACATAACACATGAATTTTTAACATGGAAATCCTGTTAAGGGAAAAACTACTGGGACCGGTACCCCAAACTTTCACTCTTCTGAAGTGAGCCCTATTAGGATCCAACCCTGTTAAAGGTTACAAACACACTATTAAGTGCGACCTTGTTAGAGGATTTTATACATAGATGTTGTCACTTAGTATCAGGCATCTATTGCTACCATCCTTGAATCAGCCTCCTTCAAAGACTATCTATAGGTATCGGGAAAGTCTAATTCTACTTTCATGAATCAACCTTTTTGGCACTCCTTGGGATGTATGTCAATATATAGAAGACTTTTAAGTCCTGCTCGGTTAAGAGACTTGGTGCTTCAATGGTTAAACTGAAACACTGTGACCTATTCATATTACAACTTTGAATTGTAGATTTTTAGATCTATTTAAGTACATTACCTCTCTGATCAATGTATCAATTCAATCCTTTATGCTCCATAATTTTTTCTCTGTGATGCTGTGCTTCACTGTTCATCGGCGTCTGCAAAATTCCTTAGCTCTTCCTTCAGCTTGATTGATTAGCACTACATGAATTTGTTCTTAATTAGTTTCTCTTTAGCATCCTCTTTCTATTTACTCCCCTTAATCCCATTTTTAAAATTAATTAAGCTTGTCTCTTATATAGACATGATATTCATTATTTCTTGATTCTTGATTCTTGGCATAAAAAACAATCCAGCCAATTAGATTTAAAGCATAACTCCTAATTTTTCTAGTAGATATCTTCTTGCCAACTGTACAAATCAGATTTAAATCAATTACTTATCTCTGTTCAAATAAAACAAAGAAAACAACCAGTTAAGTCTATCTTTAGCTCTTGCTAGCTAGATATTTTATCATTTTATGAACTTTATGTTTCGTCAGTCACTACTATAGTTAGTTTTCGGTGACAACTGATAGTTTTGTTAGTGAGACTCCAATTAGCTTCATGATCTCCGTCTGTCGGGCATCATTGGAATTTTAATCATCGGGAAACTCTAGTTTTAGCTTGTCGGAATCCTATGGTTTTTGTTCATCAGGCAACACTGTCTTTTGATCATCGGGTATCATTGTGACTATTCTTCTTTTCCTTTACCGATGGTGTGCACTTCGTCGGTGTTGTTTTTCACTTAGTGAATACTTGACTTTTATGCATTGCTAAAGGCATAACCTTTGTTCCATTGATTCTCTGAAGTCTTTTGCATTATGTACATGACCGTACATATGATATTAAGTTGACATCAATGACAATATAATACATTAACTGATTTAATTCCTTGCATTATCTTCAACTTAACATTTTCAAACATTCAATCAGTTACATGTCATCACCATATTCTTATTAATCATCCTAATCACTTCTTCTAAATCAGCTATCTTATCTTAAGCATGCTAATCATTTCATCATCTTCCTAATTAGTCAAGCAAGGTTCTAATTCTCATCTAATCACTTTCATCCTAATCATTCTTCATAATCCACATCAACATCTTCTTTCTTAATCCAATCTAATCATTCATCTTTCATCCAACCTAATCACATCATCATGATTCTAATCCAATCCATTTGTCAACCTCAAATCATTCTATCAAATCATAATCCAATTCATCTTCCTTTTCATCCAAACCAATCACCCTTAATTATCCCCTTGTCTTCCAACATCTCTCATTTGTCTTCTAAGGTTCATCCATTCTTCATTCAAATCATCATCCACATCTCCTTTTAATTCCAATTTTTATAAAATCTTCTACTTTTGGCTTAGGAGCACCATCAAAATATTTGGACTTTAATCCTAATTATCTTGATTGACCCACATCCAACCATATTCAATATTAACCTACATCAAATCAAACTTCATCTTTCACACCTTCATCAATATTTTTCATCTCAAATTTTATGTTGAAAGATTTATCAAAGTGTTTCATAGACCCTCATCATTAGAAAACATCTATTTGAATCATATTTCTTTGAGAACATCAGTCCGTCTCAAGTAATTAATTCTCTTAGTCATATCCTATTTTTCTTGAGATCTTTAGTCTATCTCCAAGTGGAAGAAGATACCATCATCCAAATCAATCCTTTGTTTTCACCATCATAGGGTCTTGTTTCACCTAGGTTTGTATCAAACCTTTAAATCCAAATCAAATCAAATCAAATCCAACTTTGAGGCTCTGCCCTCATATCAAAATCAAATCAAAATCAAATCAAATCAAATCAAATCAAATCAAATCAAAATCAATCAAAATCAGAATCATTGAGGCCTTGTCCTCTTAAATCAAAAAAATTCCAAGTATTTCTCCTAATTCCTAAGTTCATATTTCATCCATCCTCAAATCTCTCACTTTATCCACTCTTAATCTAAAACTTCTTCCCCATCATCTTCTAATCTAATTCCAAAACCCCTCATTCAAACATCATGAATATGGATTGGTTTCACAAAATGGTTGAGGAATTGAAAGTGCTAAACCCTAATCCTAAAACCATTCCTCCAATCCAACCTACCTACCAAATCAATCCTCAACACATCATATCCAATCCAAATTCATCTACCATTTCTTACCCTTCCTCTACCTTTGACAATGGAAATTCATCTCATAGCCACCTTGCCTACGAGATTCAAGAACTCTGAAACATTGTCCTTAGCCTAAAAAATGGGGGTCAAAAGAAAAAGTTTTCCTTTGAAGACATATGTCCTTACCTATTTTTCCAAATTTATAATTCCCATCTCCCATTTAATTCTAGTCATACACCTAATCCCCCACATTTTTAGCTTCATGTCCAAAATCATAATCCTGATCCTCCACATAATCCCAATCCTCCAAATCCTACATCATCCCAATCCCACACTACCTTTTCCATTGAATGGATCCAAGGGCTAGAAGAAAAATATAAATCCCCAAATCAAGTTGTAAAATCCCCTCAAGTCATGAACCTACCACCATCCCCTCCAAATCAATACATACCTCAATCCCCTAATCCGTATGAGTCTCCCATCCCTTCATCCACTCAAGTTGAATCTTCCACCTCCTCCATCACATTACCCCCACAAGTCCATACATGTCAAGAACTTGTTCCAAAGCATAATAACATGGATTCCTCTTCTTTTCTAGCTCTAAACATTCCTCCATCTTATTAAACCTATCCATCTTATGACACCTTTCCATATGAAGATCCTCTCCTTCCATATCAAGATCCACTTATCCTCCTTAACCCATCTCATGATCCCATTCCTAATCAAGATCAAGACATCCCCTCCACCCCATCCAATGATTCCCCTCAATGTCAAGAGTTAACCTTCACTTATCCTCCTCTTCATGAATATATTCCTTGTATCCCATCCACTAAACCCCCTCTATGTCAAGATCAAATTACTCCATCTCATGATTCTATCCCCTCTATTTCATTGCATGACTCCATTCCATCTCAAGATCCACTCACTCCAACACATAATCCTCCCCAAAGTCATGATCAAAATGCCCATTCAAATCCATGTCATAATTCCTATCCCTCTGAAAATCCTATTATCCCTCCACATGATCCTAATCCTCCATAAAATCCCATCAAACCTATCCAATCTATCCATAAACTGCATTCACATGGACTCACATCTTGTGTTCAAAATAAAAAGTGTCCCATTGGAAAAAGAATGACTCAAGATGTTGGTAAATCTTCCACCCCTTCTACATCTAAAATTCTTCCATCTAAACTCAAAATTTCCCATCCCCCATCCTCCAAATCCATTTTAAGTTCTTATGTCCAAAAATTAATCCCTTCCTCATCCACATCCATTCTACGCCCTTATGTTCAAAACTCAATCTCTTCCTCATCCACGTCCATTTTAGGTCCCTATGTCCCAAAAACAAATCCTCCATCCCTTCCATCCATTTTAGGTCCTTACATACCTTCATCTACCATACCCAAGTCCACCACTCCATAACCTCAAATCTATAATAAAGATCAACAAAGGAACACATGCTTGTATTCCTTCCAACATCCACCCTCCATTATTCGTTCCATTAACTCTCCAAACTATCTACCCTCTTGCACCCATCAAATTGCTATTGGAAGCAATTTGGATGCCAAAGCTAAAATTCATAAAAGCCAAATCCACAAAAAACAAATAAAAATAAAGGACCAACATGTCACATTTAAAAGGAATATTCAAGAAAAGAAGATATGATCCAAAAGAAAGAAAATTCAAAAGGCCACCAAGGTCCAAATGAAAAAATTCAAAAATCATGTGTATTCCCAAGGTACTTATTGTAGCAATACATCTCAAAGAAAAATCAAAGTTGGCATCCAACCTCGCTAATCCAAATCTTCTTCCCTTCATAAATCCATTTTATCCTCCATTTAAAAATCCCACATATCTCAAATTCATTTTGGATCATAAAATACCTCACTCCACTATCCCAAAATCCACTACTCCACCACCCTCCAAGGTGTGCGCCAATGATGATATTTCTAACTCCCTTATCCATTTCTTCACAAGTCTTTCAACCTCCCATCCATTATCCACCAATCTGTCTCTGTCCTCCCATCCCATTAATCCAACCCTATTCATAAACCCTTATCCCCCCTTCATCCCCTCATCCATTTCATCTCCCCTCCCACCATCCTACCAACAACTATGAGCATTTATCTAAAATTCCTTGATCCATTATATATATAGAAAAAGACATCTCAAGGGATATCATCCATGGAACTAGATGCTTGAGTCCTTCCTCCATCTTCCTGTCACATATCCTATCTTGCAAACCCACTTATATATCCATTTACTTATCCTCATTCCCTTTCACTCTATACTTGGGGGAAAGCTCCATCCATTCCTATGCTACCATACAAATCTTCCACCTACCCTATCCACCATCCACCATCCTATCTAAGTCCATCATCCATTTCCCCTCTTTGATCTTGACTATCCTATACTTTCCCTCCACTCATATACTCCCTGTTTCATATTCACTATCCATCATCCTATCTACGTTCATCATCCTCTATCCATGTTTGATCTTGACATCCTATCCATGTCCTCCATTTCATAGTACTTTTCTTATACATTTCCTCCATCCCCCTTCCATAATCCTATATAATTCCATCCTTCTTTCCCATGTCTTTTGATCTTTATTACCCTATGCATTTCCTCCATACATTATCGATTATTCTATCCTATCCATATTTTTCATATCATATCCCCTATCCTATTCATACCCTCCATCTCATATCTCTTCTCTAAATCCATTCAACTTCTCATACCTTTTCTCTTCCTTACAAAAATAGAGGCACTCATACATCCATACATGCTTTGGACAATACACGCCTTCCTCCCCTCCCTGCATATCCTTTTCACAACTATCTATCCATCTCATTTATCCTTTATCCACCATGTCTCCATCCTTCATCTTTCCACCTCTAGTATGGGGGCATCCTTTGAAACATAGTCCTTGGATCCTAATCCACTCATTCCCCATTCTTCAGTCTTCCACTCACATCCCTTACACACCATCCTTCTCTTTCATGCATCCTTTATCCCCAATCTTCCCATCCTTAATTTTCCTACTACTAGTGTGGGGCATTTCACTCCTTTACCACCTAGCTCTTTAATCTCCATCCTTCAATCCCACATTCCCTATTCATCTATTCAATATTACCTATCCATTCATTCCCTTCATTTATCTCCCATCCAAGCCATCTCTCCATCTCCACCATTCATTGGTTCTCCCTTGTCATTGATCTGAATCCCATTCTATCAAATTCATATTCATCCATTAATATTTAATCCCATTCAATTCATCTATCTTCCAATCTAATCCATTCCTCTTCCATTCTATCTATCTTCTAATCCAATCCACTCCTCTTACATTTCATCTATCTTCTAATCCAATCCAATCCATTCCTCTTCCATTCTATCTATCTTCTAATCCAATCCATTCCTATTCCTTTCTACCTATCTTCTAATCTAATCCATTTCTCTTCCATTCTACCTATCTTATCTTCCAATTCTCTCATATTCTCTAATTCCTCTTAACTTCCTTCATCCATCTTCCAATTCATTTCTCTTCTAGTCTACTCCATTCGTAGTCCCTTCTATCCAATCTATTTCTCTTCTATTCTAATCCATTCATAGTCCCTTCTATCCAATTTATTTCTCTTCTAGTCTAATCCATTCATATTCCCTTCTATCCACTCCATTTCTCTTCTAATCCTCTAATTCTATCATATTCGCCAATTCCTCTTATCTTTCAATCTCATTCTCTCTAATATATCCAATCTATTTATTATTCCTCCCACCCTTGAATCCATCTTATCCTCCAATCATATTATCTTCAAATTCTATTCTATCTAGTTCCTCTTATCTTCCTCCCCTCTTATCAAATCATTTATCCTCCTAATCTCTTCCTCCAAACATCCAAAAATAGTCCAACCAAGTGCAATCAATACTAATCCAATCAATCCAATCTTGTCATCTAACACATGAATCCTTAATCATATCATCATATTGATCCAAATTAGCTGATAATTCAGTACCCACCTTTTTCAAATCATCATCATGGGATATATCCTTCCCAATCCTTTGGAGGTGCATAGTTCTTATCATTAACTTTTCCATCCTCAATCAATCGTCAATCAAACAATCAATCGATTTTCAGCTTGACTTGGGGAAAAATTGTGGTTTGATTTTGGTTTATGTGCATGATTTCTTGTTTCTTGTATGTGTTAGTATTTTTTTCATTTATTATGTTCTTTTCATCCTATTGTCCCAAGGCATCATGGTTTTCCATATCATGGTGTCATAAGACATACGGTTGTATTTGACCTTTTTTATCACATACTTGACACATTTTCATCTTGGTTCCTAATACCTTGTTGCATAGTGTCAAATACAATATCAAACTTAGGTTTATTGCACCATTGCAACATTACTTTATCTATTCTTCCTTCATCATCCCTCTCCTTTCCCCTTTCCTTCTATCATTCCTATCCATTTCGAGAGCACACTTGTGTTCTCCAAACCCACATGTCCTCTCGAGGGGGCATACCACTCCTTCCTCATCATCCTTCCTCATCCTCTAGTGACTGGGGCATCATTCTACTAATCTTATCCATTTTATCCACTATGTTTTAATATTCTTTGATCCAACATCATTTCACGATGCTACATCAAATAGGGGAAAAATGTATACACTAAAATCTATCCATTACCCTTATCTTAGCCTAATTAAATAGATATTTATTATTTATTTCATAATCCCTATCTTACCTTTAATTAAATAAATTTACATTTATTTAATTAAGAATCTTCTTTATCCCTATCCCTGATTAAATAAATTTACATTTATTTAGTCTTATCCTATTCCATTGTCCTAAAGTTTAATTAATTCTTAAATTAATTAAACTAACCTAGCTTATCCCTTTTTCTCCCACTTAGAATTAAATATTGCATTTAATTCTATTTGAGCACATGGCTCCTAACTTTAACCCTCACCTAACCTCACTTCCCTAACCTAACCCATCCTTCTACCCCACTTGCCACTAATTAATCATAATCTTCCACCTAATCACTCCCTAATCATTTGCACAATCCTAATCAAAGGATTGGCAAACACAAGTAACATGTGACTCTTACACACCACTTACACATTTCTTACACACCACTTAAACATTTCTTACAAATCCTTACACATCTTACACACACTTACACATTTATCCCCCTTCACATGTGAACTCAACCATGAGCCATAACTTTCTCAAGTTGCTCACACACATGTGAGAAACTTTGGTCTTCTCGCCTTCTTACACCTTCTTACACCTTGTCATTGACCCATAACTTTCAAAGGTTTCTCACACATTTGTGAGCATATTTTCCACCTTGAATGGTCAAAACCCTAATCCACTTGGCCTCCACCTCATGGCCACATCATTGATCCTGAAGAATCTTAGCCCTCCATCCAACTTTAAATCTCAACCATCCATTTTCCTCAAAAATCTATAAAAGAAGAGCCTCCTCCTCTCCTTCAATGAGATTTTTCATCACATTGTTATGTTGCAGGATTGTGAGAAACCACATTCCAACAATCATACACTCTCTTCATTTTCATTTGAGAGGTTTTCATGTGTGGTTTTCAATAGTTTAGTCTTTGTTTCTCATTCTTATTTCTATTCATTTTCATGCATGGTTTCCCCATATCTTTTGTATTTGAGGTGTATGTGATAATGTAGGGATTGATTTTAGTTTTTTATTTATCATTCCTTTATAGCATTTTTACATACTACGGTATCAATCATGAAATATATATCATTCTTGAAGTTATCTATTAATTGCTCGGGGATCCTTACTCTTTTCTGCATTCTCTCCTTGAATCCAACAAAATACTCTTCTATAATTGTCTCAAAATTGTCTCCCAGTGATTTTATTAACTCACTGATCTATATGGTGACTGGTCTAGTTATATCCCATTTTACATCTCCTATTGATGGGAAGGATTCTTGGAAGTAAAAGAAAATGCACATGATAAGTGAACCAAACTTACATGAGTTTGATTTTACATTCTTGATTGTCTTTAGGTTCTCTTCTAGCTTCTTGAGTAGAAGTTTTGATAGATCTAGTTGAGTTCCCTTTTTCACAATATTATAGGTTGTATCCAATGCACTGGATTCTATGTTGTTCATCCTGATAGCTTGAAAGAACTTGTATCCTAGGACACATGCTCCAAATTTCAGCTCATCATCTGTAATAGTGGATACCTTAAGTCCTCTTCCATCACACTTAGCTCCTATATTCTTTTCAATTTCAGCCTTGGGAGGGTACTTCAATGCCTTTACCTTTTTGGTTATTGGGTAACCGGTGATTGCATGAATAACATCTCAGGTTATTGGTTTAGGCTCATCCAACCATAGTTTATGATTGTGAAATCTGCTCAATACTAACCAAATCCACTTGGTTTTAAACACTTTCAGGAACAATAGGGAATTTGTGAGCCCTTTCACTTTGATGTTCTTGTGCTCATCTTTAATAGTTACATCATCATTACATGGCTTCTTGAAAGCTTGTTCAACCTCCAGGTTGCCAATTTATGCAATATTGCACTGTATGTATGCTCGCACGTCTTCGACAAGAAAAACTTGAGCTGGTATTCACGAGAATGCTCTAGCATTGTCAAGTTATGATGCAACCTCTGGGTATATCTTGTAATGTGGTTCCACATAGGTAGAATTCTTGACAAGATTGACCTTTTCCTTCTTGATGCTCTTACACTTAGCGGTTCTTGAAGTTGTGGCCATTATTTCAGAAATTAAGGGCTTTTTGTAAAACATAAACAAATTTCTCGGTTATGATTTGTACTTACTTCAACCTCTATATTTGAAATTGATCTTCTTGGAGTTCTTTGTAATGGATTGGAGTCTCTCTGCAATGTTGTCTCTTCTCACTTTGTTTTTGCTCTAGTCGCTTCTCTCAAATCGTAGGTGAGAAATGAAACCCTTATGTCACCTTTTTATACACTTTTTCCCTAAGTCAAGTCATTAATGGTCAACCACTCCTCGGTGTGTAAAGAAAAATTCATTGGTTGAGACACTAACTTCCTTTTCGGTTACAATGCAATGAATCAGGGTAGTTGTATAACTTGTTACTTTTTCTGACGGGTTTTGGTGTATTGCAAAGACAACTTTTCAACTCGCTTGATTACCGACGGATCTTGATTTACACTAGCAACTTTAGCTTTTACATGTTAACCAATGATTCTTGATAAGTGTAGATAATTCAGTTTTGAATGTATACCGATGTATTTTGGTATGTATTAATCGATGAAATAGTTTTCACAGAATTTTACAAGTAATACCATAGTGCATCTATAATCATGCTAATTTGGCATTCAACTATGTATGATTGGAACTAATGCAAATTATAAATTGGTGTAATGCATCTCAATACTTACTTTTTCTGCTTATGTGGGGGTGGTGATTTCACCGGATCTAGTGGATAGGGTGTCACCAATTGCATTGCTCGATCCAGCTTCATCATTCTTTATATCTTCCTTTGCCTTTATGCAATCTTCTAGCCATTAAAAATTCAAGCTCATCTAATTTTTTTTTGTCACTATCACTGTCGTTGTTATTTCTGATTATGTGTGTGCTACTAGATTTACCAATTTTCAAATTAAAGGTAAATGTGGATTCCATAGATGGCACAATGTTGTTGTCAAGATTATTCAGCTCAAAATAAATCAATCTTCCAATAAGACTATCAACTGTAATGTAATTTCTAGGTTATGCTCTCATTTCATGTATTGCAGAGACTCTTATAAAATAAATAGGCAATAGAGTTTGAAGAACATTACTCATAATTATGTCTTCATCAATGGTTCCACCAAATCCTTGAATAGCATTCACCACTTCCTTAAGTTAGGTACTGTACTGTGTTATTTTCTCTCCTTCCTTTATTCTCATACCATCAAACTTTCCTCGAAGACTTTCATCTTTGGCTCTCAGTGCATTTATATCTCCTCCATAAACTAGTGAGACATCTTCTTGGAAGTTTTACATGTCTTGATGTCCTCAAATTCTACATCAGTAAGTGAAGAAGCAATCTCCACCATGATAAGGTTATGTTCATATTTCTCTTTCATCTGATTAACAGTCAAAGGTCTAGAAGGTAGAATGAATTCATTATCTAGATAATCTACAATGTTGTCTCCAATTCCTAATAGGTATAGTCTCATTCTACTTTTCCATGTTGAAAAGTTATCCTTCTTCAGCTTATGTGTGTCTCTCTCATACATTTTGTGATCTTTAGCTTAAGTCCTTCAAAACTTTCTTCTAAGCATTGTCTGCTCTGATACTAGTTGTTAGAATAACTGAGAGGGGGGTGAATCAGTTAGACTCAGTTTCCTCTGAAATTATCCTATAGTCCCAAATTTCTCCATATGTATACTAAAAAAATTTCAAATATAAAACTCAGCCCGGTGAAATATAACCTATGATTCCAAAACTTACTGTTAAGTTGTCTACCGAGTATTAGTAAATTAATACTGTGATTACCGATCTAGGTCAATAAAATAAAGTGTAAAGTAAAATAACAATCCATAATCATTCATGCACATTAACACATAGATTTTTAACATGGAAACCTTGCTAATGGAAAAACCACTTGGGACCGGTAACCCAAAATATTTTCACTCTTTTGAAGTGAGCTCGGTGAAGAGCCAACCCTTTTAAAGGTTACAATGCACACTATTAAATGTGACCTGGTTAGAGGATTTAAAGCTAACAATTCTCTCTTGACCATACATTCACTATGGGGTCGACAAGAAAACACTCAACATGCTATGAATGTTATAATAAAGACTTTCACTATCCTACTCGGTTAAGAGATTTATCTGTAACAATGGTTAAATTGATACAGTAACGATGTGACTCAATTTCAACTATTTTTTGTAGATATTCAGATCTATGCTAAGTACATAATACCTCTGATCAATTTGTTCACTTTAGTTCATCTGATTCACCATACTCAGTTCTTCTTAGTAATTCTCTTTCCTCTGTTTGCTCAGTGATGTCTACAGAAAATGCTTAGTTCTATCTTTAACTAGTTTCATTAGTCATGCATAGACCCGCATGTGCACTTCATAGCATCATATGATTCAAAATCAATCTCTTGTCTCTTATATAGACATCATGTCTCATTTATTTTTCATCCTTCAAATTTGCCTCTTAATTTCCATCATTCATTTTCCCACTTAAACCATCCTCGACAGTTTTGTTAAAAACACATTTCAATCTTCTTCGTATGATCTTCATTGAATTTTTTTGATCATTTGATCAAATAAAAAAATTATATTTTACCTCAAAATGATCAATTGCCAGCTCAACATCCTAGTCAGCCTCGGCTTGAATTAATTAATGGGTCAATAGTTGTGTCGGCAATCCCTTGCTCAGTTCATATTGTGCTTGGTATACACTATGTTTTACTCAGTGTTCACTGTCTCTCGGTGTATACAAAACTCGTCAATTTTTGACCACATAAACATTGTTTGTTCCAGATCTCCAATTTACAACAAATGTTTTCCACCATAATAATACTCAAATAATTTGACATCAATGACAATACATTAACTGATAATCTTTATCATCACTTCTGCAACTCGGTTGAATATCAACAAATGAATTCAAAAATTCAATCACTTGTAGTTCATCATTTGTATGACTCATGATGAAAATATTGGACAAATCTCTTTGAGTTCCCTCTGTCCTTGACTGCACCAAGTGGTATCAGAGTGAGCTTTTGATTCTGTTTGTGGTTCCTGAGCTTGTGAATTCCTATATTTTTTTTTTTTTGGGGTGGCATAATGAATATCTAACTCTTAGTTGCAAAGGATTCATGTCAGATGACTCATAAATGAAATTCTAGAGGTGGAAGGAGAGATGCAGATCCAATTGTGTCAGACATGTTGAGACAAATTACAGCCAGATTGGAAACTGTGGAGATAGCCTAGAGAAGAGGTCAACATATTGAGGATGTAAGTGTTAAATTTAATAAGTATTTTCACTTACTAATTATATCATTATTGATTTAATTATTAAGACACCTTATTCACTTATTATTGATTTAAATATTAAGTCACCTTGTTATCTCTATTTTAAACTTAAGCTAAACTTTAGGCATGTTATAATTACTTCTTTTATTAATTATTCATGCAACCTAGGTTTCTCCACCTTTTGGTGTTCGATTTCTTTTATAAGGATTGATCTTTTTGTATTTTTTAATTCCATTCCATTTTTATTGAATCAATTGAGGATGTTTCCCTTTTCACAGATATGTTGTTTTTGGCCTTTGTAGCTTTTGCTTCTCTCTTTCTATGACAAGTGTTTGCATGTAGGTGATTCTTGGGAGTTGTAGGATTGATAATTTTTTATCAAATTCAATATGGTATCAAAGCTCTAGATTTTTATGACCTTGTTCTCTTCATGATATATTTTTCCTTGTTCTTTAGATCTATGTTTTTGAGAGGTTTTTCTCTTTGATTTTGGTCAATTTTGGGGGAGTTATTTTTAGAGCACTTTGGGAAAAAAATGACATCATGGCTACATTCAAAAGGGCCAAAAAGCCTTATTTTCATATAAGGTATGTCCAATTCGGATGCAGTTGAAATCATAGCCCTCTTTTTTGCATGGACAACTTTGGCATGCTTTTCAAGAAAAAAAATCAGCTCAATTTTCATGTCGCCTCGAAATTCATGCCACCATTTTTTTGACAAAAAAAAGTTTGTATGGCAATTTGGGTTTCTTGGTTCTCTTCTTGTTTTGGAGAAGTCTTCAGTTTTCTGCTTGTATCTTGAGAAAATGGAGGCATTTTTTTGTCGAATGAGATATCGTCAAAAAGTTCGTTCCAAGCCTGACCTGATTTTCTAGGTTTGGATTTCTGATTTGTTTGTCTAGCAGCTATGTTTCCCAGTCAAAGTGAGGGTTCTTTTTACACTCCAGGAGCCATATCTTTCTCATCTAAACTCTATTTTTCAACTTTCACATGATGTTGGAATGATGGTTCACTGCTCTATCTTATTTCATGGGTATCACACCTAGATTCTTCTCTAGGTATGTTTTATTCAATTTTTTGCATTTTTGCAATCTGGTGGATATCTTGGATGTTTCAGGTCCTGGGATCATTTTCCATACATGGGATGACTTCTTTTTAGCTGTTATTTATGTTTCTACAACTTTTTTTCATTTTTGAATATTTTAGACATCTTTTCTGTTGCATTTCCTTTTTTGCAAACGCACTGAGATAAAGTGCCATCTGATGCATACTTTGGATCTTGGATCTTTTGTGTCTATTTATACTCGCATTATATTATAAAGTTTCATGGGGGGTTTGTTTCACCTTTTTCAAGTGAGTGTTCCTTCCACAACATTAGCCTCATGATGTGTGTCAAGAGAGTGATCCTTCCACGACACCATTCTTGATATGTGCTTGTACTTTCTATGTTCATGGTTCTTCATCATGTAGTTATTCTCGGCATTCTGGTTCAGTGTATCTATCATGCCTCTCCCTAATCACCATTATGGGGGGTATATCCTATTCATTCTAATTCTTCCTTAGTTCAAAGGAGTGATCTATGTATTCAGTATTTGTTCATACGTACTAGGTGGATGTAGTGGTTGGGTACCTATGCATTTTGGTGAGATAGATCATTCACCATATGGATACTCTTTCATTCTTATTTGGAGGCATCCTTCTATCTTTGATTGATCAACTCTTCAGGATTTATTTACAGCATTCTCTACCTAATCATGTTCTATTACAATCAAGGTTCTAGCAGTTATTCTTCGATAGTGTTTGTAGCTTCATGCTTCAGTGATGTTCTTCATGTTCTTCTTTTGTTCCTATATTCTGGGACATTCTCTACTTTGGAGGCTTCTTCAATCCTTCACTATTCTTCATCTCTTTTCAGAGAAGGGTTTTCCACATTGGGTTTTCTCCTTTTCTCCTCTTTACAAAGATTTTTTGTACTTGGGTACCTGATCAGGTCATGTTGTCGGGACCCAGTTCCTGCTTGCAGTAGTTGTTTCTAGGTTTTTAGCTTCTCCCAAGTTTATCTTAAGGGTGGGTGTTAGAGTAAAAAGGTATTTTCACTTATTAATTACATCATTATTGATTTAAATATTAAGAAACCTTATTCACTTATTAATTAAATCATTATTGATTTAATTATTAAGTCACCTTTTTATATCTAGTTTACTTAAGCTAAAATTTAGGCATGTTATAATTAATTCTTTTATTAATTATTCATGCAACCAAGGTTTTTCCACCTTTTAGTGTTTGATCTCCTTTATAAGGATTGATCTCTTTGTATTTTGTAATTCCATTCCATTTTTATTGAATCAATTGAGGATGTTTCCTCTTTCACAGATCTATTGTTTTTTGCCTTCATGGATTTTGCTTCTCTCTTTCTGTGACAAGCGTTTGCATTCAGGTGATTCTTGGGAGCTGTAGGGTTGATAGTTTTTCATCAACTCCAATAGTATTTGATAAAGAAGAAGAAAGAAATGATGAAGTAGTTGAATGAGGTGAAGTGTGACGTGAACCTGAAATTGAACAAGGAGATGATAGTTTTATCAAAGCCCTAGCTAGAGTTAATACAAGACCACATTTAAATCCACCTAATTACGATGGTAAATTGGATTCAGATGAATTGCTAGATTAGATCACAAAGATGGAGAAATACTTTTATAATGGAGGTATTAATGAAGGTAAGAAGGTGAAGTATGTTTGCACAAAGTTGAGAGGACATACATCTTTATGGTGGGAACATTTACAGACTGGTAGATAGAGAAGAGGTAAGGATAAATTCAAATCATGGGACAAGAAGGTGAACAAGTTGAAAGATAAGTTTTTACCTACTGATTACCAAGTGAGTTTGTTTAGGAAGTTGAAAAATCTAAAGCAAAAGAATGTTATTGTGAAGGAATATAATAAGGAATTTTATAAGTTGAATATCAAATTTGGTCATTATGATGATGATGTTGAAAGAGTTGCAACGTACCTGAATGGTTTGGGGCATCAATTCGAGATGAGTGAACTGCCTCACAATAGGTGCTTAGCAATCATGCCCAAAGCCTCTCTTAGGAATAGTTTATTCAATCTAAGGATCACTTCTCCCACCATGAGGTGCATTTAGTTTTTCAACTCAAGGATGTATACTTGAAATGGTACAACATTGTATGTGCACTAAGTCCCTTAAAGAGTCACTCTACCTATGCTACAGAAAAGTAAAATACATGAAAGGAATCTATACTAGAGCTGCAGGAAAGGAAACATGCCTATTCCTTACTGAAATGAATGCTACAAATTTCAAACTCTACTTAAGCCTATTCTTTCAACCTGGAGCATCCACTATAACTATCCTTGTAGGTGCTGTAGGAACATTCACAAAGTACAATGTTGCAGGAAGAAACTGTAATCTTCTATATAGAATGCTGGAAATACAAAAAGTAAATCTATTCTACTCTACTCTAATCCACCTCCCAAGTGGGCCACCTTGGTCGGCTTCTGCTAATCTATTAACATAGAAGATAAACCAATAGTCACTTCATTATATTTCAAGAACTGATTGCATGAGAATGATACATAAAATTGGAAATGAAACTGATGTGCCAGATACAAAAGAACAATGTATTCCAAAATCTCTTCGAACTTACAAACTAATAGTCTCATCCCTATAAATAGAGGATTGACTTCATTATTCTAAAACAAAAAAGGAACCATCTAACTGAAACCATGCCAGAGGGGAAAAAATAGGAAACGTAACAGCCCACGACATATGCAATGAAGTCTGGGCGACCAATTCAACATGCGTGGAGTGTGGAGGGAATATAGCAGTGCTACATTCCCACATTTCTAAAATAGTGGCTCCTCATTTGCAGTAGCCGTGTATTCTGATGCCATGATGGTTATCCATTTGCAGCTGGTCTTCAACGTCCTCTTTGAATGTTTTCGACCACTCCCAAGCAGCTCCTACTTCCTGGCAAGTTAGTTATCATGCAAATATGTTCATACAAGTACTCTTAATCAAATTGATCCAGATATTAGAACACACATTCTGATTATTATATGAAATACTACAATATATATCTAATATTGGAAAAACATGACATATCTATTCTACCCATGGGATAAATGGTTCTAACTGTACTTTGACATAGGTTCAACTAATTAGAAGTCCACAAATGTTTTGGTAATACTTAAAAACATAGTATAAAGATTAATATAATTGTTATCCTAATTTTTAGCATGCATCAAAATAATCATAAATAGGAAGAGATTACATTTTTAGAGGGAGTCCCATTAATATTATCCTTCAGGTATTATTAATCAACCTTTTGTAATTACATTCATTTTCAGAAATTGTCATTTTGTACTCTAAGAGTTGATCACATTCCTGAATTTCTAAATTACAATTTGATCAATTACATTGTGCATTCAAGCTGAATGTATTATACAAATGTTATTTCATCTTTCTTTTAATGTCAAATCAATAGTACATTGCATAAATAAAGGCATAATTGAAAGTATGGAGTAGAGGTCCCATGCATTGCCTTGTGGTTGGTTTTTTGATGCTTGCATATTAGGTCTCCATTTGCTTGTTGCATATCAGGTCCTAGGTCTTCATAGTCCATCTTCATCTGCATATAGGTATTTTAGGGTTTACCTGCATCATAAGAGAAAATGGGGTGTTAGATACAGTTGGATCTAAGCAATACATGGAACATAAACATCACACAATCAATCCTTCTCAAAACTGTATATCAATCTGATGAAATCAATGTAATGAGAAAACATTCATCTATAATATCTAAAGAGTAGTATTAAAGGGACTTGTTCCAAACATGAAACCTTTTTCTATGTATAATCACTTTGATATATGTTATTCCTCTCTATATAATTAGATATTTGAATGAAAGGGACTTAGTATTACCATCTGAGAAACCTTTTTCATGATTAGATCAACCTATGAGTTCAACAAATGATACAAACCAACCAACTCTCATGAGTGAATGTCATCTTACATTCACTCTAAAATATTAATTGGTGCATATGATTTGATGACCTAATAAATTGAGTAGTATTTTGTGTGCAAATGGACAGGTATCTGTGACTGAATGCAGGAAACAAAAGAAAATAATGCAGTGGATGTCACGAGCCCGTGCTTGAACTTCACATAAGCCATTATATGCAGAAGGATTGTTGATATCTCAGAAGGTTACTGCTCACATACATAAGAAGGATAAAATGCAGACACATGAAGAAATTCCAAAGATGCTACAGGAAGGACATGAACAAAGTGTTGGTTGTATTTCGTGTTTTTTCTGATGTGCCTGGTTCCTTGCCCTCCCCTTTGAAAATTTTTAGGTTTTCATGTTTATTCCTTGCCCAAATTGTCAAAAACCTGATAAACCCTAAAGCCAAGTGTTAAACGATGTATTTTTAAAAAAAACCCTTAGCCATGTCTTTATATTTCCTCGTTACCTTTTTCAAGTCACTAAAGACATGTGCTTTTAAGTTGAGTCACTTGATCGCATAACCCAGATCGAATATGCCAAAGCTTCTCCCGACTTAGTTTTCCCTTTGTGTCACGTAGTCTCGTTAAGAAGTCGAATATTCCATCAGTGTCTTGAGACTTGGCGATTTCCTTTTATTCGGGTTGTCGCTAAAACTCATGTTATAAAGCTTTGAAATGAATGGGACCCGCCTCAGTCGGGTGATCGCGAGAAGAAATGGCCAGTCAAAGAAATGTCTCCCGACCTTGCGCTTACTTCATGTCGCATTGTCGCTGGATCTGCTCGGTCAAAAAGTTAAAGCTTTGCTTCAGTCACGTGGTCTCGTGATAATTGGCAGTTAAGGGATAACAGTCACGACTCAGCGACTAACGGTTTCATGTTAAGTGATTTCCCTCAGTCGGGATGTCACCAGATCAGGGCGGTGAGTCAGATTTCAAGTATACATAAAGTGGACGAAAGAAAAGATGACATCTGTCACAAAGCTAATGGTTGTCGCCTGATCGCTTGATAAAGGAGATGGATCACGCGATAACACGACTAGGGTATGTTTGCCCTCAGTCGCGAAGTCTCTTGATATTTTAAAGGTATATAAATTTCTGAGGTGATTATGCGACGGCCGTTCGATGAAGGAGTAAAAGGATCTGACGGTGGTTGCGAAGTCTCGTAATAAAAGTACCCCAGGGAAAATGTCCTTCTGACTAAGCGATTAAGGTATGTCGCGAGGTCGCTGTAAACAGAAAAGGGCACGTGCTTCAAGTTAAAGGTAAAGACACAGGATCACGCGACAGAGCGACTAAAGGACTGTTCAATGCATCACTTACTCGCTAATGTTTTCAGATGAAAGGCATACAGCTCGCGACTATGCGATGAGGTAAAAAGGGAAGGTGTCGCACAGTCGCCAGTAAACAAAGGAGAAAGGAAAATAGCTCGCGAGTATGTGCTGAGCCAAAAAAAGATAGATGTCATGCACTTGCGGTCAAGTATGAAGTAAGATAAAAGGGCTTGCGAGCGTGCGACGAGCCAAAGGACAGAATGCATCGCTCACCCGCGCATAAAATGAAAGCTGGAATGTTAAGATGGCGAGTGAGCGACTAGATAAAGTTTGCAATGAAAAAGTAAATGTCGCTCAGTCGCTGAGGCTCAAGTGGTATGGAAAGTTAGCTCGCGATTATATGATGAGGTAAAAAGGGAGGTGTCGCTTACTCGCAGGAATCAAAAAGATAAAAGGAAAAATGGTGCGAGTATGCGACAGACACAAAATAAAGTTCAAAAGTTAATGCATCGCTCACTCGCATGGATCAAAGAGAAAAGTATAAAAGTGGCACGGGTGTGCGACTGACATGAAATAAGGATCAAAGACAACGCATCGCTCAGTCGTAGAAGGTAAAAAGTGCAGTGAAAATGGATGGCGACTATGCGATGAGAAATAAAAAAGATGTGTCGCTCACTCGCGGGGATTTTTCCAAAGGTGAAAATATAGCAGCAGTGCAGACAGAACGCGTGAACTAATAAAGTAGAATTTGTCAAAGGGGTTGATGGTGCATTCAATGCGCGTTCATCATGTTCACCATGTCTGGAGCCCAGGTTGTTCAGTTTGCAGAGGTGAGGTATTTTGCTCAATTTGCAGTGTTTCCAAAAGTTGATCAGAGAATTATAAATTTCAGAAAAATATGCACAGGTCGGTCAGCTGATATCTGAAATAGTTTTGTTTCAATATCGGTAATAAGAAATAGATTTAGGTACTCTAGGTGAGCAGAGTTATGACTGAGATTTCACAAGTACAAGAGCAGATATTGATATAGATAGACATCAACAAATCCCTCCTTGATGTAAAGAACATCACCGATCAGAGATGGGACAGACAGAAAGTACAGGTACAAAGCACTCAAGACTTCAATTGGCCAACTAATAACGAAGTAAAGGCATGGGAAGTCATGACTACACCTAAGAGAAAGAAACCTGTAGTAGAGGAGGAGATTTTGGATGATGAGTAGGGTGACACATGTTGCTGCACTGTTCATGAACTTGATGGACAGTTATTTCAAAAGGAAATGCAGGTGAGCCGGCGAGAACAAGTGCCAGGACTTT
>MU223163.1:1234029-1279362 GCA_018584345.1 Thuja plicata
AATCAAGCATGCCTTATCTTCAGCCCCTACATTAGCTAATCCTGATTTCTCTAAGGATTTTTTTTTATATGCTTATGGTGGTATTGACACAGTTTCAGCAATGCTGGTGCAAAAGAATGAAGAAGGACAGGAGCAGCCAGTAGCCTTTTTTAGCAAAGGTATGAATAGTTATGAGGAAAAATATAGCTTTGTAGAAAGACATGTGCTAGCTATTATAAAAGCCTTAAAGAAGTTTAAGCATCTGGTTGCTGGGAATAAAATACATCTAATGATTTCACACCCTAGTATTAAAGAGTTTCTATTGAATAAAGATGTAAGTGAAAAAAGGGCAGGGTGGATAACTAAATTCATGGAGTATGATGTACAAATTCATGTAACCAAGCTGGTTAGAGGAAAAGATTTTTGTGCTCAGATGGCAGAAGGAGAATATCAGCTTAAAACTATTGAAGAGGCCATCTTGCTCCAAGGTGATTTTGTACTTATTAATGATTCAGCATCTTGGTTATCAGATATGACCAGATTTGTTCAAACTGGTCAATATCCAATACATCTTGACAGAGCCAAGAGAAGGTACTTTAGGCTTCAATCTATTCCTTATGTGCTAATTGATAACATTTTGTATAGGAAAGATCTTGTTGGTATGCTTCTTAAATGTATAGATTATATGGATCAAAACAAGATTCTATCTAAATTTTATGATGGATCTTATAGAGGGAATTTCAGTCCCAAGACTACAGTATGGAAGATTCTAAGAGCTAGCTATTATTGGCCAGATTTATTCAAAAATGCTCATTCATGGGCAAGAAGATGCCAAAATTGTGCTATGTTTGTAGGGAAACAAAGGTTGACAGCATTACCTCTGAAACCAATTATTGTTGATCAGCCATTCAACAAGTGGGGAGTGGACTTTATTGGCCCAATAAACCCTAATTCTAGTGTAGGTCATAAATGGATCTTGACTACTATAGACTATTTTACTAGGTGGATTGAGGCAATTGCACTAAAAGAATCTTCTGGAAATGTTGTTCTGAATTTCTATGATGATATTATTACAAGGTTTGGAGTTCCTCAGTCAATTCCTCAGTCAATCATATCAGATAATGCTTTAGCCTTTATTGGAACAACTATAACAGAATGGGCTATCAAGAATGGTATTTACTTAAGTACTTCTAATTACTACCCACAGGGTAATGGTCTTGCAGAATCTACCAATAAAAACCTAATCAGGATCATCAAGAAGACTTTGCAAGGAAACAAGAGGGATTGGCACTCTAAGTTGAAGGCAACTCTGTGGTTGGACAGAATTACACCTAAGCAGGTTATTGGGAATTCACCCTATGTTCTTTCTTATGGCAAAGAGGCTATATTACCCATATCTACAGAATTTCTTGCACTGCATCTAGCTGATCAAATGCTACTTTTCAAAGAAAGAGATCCCCTTGCCTTAAGGTATGCCGGTTTATTACAATTAGAAGAAGAAAGGAGAAAGGCATTTGAAACTATGGAATTGGTCCAAGCACAAACTAAGAGGTCTTTTGACAAGAAGACTACATCCAAGGATTACAAAGAAGGGGATCTAGTACTTAAGTGGGATGTACTAAAGATCATTATAGGGAAGCATGATAAATTTGATAACTTTTGGGCAGGCCCTTTTGTTATTACATCCTGCAAGGAAAACAATGCTTATATGTTGTCCACAACTGATGGAGAAGTTCTGCAAATTCTAGTTAATGGAATACACCTCAAGCTTTTCTTTGAGGATTAGGTTTTAGTCTAGGTTTCATTTATAATAAGTGTTGTCCAAGCACATAGGTCCCTAGGTTGCATAGGTCTTTAGGTTGCATTAGGTCTAGGATAGCTGCATTTTCATTTCAATAATGATTGCATTCATGGTTTCAGGTTTCCTAACTCCATTGCCCAAGGATGAAGGTCTAGGGTTGTGTCTAGCAGACAGACATCCAACAAAAGTTGCCAAAATTGTTATCCTAATTTTTAGCATGCATCAAAATAATCATAAATAGGAAGAGATTGCATTTTTAGAGGGAGTCCCATTAATATTATCCTTCAGGTATTATTAATCAACATTCTTTCATTACATTAATTTTCATAAATTGTCATTTTGTACTCTAAGAGTTGATCACATTACAGAATTTCTAAATTACAATTTGATCAATTACATTGTGCATTCAAGCTAAATGTATTATACAAGTGTTATTTAATCTTTCTTTTCATGTCAAATCAATAGTACATTGTACAAATAAAGGCATAATTGAAAGTATGGAGTAGAGGTCCCATGCATTGCCTTGTGGTTGGTTTTTTGATGCTTGCATATTAGGTCTCCATTTTCTTGTTGCATATCAGGTCCTAGTTCTTCATAGTCCATCTTCATCTGCATATAGGTATTTTAGGGTTTACCTGCATCATAAGAGAAAATGGGGTGTTAGATCTAGTTGGATCTAAGAAATACATGGAACATAAACACCACACAATCAATCCTTTTTAAAACTGCATATCAATATGATTAAATCAATGTAATGAGAAAACATTCATCTATAATATCTGAAGAGTAGTATTAAAGGGACTTGTTCCAAACATGAAACCTTTTTCTATGTATAATCACTTTGATATATGTTATTCCTCTCTATATAATCAGATATCTGAATGAAAGGGACTTAGTATTACCATCTAAGAAACCTTTTTCATGATTAGGTCAACCTATGAGTTCAACAAATGATACAAACCAACCAACAATCCTGATTGAATGTCATCTTACATTCACTCTAAAATATTAATTGGTGCATATGATTTGATGACCTAATAAATTGAGTAGTATTTTGTGTGCAAATGGACAGGTATCTATAACTAAATGCAGGAAACAAAAGAAAATAATGCAGTGGATGTCACGAGCCCATGCTCAAACTTCACATAAGCCATTATATGCAGAAGGATTGTTGATATCTCAGAAGGTTACTGATCACATACATAAGGAGGATAAAATGCAGACACATGAAGAAATTCCAAAGATGCTACAGGAAGGACATGAACAAAGGAAGCTGGAGAAATACATAATTGAAAGACTCTGAAAGTTCACTGTCTTTATGCAAATAATGGAGAGTGAAAAAATGTTGTTACAGTAAGTGCTTCTTCATATATATGTTGCTTCAAAACATCTGTTAAAAGTTCACTTGGAAGATCAAAGTTGAAAACTCATGCATAAAGAGTGTGCATAAACTGTATTAAATGAGAAGATGCCATTGTATTCATTTTTTAAACAACTAAATCTGACAAAGTAAAAGCATGAAACAAAAAGTGTAAAAAAATGCAAGTTAGGATAGAGATTAACAGTCTCAAATCAACATGGGTGTGTACATACAGAAAACAAGCATGAGGAAAAGAGTATCATAAGATATCCAAGAGCTTCATCAAATGAGATCATGCTTAATAATTCCAATATTGTAGTGCATAATGTGTTTTAGACAAATTGTCGAGACAGTTTCTTTTTGCAGAGTTTAAATCTCATATTGATGTTTTGAAAAGATGTACATACATAATAACAGTTCAGAGCATGTAATGTTTGTATATACAGATTGAGTTTACTGTTTTGAAGTGAAACCCATGGGAGTCACGAGCCCGTGCCCAAACCCCATGGGTTTGTTCTTTCCCATGGATACTTTGAAAGTAAAATAGTGTGTTTTTACATCAAAAACAGCAGCATATTCAACATATTTGTGCTTACATGCTAAAGAGATACTCAGTATTATCAGTGAAACTGCAAACTAAAAGTGTTTTTAAAGATAATGTTGCAGTTTAATTATCTTATGTGTGTTTCTTTTTGAGACAGTGGAGTGTCATCAAATAGGGAAGCATATGTTGTGCTTACTACATTTTTGTATTTGAAGATAGCAAGAATGATTTTTTTGTTAAAACATTTAAACAATACAAAGCCTGTGTTTTACTTCAAAGTTGAGATAAGCATTAAACTGATAACGTCAAGTGCAAAGCCATGTGGGCATTTCAAATAATGTGGATTACAGCATGTGGGGAATGACAGTGAGGTTCAACAATAAGTGGTACTGAAGTTCATGAGCTCGATACTAAGCATATACCAGTTCAAAGATTTAAAGCTACAGTTGACATCAAGCAGAGAGCACCTACATCAAACACTAAGAAATTTCACATTGATGCAGAAAATAGAATAAACAAATGACAAAGGAGATGATCACTTATCTGTATGTACAAAAGCTACTGGTACATTATACTTTCAAGTCATGGTTATATCAACTTACATAAAAAATGTGAAGCTTATGACTGAAAGATGTCATAGAGTTGAAATCAGATGCACCCACAACATCTTTCAGTCATAAGCTATATTTTTAATGCTGAAGAAGAACCCACATGCAGGTTTGAAGATGATTCAGACATAGCTTGGTCTGTTGCCCGCGTCTCTGAAGGAGAAAGACAACAGTGGTGATGTTTTATTGTCACGCTACAGACTGGGGATAAGTCTGAAACTATGACTGAGATATCCCTAGTTCAGAGCCAAGGTTTATGGGCTCAACATCTCAATCATAGTTTGAGACCATTCCAAGTTTGCAGTGGTAGTAAATTCCAAACCTACAGTGGTGGCCGCCAACAAATACTGCTAGAACTTCCTTCTTACACTGCGGTTTAAAACCCAAAATGGTGGTAAGACATCAATCCAAAACCCTAGTTACAAGTGAATCTGCAGTGCCATTAGTAAATGGCTTCAAAAACACTCCAAGCTTTCAAGTAGACTGAAGTCAACCCACTATGAAACCCAAAATCAAGCAAAAAAGAATCCCGAAGATACTATATCATCAAAACATCCCAACATTCAAGAAAATGCAAGATAAATTATAGTTGGAACCTGAGTTCAAAGCAAATGAAGATCAAAAGCCGTGGCCTTTACTAAAGAAGAATGCAAAAAAGTATGCCATGTGTTACAGTGAGCATGTAAACGACATTTTTCCCTCATAAAGCTCATAAAATTGGAAGTTTCTTCATAGAACAGAGGCGGAAACATAGAAGAGATTCATGGTTTCCATTTTCAACATGGCGGCACCTCAGAATAGAAACCCTAAGATGCAAATGAAACCAATGAATAAAATGCATTATGTTTTACTCTCATTTGAAATCCATTGTCAGTTGGAGTAAATGCATTTGCAGTCCCAGTGCATCGGCATTCCCTCCTTATTGCTACATTGGTACTTTTGGTGCCACAACATAGTAACACTGTCCGTTCCAACTGATGGTGGTCAAGTCGACTACAAACCATGTTGATTACAAACTACAGCAACATCAACCACAGTAGTGTGGTGTCAGCAGAGTAAAATATGGATTATGATGCCAAGTTGACAAGGGTTTTGAACCCTTTGAAGTTAGGTAGTCGTGTTTTTGAGTAGGGTGGTGACACTACTAAATTTGAATGTCATGTATTCGAAATATGGTAATAAAGATAAGGGATGTAATTGATATATTGGTAATTAGTATATGTAAATATGGGGGGCTAAAACTTAGGGTTTTGTTAGAGGGAAATTGATTAAACCATATAGTTATGGAGGGTTTTTGGAGGGCTTTTTAGAGGGAAGATTTTTTGAAAGTAAGCCATGTTGGCTATTTAGTGAAGGTTTTTGCTTCATGTTAGGGGGGGATCAATTTAGTGGATAGAGGAGATTTAGTGAATTCATTATTCCTATAGCTGTTTGTTCATTTTTTGTATTCCAATGTAAGTTCATTCTTGTAATTTCGGTTTTGTGCAAGAGGATTTCACTATTCCTTGCCATTACTCAGGAATTCATACATGTATCTTGTATACATATTTTTGAGAAGAATATAGTTACCCCACTTTTTCTATACATGTTATTGTGATCATTTGTTCAAAGTTCGTTTTCAATTTTCTGCATCTAAGAGTAATATCTTTGTAAATGTGGATTAGTGAATTGCATTGATTCCTATTCTATATCACAGAATATAAGCCTTTTGCAGAATATGCATGTTGTTAATGGTGAGAGTACTGTTTGTGGTTAAACCCTAGTTGTGGCCTTCCAATTGACCTATGTATTAAGCAGTGAATGATAGTGCAGAAATCCCTAGGGTATGATAAGTGGATGTCAGTTTGAAGCTTCGAAGAAGATCTGAATCTTCTTGGTGTATCACCTTTTTTATAGTTTTTCATGAAAGTTCATTTTTAAATATTTCTCCCCTTTTCTCAGTTAAATTTTCATTCAGGAGGTGATATTCCATACTAAATAGGAACCAGCCTAGAATCTGGAGACTCTTCCTCATCCATAGTTCACCCACAGCTAGAGGAAGTTTCCATTGTTAGATAGAATTGCCATGAAGCCTTAATGCCTAATTTAGGGTGATGATTCTAAGCCTAAACAATAATAGAGACAATAAATGGTCTCATCATCTGCCCCCTAGTAAGCTGAATGCTTGTCTTCAAGCATTGCATCTTCTGGTAGTTGCTCTGAAATCTCTGACCTATATCCTCCCTCACCTCTAGCTCTTGAAAGTGTAATATAACCCCCTTATCTTCTCCCAAACATCCACCCTATGATCCTCCTGTAGTTAGTCAAGCTGGTCAGTGTTGATGTCATACAGGGGCCAAAGGAGCATTGGTAGCTGCATGGTGAGTGGACACTAGAGTTCCTATCTAATTTGCCTTCCTAGTTGCATGTATTTTGGTGCTCTTTGAATAGCTTCTTGGAGGTTGACAGGACTGTGTGGCTCTAATTTCTTCAATGCTTTGGATAACCTACCCCATCTACTTCTGGCACCAGCTAGGTCTCTCTAAAAGACAAAGTAAGACAAACCGTCATACTCTGAATAGACATCTATTTGAATCCCAAAAATTTTATCCTTTGTTTCCTCCTTAATTTTTCCATAGGTCAAATTGAGCCAATCTCTAAGGAGTATATCTGGCTTGCTACTCTCTGCCCTTAATGGAAATGGCTCTTTTTTCTCCTGTTCCCTATAATTCTCCAGCTATCTGTCATAGTTGGCTTCATTGTGCATTTAGGACATCAATGCCCTTAGGTGTACATCCCCTATATAAAGTAGAGGGTTCCACTCAGTCTCTACTAGAATAAGGAAGTTATGTATGTATAGTTCACAATGTAAATTTTGCTGCCATGAGGGAAGGGTTTGGTATAGGCCATAAAATTCCTGGGCTGACTTGAACTCAGAGTCTATATCTTTAATGGTCATCAATAGTTGGAACAAGAGGAATTGTTCCTTCAAACAGATGGTATAAACCCTAGGGTGTGGCCTACATGCAATTATTTGATCAACCAACTTAAGGGCATGATCCATCTTTTGTTTCTATTTTTCCAATTGCTCCTTCAATTCTGCAATCTCCTCCCCTTGCTTTGTTATTACTTTCTTCATTTTCTTTT
Source organism: Thuja plicata (assembly GCA_018584345.1). Classification (NCBI taxonomy): domain Eukaryota; kingdom Viridiplantae; phylum Streptophyta; class Pinopsida; order Cupressales; family Cupressaceae; genus Thuja; species Thuja plicata. The sequence goes on from MU223163.1 coordinate 1,241,448, forward strand.
TCTCTTCTCCCCATAAAGTTGTTGTTAAAACATACTTATTATGTAATCCAAAGAGAAGTGTCTACAAGGTGATTGGGCCACAATATTTTTCCTAGTTACTTTTCCTCCTCTATTCCTTCCATGACTGTTCTAAGAAACTTATTAACCAAGTTCTGTTGTAGGGCACTATGGCAGTTTCTGAGCAGGTTGACTGATGGGTTACTGAGGCACTCTCCTTGTTACTGCCTAGAATATCCTGATGGATTTCTAGGGGACTGTTTTGGTAGACATCAGGTTCAGCTTCATAAGTTTATGTTGAATTTGGAGGAAAGTCTGGAATTACAAACTGATTTAGGGAATCATCCAGAATAATTTTTACATTGGGATGTTCATCAGATTGCAAAGGAGAAGCGGGTTGGCTTTCTGACGATACTCTAGGGAGTTGTCCTCTCATTCTAGGGATTCTTCACATAGGGTTTTCTTCAACCTCTACATATTTTTTCTTAATAACCTTCTTTGGCTTCTCTGTTGTAAGAGTAGCTGCTTCAAGAACCAACTTCCTTTTCTTCCTGTCATAGGCAGTAGGGGTTTGTGGCTTGGCTTCAGAAACAAAGGTTTCTCCTTCTAATTTCCATTTTCCTTTTGTTTGGGTAGAAGTAGGTACATTTCTCTCATAAGCAGGTAAGGACATACTTTCTTGCAAATTTTTTAGTTTTTTCCCCTTGGGTATCTTGCTCAATGGCTGGGTCAATTGGTATTGCATCATCATGACCAGATTGCACATTAGGGTTAACCTATGGTTGTAGGGTTTTATGCTAGACAAATTCTGACCATGCCATGGGAGAGGAATCCCTAAGAGATCTTTCTATTAACAATTTAATTAAGGCATGGTGGGTGATAGAATTGACATTTCCTTTTTGGGTCTCCTCGGCACTGATGCATAGCATATTGTACAAGAAATTGGGGACATTCATTGGAATATTATGCCTTACATAACTCAATAATTTAAAATGATGTGCGTGAAAATTGGAAAATCTCCCTTCACGTGTAAAATACTTTATAATATGCATAGCCAACTCATTATACAATAGAGGGATAGACATTCTTTTGCAGCCCAGAGGAGGGTCGCCTGGTAGGGTAAACTGGGCCCTAGTTAATCTGGCATCATGAACATTAGAGTAGTGCTCTCCAACCATTGGAAACCCAGTAACTTCTGCTATCCTCTCTTCTTTGGTGACCACTGTCAATCCCCATACAGTTGCTTTCCCTTCTTCAAATGTGTTTGCAAATTCAGCTACTGAGTCTTCATCAAACTCTGTCAACTTTAAGAAATGTCCTAACCATCCACATGCATTGAACCTTCTCACCACTTCAACATCACAAAGTAACATACCATGTACTACTGGCTCATGTCTCTGCAAATGGCCTCCCATCTGCGCTTGCCAATTTTCAATTTGTCTTCTCTATAGTATATAAACGCCTTATTCCTTTTTGAGTTTCAGACTACTCATTTTTTTAAAACTATGGGCTTCCTTCTGAATTTCTCTATTATACTCAACATGAACAATAGTGATGTATTTTAACAAGAGAAATTATATCTCTTACTGCAGGTTGCCATATAATTTAATTATAAGTCACATCAAGTCTGACAATCAGAGATAATTTGGGAATGAAGGTACAACAGTTGTGCGATATAGCAATGGGACTTTAATGAGACAAAGGCGAGGTAGAGATTTGAGGTGACATTAAATCTTTTAGGAGTAAATAGAAATGACATTTTAGGAATTAATAAACTTCCCTCCCCCTACAAAACATTGACAAGTGTCTACACTTGGCATACTTGGCATGAGGAATGGAACTGGCTTAATGTCATAATGATACATTTACTACAGTACTAGATATAATCATCAAAATCTAAGCGCTAAAAATGGAAAAAAAATTGAAAAGCTTGTACTTTTCATTTGATCATTGCACATGCTAGAAAAAAAATGTGGTGAGAGTGGAGCGAAAGTGGCAGCGGCTTGCATCAGCATACTCGGCTCTTATTGAAAGTAAAGAAAGAAAAATATTGATGACATGCAAGGTGGGTGGGTGGAAGATAAAGAAATAAGATGAGTTGGAAAGAAGAATTAGAAAGTGAATATAGGAATGAACTTCATGTAAGCATGAAGTTTTTATTATGGACATGCTCGATAGGTTTCTATTGAAGAGTTGTAGGAAGAAGGTTTGCATCCTCTGCTGCAGGAAGTGTTACATGTTACATGTTACTTGTTTGAAATTGGTTGTCAAAATTGCTCCAGGAAGTCTTCTTTTGTTTGAGGTTGGTGATACAACTTTAGCTGATGTCCATTGACAAATAGCATGAAGTGTATTGGATAAATTGTGGTCAACTAGATAGCTCCATTGTTGAAGACATGGTTTATTTCATATGGCCCCAACCATCTTATCTATAGCTTGCTTGGTATTTCCTTGAATCTTGAATCATATAGTAATGCCCAATTGCCAACTTGAAAGTGTTTGCTCTTAATATGCGATTTGTGCCACTTTTTCATTTTCTTCTACACTATTTCAATGTGCTCTAGGGAAGATTTGCGCATTTCATCCAAGGAATTGAGATGCAACAATCACTCTTTCTATGTTGCAGGAAGATCAACATTTAACTCCAGTGTTGTCCGCAAAGTTTTGTGTTCAAATTCAATGGGTAGCATGGCTCCTTTTCCATATAACAGCTCAAATGGAGTAGACCCTATGGCGGTTTTTTAGGTTGTTCTATACACCTAGATGGCTTCTGATAGTCTGTTGCTCCAATCTCAATGATGCAGATGAACTATTTTTGTTAAGATGGCTTCAATTTCTTGATTTGTAACTTCAGTCTATCCATTGGCCTAGGGGTGATAGGGGCTTGAATTCGAATGTCTGATATTATATTCTTTCACGAGCTCTGTTATCAGGTTGGAAGTGAATTGGGCACCTTGGTCAGTTACAAGTTCTCTTGGTACTCCATATCTGGTGAAAATTTCATCATACAAAAATTATGCAACTTTATGATCCCGGTCATGCTTCATGGCTTTTACTTCAACCCATTTGGTCAAATAATCAGTGCACACTAGGATGTAAGAATTCCCATTGGATGGAGGTTCTATTGGGCCAATGAAGTCCATGCCCCATTTGTCAAATGGAGTTACCACCACCTGTGGATTTAGGGGCATTTCATCTTATCTGGTTGGTCGGCCCGTTCTCTGACATTTGTCACATTTCCTTGTGTAGCTGGCTGCATCCTTGTGAAGTGTAGGCTAGTAATATCCAGTTGTTAAAATCTTTTGGGCTACCCTTTTTGCTGCAAAGTGTCCCCCATACGGCTCATTATGACATGCATGGAGAATGTCATATGTCTCATCTTCTCACACACATCTTTGCATTACTTGATTAGCTATAGTGTAAAATAGTATGTTATCAATCCAGGAGAAATTGAAGCTTTTCTCTACGAGTAGTCTCCTATCCTTATAAGAAAAATGTGTTGGCATTTCACTAGCTACAAGGTAATTATCTATGTCAGCATACCACAAACTTTGGACGACAATATGAAACAAATGCTCATCTAGAAATGCATCATCTATCAGAGTAGTATCTTCTTTAGCATGGTGAATTCTAGATAGCTAATCAGCTACTACATTTGCCTTTCCAAGATTATCAACGATAGTAATGTCAAATTCCTGCAACAGAAGGAGCCATCTTGCTAACCTGCCTATGATGGCAAGTTTGTTCATGAGATATTTTATTGATGCATGGTCAGTATGAACAAAAATGGGATAACCAGTTATGTAATGATAGAATTTATTCAGAGAATAAACTAGTGCTATTAGTTATTTCTCAGTCACTATATAGTTTAACTCTAGTCCATGGAGGCTCTTGATTATGTAGTAAATTGCATTCTCTAGGTTACGACTTTTGTCTTAGGACAACACCTATTGTGTAGTTTGAAGCATCTATATGAATGTGAAATGGAAAAGACTAGTCACGGCCCCTAAGTATGGGTGCATTTGTCAACAGTGAATTAAGCTGCAGGAAGGATTCATCACATTCCTTTGTCTAAGTAAATTCAGCCTCTTTGGTAAGTGGATTATATAGAGGACTAGCAATTTGACTAAAATTTTGGATAAACCTCCTATAGTATCCAGCATGTCCTAAGAAAGACCTAACATCCTTTTTCTTTGTAGGGATAGGTAGTGTGAGAATTACCTCTATTTTTGCAGGATCTACCTGGATTCCAGCTTCGGAGATAAAATGTCCCAGCACTATGCCTTCCTGCATCATCATGAATCATTTCTCACTGTTGAGAGACAAGTTGTGTTCCTAAAATTTGATTAGTACTCTTTCCAAATTCTTTAGGGCTTCCTCAAAGGTGACACCAAATGTAGTAAAGTCATCCATATATGTATCTCCATATAATCATGTGATATGTCAGCAAAGATGTTGATTACAACTCTCTAGAAAGTATTTGGTGCATTGCATAAGCCAAATGGTAATACAAAATAAGCATATGTACCCCAAAGGCATGTGAATGTAGTCTTCTCCTAATCTTCTGGAGCAATGTTGATCTGATTGTAACCATTGTATCCATCTAGAAAGGAGAAGTATTTCTTACCAGCTAGAGTGTCCAGGACCTGATCAATAAATGGTAAAGGAAAATTATCCTTCTTGATTGCATTATTCAACTCTCTGTAATCCACACATATTTTGTATTTTCCTCCTTTCTTTGGTACATTGACCAAAGGTGATACCCACTTGCTATCATATATTAGATAGATGAAACTAGCATCTAGTAACTTTTGCAATTTAGTTTTGACTATTTCTCTCAATGTTGGGTTTATCCTTCTTTGAGGCTGACAGAGTGGTAAGCTACCATCATTAATGTAGATCCTATGGGTGCAGAGTTTGGGGTTCAAACCTAGCATATATTCATAATCCCAAGCAAAGGCTTTCTCATGCTTACACAATAGCTTAGTTAACAATGCCAATTGTGGGGGTGGAAACTTGTTGTTTACATGGAGATTGTGACTAGGGGAAATTTCTATAGTAGTTGTTAGATTTACCATTGACATATCAGGTACTGGGCTTGTAGCTACTTCACATGGAAATAATTGGCTAATTATCTTAGGGCTTACTGGAAAGACATAGTCCTCATAGGTACATAGCTGTAAAATAGAACTTTCAGAAACATCCTTTGCTACTATACACTCATTGGTAAGAATACTCTGTATTACATCATCTTCCTCTTGCATTTTCAGAAAATATTGTCTATGCATCATCATCATAACCTAGGCAAAAGAGTTGAGCTCTTCTTCCTCATCCTCTAGTTTTGGCCAAATAAGATCTCTCAAGTCTGGCTGAGGCTGAGCAGGAGGAAAGAGTGCTAGTTTCTTTATTTTCTGACCATTTGAAATTGTCATACTTCCTGATCTAAAACTAATTTTTGCATCAGTAGTGGCTAACCAAGGTCTCCCTAGGATGACTGGATAGCCAACAAAGTTTACTTTTGGTGATAAGATGAGAAAATCAACATGGTATTCCCATGAGTCTAAGGTGACTACCACATCCTCTATAAGACCATATGGGGTGACTGTTGAACTATCAAAAAGTTGTAACACCATTGGAGTTGTTCTCAAGCCCTCCATACTTAGTCTGTGCATTGTATCTTTGGTCATTACATTTATGGCTGCTCTCAAATCAACTAAAACATTTTTAATAGATTGTTCATTAATTATCAAGTCAACTACTGGAATTCCAGGGTCTGAATACTTGGGTATAACTACCTTGCCCGACATGATATCTGCAAGTTTTCCTATTACATGAACTCTTTGGGGGTCCTTATTTTTCCTTCCAGGATTTTTAAGGCATGCATCCTTAATAGCTTTTCCATAGATAGGAACATCTTTGATAGCTTCAAACAGAGGGATTTGAATATGCATATTTTTTAGCTGCTCAAGAATATCAAACGACATTTCTTCTTGGGCTATAGGTTTTTCTATGGTGAGCCTTTGTGGAAAAGGAGGGTCAACTGAGGTGTTAACATCAATTTTGTTGGAATTTTGAATTGATTGGGTGGTATCTTGCAATGTAGCCCCTGGAAGAGGTGCTGATGTTGCAGGAGTGTCTGCAACTTCTATGATAATAGGATGTTTGGGTGCAGGAAGAGTAGTACCGCACCTCAAATAGATATCAGATATCTCTAGTGAGTAGGCAAGATATTGCTGTGTATCAGTGGTATACATTGGTTGTTGTTGTTTCTTTCTATTTGGGTTAGGTTGCAGCTGAGCAGGTAATTGAGTTTGCTTTGGATTAGGGCTAGTGGCTGCAGGAGGTGGTATTATTGCAGGATGAGAGACTGGAGGTGGCAATTGTGGAAAATTAGGATTTTAGTTAGGCCACTGAGGAGGCCCTCTCCATTGGTTATTTTGCTACCAATTTCCTTGTGGTGGTTGCCATTGATTTTTCTAGTTAGGCCACTGGTTATTTTGTTGGTTAGGCCACTAGTTATTCCAGGCTAGCTGAGAGTACTAAGAAGGGTTCTGATAACTTTGGTTTTGCCATTGACTATTGTAAGGATTCAAAAATTATAATGGGTCCTGAGGCATACCTTGTCATGAATCCCATGGTTGACATTGAGCAACAAAGAACACTTACTCATCGTCTCCTTCTATCTTCATGTACTCAATAGGAAAATGTTGATTTTCCAGGTTCGCCACCATCTTACATCCATAGTCTTTCTTTAGTTTACGGCAATGAGGATAGTACTCAGCTAAGTATAATTTAGCGTCTTCATGTTTCTTCTTAGCACTCATGGTGTCGATATGTGTAGCAACATCATTAATGATGTCTTACTTGAAATCTGCTAGCAAATTAGATATCTCCAGCTTGGAAACTCCCGAACTACTCCGGCCTTTAGTGACTGTGGACCGATATCCTCTTCTTTTCTTCCCAGTTGATCTGGAGTAGTTGAGACAGATTTTCTTGAGGTCTTCCCAAGAATATTGGGATATGTCCCCACCAGCCATGAGGTCCAGTGCTTCCAAATAGCTGTTGTTCACACCTCTTAAGAAGACTACTTTCTGGAATCCTCCACTAGTACATGTTGGGGATTCTTCTGCATGGTGTATAAGAAATGTGAAACATAGTCCTCCAAGGTTTTGTCCTCCTTCTGTGACATTCTAAAAATGTCATCTCCCCTTGGGTCACTCCCCTTGAAATATTCTTTTTATTTCTGCAAAAACAAAGTCTGCATCTCATCCCATGTGCCTGCTGCATTTGCTCCTAAGCCCATGAACCATCGTAAGGCTGACTCTTTCAGTGTTTCTGGAAATAGTTTGAGTTTGTGGGCATTAGTGTTATAGTCAAAGCTATGACAGAGGATGTCAAAATCAAACAAAAAGGTGTTAGGATCTTCGGTTATCAGGAAATTAAACTTTAGGAGTGCAGTAGAGGGTATATTTTTGAGATTGGAATTTTTTATGAGGCTCAATAGAGGAAATGGGAAAGTAGATTGTGCCATTACTGGAGGTATTGGGAGTTGGAGTTGCTGCTAGAAAGGAATATTAGCTACAGGATTGTTAACAATAGGTGCATTTGGGTCAGAATTATCAAGAAAGCTGGCCAAGATTTTAGCGAAAGGCCGAAGACCACTTATATCAAAATGCTCTGCTCTAGAGGAAGATGCTACAGGAAAATCAAGACTTGCATCAACGAAAGGTAACTCTGCTTCTTCAACTTGTTCGTTCAAATTTGTAGACTCTCCTGGAAGAAATTTGACATATATGTCTCTTGTTCTTCCCCTTTGATGCATGCAAATGAATTCTTCACACTGGTGAAGCAAAATTAAAACTACAAACCACTAAAAACTAAAAACTAGCTTAGAAATGAAAAATGACTCAGAAAGTTTCTTAGCTTGACACCATCCCTGGAAACAGCACCAAAAATGAACCGCCTCATAATAGGTGCTTAGTAACCATGCCCAAAGCCTCTCTTAGTAATAGATTATTCAATCTAAGGATCACTTCTCCCACCATGAGGTGCATTTAGTTTGTCAACCTAGGGACATATACTTGAAATTGTACGACACGGTATGTGCACTAAGTCCCTTAAAGAGTCACTCTACCTATGCTAAAGGAATGTAAAATACATGAAAGGAATCTATACTAGATCTGCAGGAAAGGAAACACGCGTATTCATTACTAAAATGAATGCTACAAATTGCAAACTCTACTTAAGCCTATTCTTTCAACCTAGAGCATCCACTATAACTATCCTTGCAGGTGAAGCAGGAACATTCACAAAATACAATTTTGCAAGAAAGAAACTGTAATCATCTATCTAGAATGCTATAAATGCTAAAATTAAATCTATTCTACTCTACTTTAATCCACCTCCCAAGTGGGCTCCCTTGGTCGGCTTTTGCCAATCTATTAACACAGAAGATAAACCAAAAGTCACTTCATTATATTTCCAGAACTGATTACATGAGAATGATACATAAAATTGGAAATGAACTTACTGTGCCAGATACAACAGAACAATGTATTCCAAAATCTCTTCGAACTTACAAACTAACAGTCTCATCCCTATAAATAGAGGATTGACTTCTTTATTCTAAAACAAAAAAGGAACCATCTATCTAAAACCATGCCAGAGAGAAAAAATAGGAAATGCAACAGCCCACGACATATGTAATGAAGTCTGGGTGACCAAGTCAACATGCTGGGAGCATGGAGGGAATATAGCAATGCTACACTCCTGCATTTCTGAAACAGTGGATCCTCATTTGCAGTAGTCGTGTCTTCTGATGCCATCATGGTTATCTATTTGTTGCTGGTCTTCAACATCCTCTTTGAATGTTTTCAACCACTCCCAAGTGGCTCCTGCTTCCTGGAAGGTTATTTATCATGCAAAGATGTTCATACAAGTAAACTTAATCAAATTGATCCAGATATTAGAACACACATTCTGATTAGTATATGAAATACTGCAATATATATAATATTGGCAAAACATGACATATCTATTCTACCCATGGGTTAAATGATTCTAACTTTACTTTGACATAGGTTCAACTAACTATAAGTCCACAAATTTTTTGGTAATACTTAAAAATAGAGTATAAAGATTAATATAATAGAGACAGTAAATGGTCTCATCAATGAGATTAGTTTCGTGAAATGGCAAAGTATAGAGGAAGCTTATTAATATGCCCTAAAAGTTGAATAAAAGGCATGAATAAAGATAAAGAAGAAGAGGTGGAAGATTTTGGAGAGGAAGAACCTTGAATGGTGTAAGATCTTATTCAGATTAGAACAAAGGAAAGACAAAGTTCAAAGAGGAAAAATCATACTGAAAAGATGACAGAAAGTTTCAGACAGGAAGTGGATCAAGTAGCTATAGAAGGGATGATTGAAGAGTGTTTAGAGGAATAGGTTTCAAGTGTGGTGGATAAGGATACTGAGCCTTTGAGTGTACTCAAGGAAATTATTAGAAAAGGACAGAGAATAAGGGTAGACCTTCTTAAATGTAGATAATGACACTAATGAATCTTTGAATCAACTAGAGGATGGTGAAGCCCTAATGAAAGAGAGATTTTTATATCATGAAGACATAGAACAAGAGTCATTGTTGAAAAGAATTTTGTTCAAGATAAGATGAAAGATAGAAGGAAAATGTTCCAAAGTGATTATTGTTAGTGGTGGTTCAAATAATTTAGCTTCTAAAGAGTTTCTTGACAAGACAAAGTTGCAAAGATTGAAGCATCTAAAGCCTTATCAGATAGCATGGATAAAATATTATCATAAGATACTGGTAAGTGAACAATGCCTGGTTAAATTGAAGAAAGGATCTTATCATGGTGAAGTTCTTTGTGATATTATGCCTATGGATGTGTGTTATATCTTGTTGGGTAGACCATGGTAGTAATATAAACAAGCCTTGCATGATGGAAGAAAGAATAAGTATACTATTGTTGCAAATGGGATGAATCATGTAGTGTTACCTTTGATTGGGACTCCTAAGAATGAGAATTGCACTAGTGTTAGAGTTTTTTTGGTTGAAGGAAGGAAATTATTGGATGGCTTGAAGAGTGAACATATGTGTTGATTCCTAATTAGTCTAATTTGGGAACAGAAGAAGCTCAACTTAAGGAAATTAAAAACTTGTTGTTTGAGTATGAGGACATAATTTTAGATAATGTACCTGATGGATTGCCACATATGAGAAGTATTAGTCATTGCATGGATCTAATTCATGGAGAAAGTTTTTGTAATAAAGCTACACACCGAATGACACCAACAGAGAATGAGGAATTGAATAGACAAGTGCAAGAATTGTTCAAAAAATGATTGATCAGAGAAATTTTGAGTCCTTGTGTAGTACCTGCGGTATTAGCACCAAAGAAGAATGGATAATGGAGGATGTGGACCAATTCTAGAGATATTAATAGGATCATAGTAAAATATTGATTCCCTTTAGCTGGGATGGATGATATAATAGATTTTTTAAGTGGAGCCAAATATTTTACAAAGATATATTTGAAGAGTGGATATCGTCATATCAGAATCAGAGAAAGAGATGAGTGGAAGACTGTACTTAAGAAAAATGAAGGATTGTATGAATGGTTGGTGATTCCTTTTGGATTTAGTAATGCACATGGTCGAGTACTTTCATGAGACTAATGAATGATGTATTGGAGAACTTCTTGGGTAAATTTATGATTGTTTATCTTGATGACATTCTGATTTTTAGTAAGAGTAAGGAAGATTAGTTGTTGCATCTGAGAAAATTATTGCAAAGATTGAGGTGAGAGAAATTGTTGATAAATATCAAGAAGTGTTCTTTCATGAGGGAAGAGTTAGCATATTTGGGTTTTGTGATATCTGTAGAAGGTTTGAAGATGGATCCTGAGAAAGTGAAAGAAATTGTTGAGTGGCCTACACCTGAGAGTGTTGGAGAAGTAAGATCATTTCATGGATTGGCTAGTTTCTACCAAATGTTCATAAGGAATTTTAGTTTAGTTTGTAATCTTATGACTGAGATAATGAGAGGAGATAAAAGAAGAGTTCAAGTTGACACATGGAGCAGATAAGGGTTTTGATTTGTTGAAACAAAAGGTGACTGAACAACTTGTGTTAGCTTTACTAGATTTCAATAAAGTATTTCAAGTGGATTTTTATGCAAGTGGAAATACAATTGGAGTAGTGTTAATTCAAGAAGGTAGACCCATTGCTTACTTTAGTGAAAAGTTGAATGATCTTAAGAGAATATATTTAGTTTATGATCAAGAATTCTATGCCATAGTTCAAGATTTGAAGAAATGGAAACATTATTTGTTGCCTAAGGATTTTTTTTTGTATACTGATTGTCAAGCATTGCAATATTTGAATAGTGAAGGTAAGATGAATCAGAGACATATGAGATGGGCTGTATTTTTTGGTATTTATACATTTATGTTGAAACCTAGCAGTGGTAAATCAAATAAAGTTGTTGATACTTTGAGTAGAAGAATAAATTTGCTGACAAAGATGATGTTGAAATGTTGGGATTTTATGATTTAAGAACTTTGTATTAGGATTACCCTAATTTTGCAGAACCTTGGAAATCTTGTAGAGATCATGTTGTTGTAGACCGAAATAAATGGTTGGATTATTCCATTCAAGAAGGTATGCTAGTAAGAGGAATTCAACTGTGTATACCGAGGAGATCTATGAGGGATAATATGATTAAGGAAAGCATTGTAGTGGATTAGATGTACATTTTGGTATTGATAAGATAGTGGCCTTGGTAAGTGAGAAGTATTTTTGCCCTCAGATTCGTAAGGATGTAAGGAATTTTTTCAAGGATGTAGAGTTTGTCAAGTTACAAAAGGAAGTAGTCAGAATACTAGATTGTATACACCTTTGACAGTACCAACTAGACCATGGGAGGATATTAGCATAGATTTTGTACTTGGGTTACCAAAGGTCCACAAAGAGGTAGTGATTCTATATTTGTGGTGGTATATAGATTTTCTAAAATTTCACATTTTATTCCTTGTAATAAGACAATAGATGCAGTACATGTAGCTGACTTATTTTTCAAGGAGATTGTGAGATTGCATGGATTTCCTAAGAGTATAATTTTAGACAGAGATAGTAAATTTGTTGGTTATTTTTGGAGGACACTTTGGAAGAAGATGAAAACTGATTTGGCATTTAGCTCTACATTTCATTCATAGACTGGTAGACAAACAAAGGTAGTGAACATGAGTTTGGGAAACTTATTGAGATGTTTGGTTGTGTTGGTTGTTTTTTATGCTGAGATTATTGAACAACAACCTTTTCCCTCTCTGATAAAATTTTAAAGAGAAGACAACTTCAACTATTATTCCATGTAGTGAAAAGGATCAACTAACAAGCATTCATACCATGCTTCTACACTTCAGGTTCTTCTATACCAAGGGGGGATACCCTTTAATACCTTCAAATAGTCTATGTGGTATTAATCATGCAGGAATCTCACAAAAACTCAATATAACTGGGAGATACTAGATAAATGAATAATTACCCATTGAACATCAACCATGAAATGGACCATGAGATAGATAGATCACAACAAACTTATACAAAAATAGAACATAATGGATTTTATGTTTGTGCTTGCAAACATAGCCAATATATAACTAGACAAGTGACAAAGTGGAATTTATCAGTCTTTGATCAGTACTTTATCCATGGGGCCATACTCTAAAACAAATACAATATGCAGAAGTCAATTATTATCTAAGATTCTAGGTCATAAACACAACTATCCCAAACCCATATTACTTCTAAGATCCTAGTGTATATCAAGATGAATCTATGTATTAATTAGAGCATCATTTAATTTGATCCTTGATCAAAACTCTAAAACAACTACATAAACACAGATAAAATCTATGCTAATGAATTGGAAAATTCATAACTCATAAATTTATACTTTATAACTCATAAAGTATAATTCTATGTTTATTGATCTGCATTGAGTATCATGCATGATCTAAACCGAGTTGATATTGTGTATCGGCTACTTTCATTGATCTTTACTATAATTGATAATGTGTATCAATTTACTTCTTGATCTTCATAATAATCAATAATGTGTATCAATTTAATGATGCTTGTATTATCATCATTCTGATATACCGATTAGGAATCGGTTTGTTAAAAAATTATATACTAGTGATTATGAATCAATTTGCATAGATTATAAACTACCGATTATGAATCAATATTTATTATGTTTGCAATGATTAATGAATGAACATATAGGTGGAGAGACATGTCTCCACACGTGTGCAAACATGTCTATCCATTGATATGTCTCCTCACTCATATATATAATCCAAGATAGATCGGTGAAAAGTCAGTATATCAATCTATTAGTGCAAGCCGACCATTTGAAGATCAATCTCATTCTCAATACTGAGAAATATTTCTGATATAATAAATAAAAAATTGAAGTATTATCAAGACTTGGTGAATCAACATACTTTGTTGACATACTATCTTCTCCTTATACTTGCATCAACATGCAAGATTCATAAGTTAGTGAAAGCATCATTTGTGAGACAATAAAATTAGAAGATACCTCTATTTATATCTACTAAGAAATCTAATCTACTTTAACATGGTATCAGAGTAGGTGACAATCCTAGAGGAGTAAGTTGATCTTGGAGTTCGCAGATCAATATTCATCATATCCTGAGCAGTCCTCGGGAGTGGCCGATAAATAATGATTGATGGCATACAAAGATGATATGGAGCAGATTACTTTACCGTGATAATTTATCAACTAAGAAAAATGAGACACCTTCATTGATATATGATAATCAGTGAGTTATCTCAGTCAATATGTTTGATTACTCTTATTGAAACCAGTATGAGTTCTGCCACGTATCTGATTAATACTCCTTACGCTGATGAACTATATGTCTCATCCGAATAAGTGACTCGAAGGTGTGACCTAGATAAAATCACAGGCTCCTTTGATGTGAATGAACTGTTGTGCTTGACCAAGTATATATCGAGTGTATAATATTCAATCAAAAATGACTCTCGTAAGTTTAAAGATTGGTTTGATAAACACTATTGATGAAATTCGTATGAGATGTTTTGACCTGATTCCTAATCACCAATATTAAAGACTCTTGACATACTTCTGTGAATCTCTATTATGTCAATCTGAAACCGCATATGAATTACATGGAAATAATAAAGGGTATCACAGAGATTATTATCGCTAGTGAACCGCCATGAATTTTTGGGATTTACTTAAATTGTGAACAATAATGATGATCTCAAAAGGCAGAAATCATTGTTTCCAAATCGACGATATAGGCCAATTGCTCTTGAATGAGAGGTATCACTTTTTGGTAATGACATTGTTCTCCAATGAAAATATGTTTAATGTGTTGAAGATCGTTGCAACAAATTGGATAAAAAAATTCTTCAATCAGAATGTCATCCTCTTCAAATTGTTGATCCAATCACTTTTGAAGCTTCCAGTGATGTTAATCTCCACGTATCGGTGGCTGAAGTTGGCGATGATGTAATTCTCAATGTATCATTGTTGAATATCTACAAACATGAATGCTTCAATTAGTTCAATAATATCACGCAGTGATTTCACCTTATTGAGAAACTAGCACACTGGTATGGGAGGTTACGCCAACAATTTGAGGAAATTATAAATTAAAGCATACGCGCACGGGACGTGAAGAATACGTAAGTGGGTATGCTTAGTTTGGCTGCAAAATCGAATGTGAGTGTGCAGAAGAAATCTGTAATAAAGGATGAGATGGGCGAAGATGAACTGAGCAAGGACTGGACAATATCCCCGTCGTATGGTGTGTCTTTCTCCATATACTTTGATATGAGAGTTTTGATCTTCATTTGCTTGTCGTGCTTCTATTTCTGGAAATTTACTAGTGACCATGGGTGCACTTAATTAGGAGACTTTCATGCTTTGCGTGGAACATGTGCTTGCTTGGTTTGCGAAACTGATTTGATTGGACACAGTCTATGCTGATATTGTTGTTGTCAAGGATGGGAATATTTGAGATATCAAAGGTTCTATTTGAGAGTGTTGAGTAGGTTTTTGGGCCATATGGTTGACATAAGTGTTTCGTTTGAGTTTAGAATGTTCTATTTTCTTTCCTCGAGGTTCACTTTGATTGTATCAGCCTACCACTAAAGTTTCATTGCCAAATCAAGTCTAGTTTTGTAGATGTTGAATTCGGTATTGACAGCAGGGTACAGAAACTTCAAACTTAGTTTTGAAGGCTTTAGAGGCTCGAATGGGGTCGAAACTTTGGCTCATTGGAACTTTCCTGAGATAGGTTTTGTAGATCACTTCATAGCATTTCCGAAATGGGGTTATAATAGGCCACCAGGTCAACAGGTGATGAGTTATGGTCTCTGGAAGTTGCACTACCTGAATTTGAAAAAGTTAAAGTTCCTTCAAAATTTATTTTTGGGTTTTGAAGTTGTTTGGTCCTATTCTAATGTAATAAAAATGAATAATAATATCTTAGGAATGGCCAACCTCAAACTTTAGGGTCTAATTTCTAGAATCTTCTTGGGCGGTTAAAATTGCCTATATATTGAAGACTCGTCAGCTCTGGGATTTGCATCTGGTGGCTCTGGCTTGCAGAATATTCTAATAAAATTCCTATGTGGTTGTGTGTGTTATATTTTTGAATATTTTAATAAAATTCCCATGTGGCTATGCATGTTATATTTCTGAATATTGTAATTTCATTTATTTGAGGATAATAGAAAGCCCATTTATTGAATTTGCAAATCATTGTTATTCTCAATTTTTTTGTGTGTTTGTGTTAATAAGGGGAGTACTCTTCATCAAGACCCCTTAGCACCCACTAGGTATCATAAGGGATCATTAGGGCTTGTATGACTCATTAATGAGTCCTAGGACCATTTAGGACCCCTTAAGAACCGATAATATTTACTAGGACCTATTAATACCCATGTTAGGACCATTTAGGACCCACCTATGTATTATAAGGTGTCCTTAGGGGTCACGGGACCCATTAATTGGTCCTAGGACCATTTAGGACCCCTTAGTACTCATTAGGACCACTTAGGACCCACTATGTATCCTAAGGGGTGCTAAAGGGTTCTAAAGGGTCATAGGAACCATTAATGAGTCCTAGGACCATTTGAGAGAGAGAGAGAGAGAGAGAGAGAGAGAGAGAGAGAGCATTTAAAACACCTTAGGACCTATTATTGTATCCTATGACCCCTTAGTATGTAATAGGACCCTTAGGACCCATTATGTATTTTAAGATACCTTAGGACCCATTAATGTGTCCTACGACCCCTTAGTATGTATTAGGACCCCTTAGGACCCATTATGTATCATATGGTGTCCTAAGGGAATGTAACACCCATTAATGAGTTCTAGGACCATGTAGGACCCCTTAGGACCCACTAATGTTTTGTAAGACCCCTTAGTACATATTAGGACCTCTTAGGACCCATTATGTATCATAAAGGGCCCTAAGGGGTCCTTAAGCATCGTAGGACCCAGTATCAAGTCCTAGAACCATTTAGGATCCCTTAGTACACATTAGGATTCCTTAGGACCCATTAATGTGTCCTATGACCCCTTAGTACGCGTTAGGACCCATTATGTATCATAAGGCATCCTAAGGGCTCATAGGACCCATTCACGAGTCATAAGACCATTTAAGACCCCCTCAGGCCCATTAATATGTTCTAGGACCCCTTAGTACGTATTAGGACCCCTTAGGACCCATTATGTATCATAATTGGACCTAAGGGGTTCTTAGGTGTCATAGGAGTGAGTAACAAGTCCTAGAAATATTTGGGACCCCTTAGGACTCATTAATGGGTCCTATGACCCCTTGGTACCCCTTAGGTATCCTTAGCATTAGGACCCCTTAGGAACCATTATGTATCATAAGAGGTCCTAAGGGGTCATATGACCCATTAATGAGTCCTAGGACCATTTAGGATCCCTTAGGACTCATTGATTTGGCCTATAGCCACTTAGTATGTATTAGGACCCCTTAGGACCGATTATGTATCATAAGTGGTCCTAAGGGGACATAGGACCCATTAATGATTCGTAGGACCATTTAGAACCCATTAATGTATCCTAGGATCCCTTAGTACGCATTAGGAATCCTTGGGACCCATTATGTATCATAAATTTTCCTAAGGGGTCTTTAGGAGTTGTAATACCAATTAAAAAGTCCTATTATGACCCCTTATGACTCATTAATAGGTTCTACAACCCCTTAATACCTCCTAGGAGCCCTTAATATGCATTAGGACTCCTTATGACCTATTATGTATTGTAAGGGATTATAAGGGGTCGTATGACCCATTAATGAGTCCTATGACCATTTAGGACCCTTTATGACCCATTAATGTGTCCTTGGTTTGTTTAGTATGCATTAGGACCTCTTAGGACCCATTATGTATCATAAGGGATCCTAAGGGGTCCCTAGGGGTCTTAGGACCTATTAACAAGTGCTAGAACCATTTAGGACCCCTTATGACTCATTAATGGGGCCTACAACCTGTTAGAACCCTTTAGTACACATTAGGACCCCTTATGACCCATTATGTATCATAAGGGGTCCTAAGGGGTTGTAAGACCCATTAATGACTCTATGATTGTTTAGGACCCCTTAGAACCTATTAATGTTTCCTAGGACCCTTTAGTACACATTAGGACCCCTTAGGACCCATTAATGTGTCCCAGGACCCTTTAGTATGCATTAGGACCCCTTACGACCCATTAATGTGTCCTATGATTATTAATGTGTCCGAATGGGTCCTTAGGGTTCCTAATTAGTTTTGAATGGTACTAGGACTCCTTAGGACCCATTAGGACCTCGTAGGACTCATTATGACCCCTTATGACCTATAAACCCCTAGGAGATTAGATTAAATTATCTAATTCTTAGTAAAAAAAAATTAAGAAAAAGAAGTAAAAAATGAAATGGTACCTCATTTTGAAATGGGGCAATGTTCCATTTTATGGAATGTTACCCCATTTCAAAGTGGGGTCCCATTTCATTTTAGGAATGTTACCCCATTTCTAAGCGGGACCCCATTCTATTTTCCCCAAATTACCAAGGCATATAAAAAGGAATGGGGTCACATTCCTAAAACAAGGTGATATTTTTGGAAAGAAGTGAGTATTGCACTATAGTTTAGGGAATGCTAGTGATTTATTTAAAGCGGAAAATATATAGAGAAATATGTTGCATTCAAGTACAGGCAACTCCATTAACCAACTTTACATTATCCTTTTGCATGGTGAACTGTGGAAACAAAAAAGTAGATGGCTTCTTTACACATGTTTTGTGCAAAGCAAGCTAAATGAGAACTGTTATTTTTATAGTGTGTCATCCATCTATAAAGCCAAGTAGCATGTAGTATAGATATACCAATTGGAAAATTATATGACTACATTTTGGATCATTACTTCTCAACAAGGAAATTTCTATTCGAATTTGAATCTTGATATATATTGTTATCTTGATATCTAATGTTTGAATGCAAGTTGAAGGTGACTCATAAATGTGAAAATGGTGATGCAGTTTGAATCCAGTTGGAAGAAGTGAACTTATGACTACCTCACTGCTAACAAAGATAAACCCATTCTTGTGGTGGTAGGGGCTGCTTAGTAGTCTAATAAAATTTGTGGAGTGCTAAAACTTGAAATTTCTTTAATATCCATGTGTTGTCATGTGCTTTTCACTTAGCCTCACACTAACTCACTAAATCTCTCTTCCACGATGTTGTCTATTTTCTCTAAATACATTTGGAACATGTTCCAAAATCTATATATGGCATGCATACTGCCAAGTGCCAACCTAGCTTGAATGAAAAAGTGAAGACAAGATATTCGAAACATACCTCAATAAAATGTGATCTTTAGAAATACCATTTTATGAACACAGTGATTGCGAATTTTTTTTGAAGTAGATATGTTGAAATGGTCTCAGAAACATTCAAAAAAATGCAAGCTACGAAAGTGAACCGAGTTTGATTACCAGCGCTCCCTCTATGTACATATAAGCTCAAAAATAATATGAGCATCCATCGAAGAAATTTTTTCATTGACAAAGAAACATAATCATTTTTATAGAAATGCTTCAATGAGGCATATCTGCTAGTGATAGAAGGGAAGCTATGAACATTTGAACTAATATAATTGGTAACCTACAAGCCATACTATGCAACCATCTGTGTGTACAAGTCAGACTACGCAACCATATTTCTCTTGACGTGTACTGAGAAAGGATCTTTGGGAACAACATGGAAAATGCCTAAAAGTGATGTCGTCTCATGATGTGGAAATGCCCATGTGAGAAAATCTCAAGCAAATGACATTGGCAAGTGCAAAAATGTTTTCCATGATTATGCACAATGAAAGCCTTAAATCAGGAAATGCCCAAAGTGAATTCAAGGAATGGTCTATGAAAATTTTGAGCAAATGCATTTAGCAGTTTTAAAATCAACATACTTTGGTATCATCTTCCATCCAGCGACATAATAAAACTCATTATTAGAACATGCAATACATTTGTTAAAAATCCTTCATCCACTGGTCATAAGAAAACTTACTTGCAATACCATTTAACTGGAAGTTTGGTGGTTTTGGGGATGTGAGACAGGTATTGCATGAGACAATGAACTACTGGTACAGTGTCGAGCTCGCTCAGGAGGGAAAGCGTATCGCCTTAATTATAAAAACAAATTATTGTATGTTGAAAAGAAAATTTACTATTTTAAAGTCTCAATTAAGATCTTAAGCTCTAGGATTAACTCTCATTTATTTATAAATTGTTTAGTAAATAAAAATTTATATACTTTTATTTTACAATGTTTAGAAAAATATAGGGGAAGGGACTAGTTATTATCTATGTTCTAATAACCTTTGATTAGAATATGCTAATTGAAAGCTCATTAAAAAATTATTTACTTGATCAATAACAAATCTTCTTGTATTCATCTAACTATCGAGGAGCTGAAATAAAAGTTATAAGCTATAAGATCTCAAGCCATCATGTTCCTAAATACATAGAAGTCAAAATAAAAGCTATAACTTGAAAGATATAAGATCTCAAGTCATCATGTTGCCTTTAGGAAATTATAATACATAAAATTAACCCATAACAATTACTACTAAGCTTCCTCTCTAACTCTTATCAGCATAAAATTATAAATATTTATAAAAAAATATTTTCTAATTACTACATAACTAATAATATCATATTTCTAAAATCCACAGTGAATAGTATAATTGTTTTGGATGATAATTCATTGAGTCCTTTCCAATCACCTTTCATGATCTGTCATAATATACTAATAAAAAGATCGAGGAGGAAAAAATTGAAAAAAAATCTTACACAATTTAATCGAAAAACACTTGCATCACTATATAATCATCAAATACCAAAATTTATTTATTTCTAAATTCAATTGTCTAAATCTTTCATTCAAAATTTGAAATTATATCATAAAAATGGTTCAAAATCTATGAAAACAAATTGAAAATGAAAAAAGAAAATTCTAGACAAAACCCTCAAAGTTAATTTGCTAATACTTAAAATAAGGGTCAATGGAGGCATTGAGGAAGGGCAACATACCTCTATGTTGTGTGAAGAGAGCATGATGAAGAGGTGTTTGGCCATCATTTCTAGTGTAGCCCTCATCAGGCATAACAACCATTAATCTACTAACAATGTTAGTATGTCCTTCTTTAGCAACCTTGAATAGAGAAGTTTCACCATGGAAATTCTTAATCTGCGCTAGAGTGTAATCTTCCTTCAATAAAAGCGCAACTACATTCTCATGCCCTCCCCATGCTACATCAGGAAGGGTTGTGTTTGCCCATTTATTAACAAATCTCAACAACTAAGCTCCTCTCACAATATCTCCTTTGAATTTTTCTACCAACTTCATCACGAATCCCACGTGCCCATTATAGACAGCTATGTGCAATACTGTGTTTACCTCAAGGCTAACCCCCACCAGAATTTCATCGTAAAAAAAGTTTTCAAGTGCATCCACTTTCCCCATTCTAGCGGCATTGTACAGCTCTGGATCCATTTTCTCTATACAGTTTACAGAACCCCTCTAACAACGAATTTAATTAGAGAATCCCTATAAAATTTAGAGAATCACTCTAAGAGCGAACTCAGAGAATCCCTATACAATTTACAGTGCCCCTCTAACCGTGAATTTATACATGCATAAACTTGGGTAGCTCTGAAACTTCCTGGTCTCTTCATATTTGAAAATTCTAAGCAGATTTTACTCTTAACTACCCAAGTTGGTGGAGCATCTATTATGCTCGTCACACTTGTTCAATTTCATTAAATCTAGGATGTTGGCCTCCTTGACACAATAATGTGATTACATTCTAATGCATGTTATTTGGGTATTGCTTGGAACTTTCAAACTCGTATAACTTATTGACTTGAGCCAAATTGGATCGAATTAGATGTGAAATAATTGGTCTGAATTTTTCTGCATAAAGTCTTCGACTGCTATGAATACATTATGTGGGTCTTCGCTTCAAACCAAACCAAAAACAAAAGGTGTGATATGAAAAAGATGCGAAACAATTGGTAAATTTGGTACAAAAGGAAAGGAAAGGAAAATAGAGTTTTTATAGTTTACGATACAAAACAGCGAAAGGAACCTAATTGTGCTATGAATTAGGCATACATACTCTACCCCTTATAGGTTTTGAACCTATGATCTCTCCTTCAAGAGGAAAAGTTCTCGGGTATACATATGGTGACAGTAATTTGGGTCACGTGCTACATACGAGGCATACATATCCTACTCTTGTGGGTTTTGAACTTGTGACATCTCTTTCAAGAGCACAAGTTCTCCACCATTAAGCCAACTCAAGCTCGAGAAATATGAATGTACTACTAGAGAAAGGAAATGAATTGTGTGGCCATTGACTTCAAACCACAAAAAGTGTGATATGAACAAGATGCAACACAATTAGTCTGAATCTTCCAATACAATGTCGACAAGTTTAATGAATTGTTATTTTTTAATCTTTATAAATTATTTTCCAAATATTTAAAGTAAACAAAGGGTCATACTCAATTTTTTGTAAATTTTTCGTTCATCATGAACGAATCAAATTTCTTGTACCATTGTTTGGGTGATTGCTTAGGTTATACAATGAATTGTTGAGTTTGCAAATAATTTTTCTTTTGTGATATTGAACAAGTCCTTCCTTGTTCTATGTGTATCCTCATCTAAATCTCATGTAAAATGTTGTTTTAATGTCTAACTGCTAACTCAAAATCTCTAGTAGTAATACAACTCAAATCAAAACAAGCTTAAAAATTGGCAAAAAAAAATATCATGAAAATCAATACCTTATTTTTAAGAATATTCTTTTTCTACCAATCTATATTTTTACTTTGTGAGAACTAGTTTTCCATAAATTCTGTTTGTAATTGAATAATCTAAGGTCTAAAATTTAAAATAGCTAATTTAATTAATATAATGTCTTGTTTTTAAAATGGAAAAAGATTTTAGTGTATATATAGACTTATCTTATTAGGTAATGAATCATATAACTTATTATCCAAGATGGAGAATCTAAGCGTTATAACTAAGGAGGAAAGGTTTACCAGCCTTTTATGTTACATGGAATTGATTTGTATCACGCAGCAATACAAGATATCCAATAAATATATTGGAAGTTTGCAAGGTCCAGTGGCACATTAAAGCCTTGTAGTTCAATGAATCTACACTAATATTGAATTCGTTCAATGAATCTACAGTAACATTGAATTCGTTGAAGACCCCATGGCTTGTCTTTGTGGCCCAAGGCGGCCATTAATTGCACGGAGGAGTCCAATATAACGTAGCGAACCTAAAATTTATGTTCCTTGGACATGTACAATTTTCTACTGAAAGAAAATAACAATGTCCCTACAGGAAGAATGAAGACCATAAGCCATACAAGTGCTGGGGCCACAACCAAACGAAGTTACGTAATATCACGGAACATTCAGAAATAATAGTTCAATATTCATAGGCTTTTCAAATAAATGAATCTGTAGACCACAACCTTCCAATTCACATTGTTTATTTGGTAAATCGGTGCGTTGAATATACAATGTACGCCTACCACCTTACTTGGGAATACTATATATGTCATTCATTATTTTATTTATTTAGCAATGGGACGTATTATAGGAAAGTTAATATTAATTAAATTGGTCGGTGGACATAGCCCTTAAAAGGAATCTTCATTTGGCGCGAAATGATATATTTTTCTCAAAATTGGAATGATTAAAAGATTATGTAGAGGAATAGTGTTATAGCTAATTTTGCCTATCCACGTATTCTAAAATATACATTAGATACTTAAATAATATTTTTGGGCTTTTGGGTATTAACAATGCTCCCTGTAGAATTTGTTAAGTGTCGAAGGGTGAAAAAATAGGTATTTCAAAGTGTCACCGGATACTTACAAAAAGATGCTCCAATAACCAAGCACTCAAAATTTTCAATATTTATAAACAAATGTTTCAGTAGTCGTTCACAAATGTCCCTGTAGTCATGCACAAATATCCTAGGAATGATACACAAATAAGCTAATTATGAACCAAAAAATTTAAAAAAATAAACAGCTCATTCATAACCAAAACTAGGAATGGTACATGTGAAACTACTAGGAAAAGAAAATGAACCGTGTTCATTCATAACCAAAACCAAAAAAAATAGATGTTCCATTGACCCTGAACTGAAACGCGCATTAACTTTGTTTGGTTTTAAAATGTCGTGGTCTACGTATTCATTTATTCAAAAAGGACAATGAATATTGCTCTTTTATTTCTGAATGTTACGCCATCTTACGGAGCTCGACTATTATCGTGAATCGGTCGTCTATTGACTTGTATGGCTTATGGCTCTTTCACTACTACTACATTCATATTTCTCATCTTTTTCCTCTTATTATTTCAGACCAATTTGCTTCCAAGTCAATAACTACTCCAAAGTCTGAAAATTCCAAGCATACCCAGATAACATGCATTACAATGTAATCACATTATTGAGTCAAGAATGTCAACATCCAATATTTAATGAAATTGAACGAGTCTGAATTGGAAGGTTGTGGTCTACGGATTCATTAATTTGTTAAAAGCCTATGAATATTGAACTACTATTTCTGAATGTTCTGGATGATATTACGTAACTTCGTTTGGTTGTGGCCCCAGCACTTGTATGGCTTATGGCTCTTTCACTAGTACTACATTAATATTTCTCAGCTTTTTCCTAAAATTATTTCAGACCAATTATTTCTCATTTAATTCGATCCAATTTGTTTCCAAGTCAATAACTACTCCAAAGTCTGAAAAAATTTACAAGCATACCCAGATAACATGCATTACAATGTAATCATGTTATTGTGTCAAAGATGTCAACATCCAATAATTAACGAAATTGAACGAGTCTGACGAACATAATAGATGTTCCACCAACCTGAGTAATTTTGAGTGGAATCTGCAAAGAATGTTCAAATATGAAGAGACCAGGAATTTTCAGAGCTACCCAAATGCTTGTATAAATTCGTGGTTAGAGGGGTTATATAAATTCTATAGGGGTTCTCTAAATTCTCTGTTAAGGGTTCTGTAAATTGTATCGGGATTCTCTAATTAAATTCGTGCTTAGAGGGATTCTGAAAATTGTAGAGTAATGGATCCAAAGCTGTACAAAGCTGCTAAACTGGGGATAGTGGATGCACTTGACAACTTTTTACCTGATGAAATTATGGCGGGTGTTAGCCCTGAGTTAAATACAGCACTCCACATAGCTGCCTGCAATGGCCACGTGGGATTCGTGATGAAGTTGGTAGAAAAATTCAATGGCGATATTGAGGGAAGAGCTGAGTTGTTTAGATTTGTTAATAAATTGGGAAACACAGCTCTTCACGATGCAGCACGGGGAGGGCATGAGAATGTAGTTGCGCTTTTATTAAAGGAAAATTACACTCTAGCGCAGATTAAGAATTACCATGGTGAAACTGCTCTGTTCAAGGCTGCTGAAGAAGGGCATACTAACATTGTGAGTAGATTAATGATTGTTACGCCTGATGAGGGGTACACCAGAAGCGATGGCCAAACACCTCTTCATCGTGCTGTCTTCAGACAACACAAAGGTATGTTGCCCTTCCTCCATGCCTCCATTGAACCATATCAATTTTAATTTTAATGATATACTCTCAAATTTTTCAATAAATTAAGACAATTGAATTTATGAACAAATAAATTTTGATGTATGATGATTTTAGAGTGACTCCGAATTTTTATTTATTCTTTTTCTTCTTTGATCTTTCTGTTATCATTCTATGATGGATTATGGAGTGTAATTGGAAATCGATGAAAATAAATATCATCTGAAAACAATTGTATTATTCACTATAGATTGTAAAAATCTGATATCATTGATTATAGAGTGATAAGAAATTAATTTTGAACAAACAATTCTAATGTTGTACCCATAAGAGTCATAGGGGAACTGTAGTAGTCATTATAGCTAATTTTGTGCACCCTAAGCACTTAAATGGAACACCAGATTTTGATGCTTTTAATTGTTATAGCTGTAGCTAATTTTGAGCACCCTAAGCTCCTAAATGGTGCCTACGGGAGACACGGATGACTTAAAGCTTATAGCTTTGTTTCAGCTTTTGAATAGTTAGATGAATGCAGGAAGATTCATTATGGGTGAAAGGGTCAAAAAGTGATCATTTCCAGAAGATTCATAATTGCACAATAAAGTTATACAATTCTTCTAATTAATTAGAACATGAACAGTAAAAAGTCCCCTTTCTTCATATTTTTCTTAATATTGTAACATGTATTTACTAACCATTCAGATGTAAATGAGAGTTAATCTTAGACTTTGCCAACGTGATTGAAAATTTAAACTATTTAATTTGCTTAACAACCTATAATGATTTACTTTTAAAATAGAAAGATATTTTATCATCCACATAAAAAGCATGGACTTGTGTGGTGCAAATTTATGTAGATTCACACCAAAGTGTTTGGAGTGAAATTAGACCGTTCTGGACAATATTTTTCACAGACCACCTACTTTCGTAAATAGTTGCCATATAATTGATAAATACTAAATTTTAGCCATAGACAAAGGTACGGAAATGTGCAGAGAGATTCGTACATTTAAATCTGAGATTCGTACATTTAAATCTGTCAGAGCTGCAATGAGAAAAAATAATTTCAAATTAACTGGCAGATTTATCTTATTCATTATGATGTTTCCACACTATACGAAGATATATTGGAGAGTTTTTCATTTTAAATTTTGTTTACATCGACATTTTCTATTTCTACGAAAGATCAGTAAGAAACACTGATTAAAAAAAATTAACTTACACGAGTAAAATCGAAAGAATTTGATTTATTTTTTCCGGGTTTTTAATTTATTTTGACAATTTTATAATTTAATATTTCTAAAGTTCTAATCACAACTTTTCCAAATATGCAGATGTAATTGAGAAACTTTTGTTGCAGAGACCTAGAATTGTTAAAATTGCAGATGAGCATGATAGAACACCACTCCACGTAGCAGCATTAATTCCAGCATTACTTCCAGTTTCACAGTTGAAGTTGAAGAAAATCAGCCAGATTGGAGAAATGCTTTTGAAAAAAGACGGAGAGTTATGTTGCAGAGTAGACAAAATGGAGCAAACAGCACTTCATCTTGCAGCCAAAGAAGGAAATGCATATTTGGTAGAAAAGATATTGGAACACAACAATCTTTGCATTGAAATGGTCGACAAACATGGCCGAAATGCTCTTCATCTGGCTGTGTTGAATGCATCAAAAATATTTTACAGGGTTGGATATAGTCTCAAAACTATTATATCCTCCGTCATGGAAAAGAACTTGGTTGACCGTGAAGATAAGAATGGACACACGGCATTAGACTTGGCCATACAAAAGATAGAGGAAGATCCACAACTATTTATTGGGGTGAGTAATCTTTACAAAAACTAATAAATTGATAAGGTCTCTGAATATATCTAGCCATAGAATATTATTCTCTCTTATTCAGTCCAAGATGTGAAATTAAAAGTCACAGATGTTGCTGCAGATTAGAAACTATCTTCTCAGACGTGGTGCAACTCGAAAGATGATGTTCAAAGATGAAACAGAAGAAAATATTCCATCCAATATTTTCGAAAAATCAGAGTGGAAAACTGAAATTATATCAATAAACGCAGTGTTAATTGCAACAGTAGCTTTCACAGTTGCTTTTACTCTGCCAGGAGGCCTTCAATCTAAAGACCCAACTCCCGCACTGATCAATGAATTTATCTTCAAAGTGTTTGTGTTATCTGACACTTTGGCATTGTGTTTTTCTATTTCATCAGCCGTTCTACTCTTTTATGCACTTCTGGGCAACCGAACAGAAGATCCCCTGCTCACGGGATTCAGTTTCAACGCATTGTGGGTAGCATTGGTATCACTTGCATTCACATTTGGTGCAGCAATTCACTTGGTAATTTCACCCAAATGTCCATGGCTGGCAGCACTTGTATGGCTTATGGTCTTCATCCTTCCTCTAGCGATATGGTTATTTTCTTTCAGTGGAAAATTGTACATGTTCAAGGAACATAAATTCTATGTCCGTTACTTTATATTGGACTCATTCGTGCAATTGATGGTCGCTGTGGGCCACAAGGACACGCCATGGGGTCTTCAACGAATTCAATATTAGTGTAGAGTTCTATAGGAAATCATAACTATTATCATAAGTTTTTTTTTCTTAAAAATTCATGTTGAACTACAAGGCTTTAATATTCTTCCACTGGACCTTATAAACTTCCAATATATTTATTGGACAGCTTGTATTTCTACAAATACTTTATAAGAAGGCTGGTAAATCTTCCTCATCACTTATAACTTTTAATTTACCATCTTATTCTATGAACTATTGGCTAATAAGATAAATTTCTATGAAACAAAGATTGATATAAAAAGAGGCAATTCGATTCTAAAGGACTCATTAATAAGTTAAGAAATGTTGGTAGGACTATATATTGACCATGTTAGTTTTAATTTGGAGATGGAAAATCTAATAAGGAAATAGCTTTAAAAAGTAGAGAAGGATAAAGAAGAGAGGAATGAAGGATTATTATAATGGTTGAGTTAAACTAAAGGCATAATGAACTCTAATATAGAAGATCCAGATCAAACATCAAAGAAACACCAAACATAATGTAGATTAATATAGAAACTATGCATATCTAGGAGTAATGCCATAAAAAATGAAACCATGAAGGATGGTGATTTAAGACAAAACTGCTGAAAAGCATTTAGAACAATATAAATAAGTTCCTATGCTACATTTTTACCTAATATATCTTCACCAAAAAAGTAATCCTCCCTTACTCTACCCAATGATAAAGGCAAGACTCTTGTGGTTACAACCTATATCTAGCCTATAGTTGATTATCTTTCAACAAAAGAGTGTGATATAAATATAATAGAAGATAACCTTTCAAAGATACTTGTCGATCACGAAAAGATCAAAGAGGCCTAGAAATCACTATCTCACATGCTCATACTATAAGGTTGGTACTAAAAAATGACCTATTTATAGAAGACACAATAAGAAAGTCACGTATAAAGAGAAATTTATTAAATTTAAGGAGTTCAAGATAGTGGCCTTGAAGTTTAAAAAACCAAAATATGATTAAAAATGGAGAGTAGGAAAGTACATTCTAGTCTAAATCCTAATGATAAAAATTACACTTGAAGCACTCTTAAAGAGCTTGACATTCATATTGAAAATGTTATGTTAGGTTAGGAAAAGAAATTCAAGACCGTAATTATGTGGGATATTTACCCTAAACATAATCAACTTCGTATGTAT
The DNA here is from genome assembly GCA_018584345.1 of Thuja plicata. Taxonomy (NCBI): domain Eukaryota; kingdom Viridiplantae; phylum Streptophyta; class Pinopsida; order Cupressales; family Cupressaceae; genus Thuja; species Thuja plicata. Next base: position 1,270,427 of record MU223163.1, read on the forward strand.
TAGATCTCGCCCCAAAGTCTGCCTTTAACCATAAACAAAAACTCCCAGCAGTCAGGATGGGCCCTTGAAAACTAACAACATCCATCTGTCTGCACCTACCAGCCGTAAACAACAAGAAAGAAAAGGAGGAGAAACAACAGACTTCCTCTTCCTCATCTTTAGTCACAAATTTGATGCCCTTTAGCATAGAAGGTGAACCTCCAGCCCTGACAAAGCACCTCATTTTCAACACAGCCCTCTTTGTCTGCAACAAACTAACCCCTAGCCATTTCCAACAAGCTTTCATGTAGCTACAAGAGAGAAGCGACCACACACCACTTCCAGCATCCACCTCCCAACAGTCGCAAACCACCTCAATAGGCTCAGCTTTCCCCTAAATAGACTCTTCCACCTCAATAAGAAGCGAGGGAGTAGAGAACTGGAAAACAACAAGGAACCTTCTCCAATAAGCCACCTAAAAAATCCCACCTCTATAGGGTTATACACCACCTCAATAGGAGTATAATGTAGAGGAAAAGGGAAAAAAAAGGGGTTCATCCTTGAAATAAAAAACTTCCAGCAACAGGGGATAACCAAAATAGTTGAAATCAAACCATTAAGATAGGAAAAGAAAATAACAACCCAGAATGGGTCAAGCCATTCATCCGTGATTAAACGAGTGAACCTCCCACCAAGATTTTTACTGAATCTGCATCTGGGTTTCTTTTCCACAGCCAAAAGAATCCCTCTACCACCAGCAGGGTAGAAAAAATAGAGAATCTCACAAGCACATCCATCACTCCACCCTAACTCATCCACAAGAAACTCCCCATTCCACCGTCCACAACAATCTCTTTAGGATCAAAAGATGACCATATGAGCAAAACAAGGCTTCTACAAGGAAGAAGCCCATCATCTGATAAACTGCTAACTACCCTGAGAGGCAAGTCTCTCAAAGGCCAAACACAAGAAATGCACGAAGAGATAGGTCCAGAAGACCCCAAAGCCCAAGAAAGTTGAGAGGATACCTCCAGGTCAGCGAATCCAGAGAACACAACCCTTAAAATATGAAAATGGGCACTGTGGCTGTCCCCAGAAACCTGACCCCTAGGAATATGAGAGATAGCACTCTCAGCATTCAAGAGCATCCACCAAAATGCTCTACCAGCGTTCCTTTCGTGAGAGAGCAAGGTACTCACCATCCCCAAAAGAGGAATCATGGCCCTGATCAAGCCACTTCCCCCGCCAGACAGAGAGTCAGTCTCCATCATAGTAGAACCTTCCGCTACATCCTCCCACCCGACAGATGGCTCATAAGCCACCAAAGGCCCTTGAACGTCGATGCTAAGCAGCTGAGGAGGCATGAGCCTCTGCCTGAGAATAGTAGAGCAGTCGAGGGCACCAACCCTGCAACCTTCTGAGTTTCTCTCCTCCCCATCTACCTCATCGTCCTCTCCATCAGCCCCTTCCTCCTCTGCAATGCCTCCACTAGAGGGAACCCTAACACCCGTTCTCACACCCGCTCCCGCTATCGGCTCCATTTTTAGTGTTTTTCTAATTTTTTCATGGATGTTAATATATATTCTAGTGAACTATTTTAAATGTTCAGCTCAATTAGTGAATGTAAATCTATGTCTGTTATATAAAATAATAGTTATTTATGATTATATATATATATATATATATAAAAGTTAAGGATTGATGGATATTTACTAAATCTTAAGAGTTAAGTATAAGCATATTGATTGAAACGAGGCTCGTACGCTCTCACAGGGCAATCTACAAGAATCCACCAACACACATAACTGGGCCATTAATACCCTGTCAAGAAGTGGTGAGAATTAAAGTGTTAAGAAAAATCGCACGAAATAAAGGTGAGCTGGCATCCCCGTAACATACTTGTCCTTCTGTCCTATAATAGAGTATTTACACTTCCACAGAAAGCCAAATATCCTCAGAATCTGCAACACGAGGAGATTAAATGGAAACTTTGATCTACTTATCTACGTCAGAATATGTCCAAATCCACAAGAGAGAGAATATCTCTAAAAATCTAAAATACGTGGGAATTAAATGAAGTTGTTGAACAGGACAGACCCATGTGATAGGCATCATGCTAATTAAAGAAGCGAACAGCTATTTAAATACCTAATATCTGCACTTAAACCACTACTCTGTCTTCTTTCAAACTTAACCAGGCTGAAAGATACACAGTGGGCTACCATGAACAGAACTTATGAATCTGCTTGAACGTCAAGAATTGGGAACACCCCATTTCAGGGCCATACATGGACAGACAGATGTAAGTGATGTTTAAGCCCTTGCCGAACAAAATACTGGATGCTATAAAAGGAGTCATAGGGGATGAGATACAGCTACCAGACGTGCCAAGGCACATCTACCACTCCCAGGTCATCTCGGTATTCCTCTCTAATTGGTATGACATGCTACCTGACTATATGTTACTTCTAGATATGGCTAGCAAAGTGCTTCATCCTGATTATGTTTTGGCTGAGGCAATTCATATTGCATTACAAAAGTACAACCTACAGGGATCAAAAGTGTGGGCTGCGGGCCTTTTGCCTTCTCTATAGCTAGAAGAGAAGAAAGAATGTGCGAAGCTGTATGACATACTCAAGCAGGCACTGGAAGGGTGAGACCAGCTGCTGATGCGAAAAGAAGTGTTGAAAATAATGGATATTCTTCCAAATGGTATGGTGGCTAAAGTGTTCCTGATTTTCAAAAGATTGTCTACTATCATAGCATATGTCAAAATTGGCCTCTCAGTGTCTACCCCATCAGTGCTCTCTCCAACATCATCAAAAAACTCCCAAGGCAGAAGCGGGCAATGGCAGGGGAAGCGGCAACAGCAGCTGTAATGGCCTTCAGATTAGTAAATTGCCAATTTTGTACAAGCCTAGGCGGTTAGGAACCAATACTCCTAAGGCAGGTCGTATAGGGTAAGGGCCCCCTCAACAAATCTCTCAGTATCTTGGGTCAGCAGGGTCACTGATTCTTTTTCTATGGTAATGGATTTTGTCAAAGTAACTATGCATTCCGTATGTAAAGATCACGCCCTCTTCCTGTTCTCCTCTGTTTTCTCCCTCGCTATAATATTGCTCTAATTGTATGTATTGGCCAAGGATTAAGGGTTTTCTTTCTGCTTCTTTCCCTTATGAGGCCTTGAAGCAGTTTTATATTTTAATATATAAGTTCTAATGGCACTGCCATTTTTACCCTTAAAAAAAAAAAAAAGTATAAGCATATATAAATGAATTGTTTATAATATAAAATATTTTAATATTTATAATTAATTAAAATTAATATAATTATTTTGTATTTTTACTATTAACTACTCAAACTTATTGATCTATGTTTTAAGAGTAGTGGTTTGTAAGAACCCATCTCTCATAAGATTGAATGCTACATTTACCTTGGGAAAAGGATAAATTGGAACTTTTCCCTACTTTAGAGAAAAAAAATTTGAAAATAAGCTTTAAAAAAGAGGCTAGAAATAAACATGGCTCCACAAATTGTTTTCCCTCTTTTTTATTTCCTGCTCTTTTTTCCTCCAAATTTTAGCTTAAAACTTTATTATCAATGATATCATTTAAACATGTTATTTATGATGGTTGCTAAAAAATAATCAACAAAATTTAATGATCATGGGACCACTAGCTCCACAAATTATTGATATAAATTTGAGCAATAGCTACTAGCCAAGATAAGCTAAGTAGTCACATGGGGACTTGCCCTTAGTACTTATTACATATATATATATCACTACAAACTTAAATCTATAATTGATATCACCCTAATCTATGATTCCATCCCTCATCTACCATGGAATTGTGAGGGCCTCTCACCTTTTCCTATAATTCATGATTTTGGCCTTAAAATAGTAGGTTCATTGGGTAACCTACATAACATAGTTTCTCCTTGTTGTCTAGAGTATTGATGGAGCGATGATAAGATTGAGCATTATGAATTCAGACTTATACACTAAACAAGACTTGATCCAAAATAAAAATCATGTAGAACCATTCAACTTTACCATTATTGCAAATCATATTCAATGATTTTTTGAAAAAAAAAAAAGAGAAAAGGAAAAAAATTCTAAATAAAATCCTAAAAAATTATTACATCCTAAAATGCATTTTATCAACACAATGCTTAAAATAAGGTTCATTGGACACATGGAGGAAGGGAAACATACCTTTGTATTGTCTTAAGATAATACAATGAAGAGGTGTTTGGTCATCACTTCTGGTGTAGCTATCATTAGGCATAAAATCTACCAATTTACTAACAATGGTATTATACCCTTCCTCTAAAACCTTGAATAGAGCACTTTCACCATGTCAATTCTTAAGTTGTGATAGAAAAGGGTCTTCTTTCAATAGGATCCATATATTTGGTATTAGATTATATAGACATCTTTATACTTGTGTAATGGTGAGACATAAAGTGTGAGAAGAAAGGAAAATGTTCTTGTAGACCTTAGTACTTCTAGCCACTAGCTAACAAAGTGAATTCCCTATAGACCTGAGTGAAGTCATAACTAACTCAAATATGGGTGCTACTTATGGAATTATCACCATTGCATGGTAGATATTACTAGTTGTTGTTTATATTTTAGTGACAATGTAAGATGACAATTCATCCGAAGAAATATGAATTGTTACATGTACATTGGTACGATTGCAAAACCTATAAATTTTTAATTCTTTAGAAAACATGGAATTTTTTGAAGGAGAAAGCAGTTTAAAATTAAAACTAATATGAAGATTGTGTGTTAGGAAAATTCCATGTGAAGTGTATATTTCACTTTTGGAAGGATCATAACAAATATCATCACTCCATCAATGATTCATCAAGAATCATTTCCATATATGTTTTAACATTAAAATGTTTTGAATTTACAGTTGATTACACATATGATGTTTGACATACAAGTTATTCATTAAGTGCACCACAAATCTATTGTAGGTCATTGTGTTGGGATTAAGGTGTCTCAACCTTAGAGTCTTAACACGTTGAAATATTTAATTTATTCATTTATCCAAACTTAATAACTTCCTAAGTTGGCATTCACTTTATGGAGCCTCTTGGTGAGGTAGCATCCTACATGGAAGGTGATGACATGACATATTTCTTATTTTCTAGGAATTTGGAATCCACTTGGAAGATGCTAAGTTTTGGAAAGATATTGTGATATATTTCCAATTTGAAGTGGAAATTGATTTGGTGATTTCCTATGTTGACTAAAGAGTCTTGGTTTGCAATTTCTATTATGCAATGGAGTTGTATTTTAGCAATTGGTATTTATTATGGAGTTCAATTTTTACAACTAGTGTGAGGTAAGGAGGGCGCTTATTCGTAGTCATGGTAATTACTATGGTGTACATGCATTGCATTTAGCAAGATGATCATTATGAATAGGTGTTGTTTCCTTGGAAGTTGCTATGAGCAACATGTCATAAAATTAGCAAGTTGTTAACATTATGACACAAATTACCTCTTAGGTTTTGAAGATGGTTTTGGAAACCATGGGCACCTAACTCTTTATGTTGAGCTCTATATATGTTGATGCCTTAGCTGATTTACAAATGAGAGGGAATGAGTTCACTTCACCAGGTTATGCTAACAAATATTCTCCACAATGGAACAATATGTAAATCTCCACGTAAAGGCTTAGAGCCAGAAAATGTATTGTAACTTGTTGTTGAATAACATAGTGGTTCAATCTTTTTGAGTATGGGTTTTTACCTAAAAGGGTTTTCCCCACATATATATGTGTTTTTCTCTTTTATCTCATTCTTCTAGTATCATGATTTTGAAGTATTAAATCTATATATCCAATTGTTACTAGAATTTTCTTAGATTTGTAATTTGCTATCACTTCCCTCTAAGGTTTCAATTATGGGAAATAAACTATCTCTTTTCACCTTTTTTATATTAGAAAGATTTTTCAGTTTTCAACAAGTATTTGGTCTAGGGTTTTTGTATATTTGCATTTGTTTCGTTAATTTTAATGTGGCTTATCTATTTTTGGATGACATACTCTGAACAATTGTGATTTTTTTAAATATTATTCTAGTCAATTGTTTATTCCATTTTTATTTTATAAAATAAAAAACTTTCATGCAATAAATGTATTATATTTAATCTTATAGTATAAAAATATAGTTCAATATCTATAAAAAAAATTATAACTTTTACATAATTTTTTTTTCTATATGCTAATCCATTGAATTTAAATAGTCAATATTGTTGCTTAATGCGATGGTATCTTGAACCTAATATTTAGGTCACATTCAAATTTTCCAAACATTTTGTAATCTTATCTTTGTTCATAAGAAACCTTCTGAATTTAACATCTTCCATCAGATACCTTCTAAGATCAGACTTAGATCACCATGTAAACAACTGGTAAATTTTTAGAACAGTTTTAAATTTCATAAACATATGTGACCATGAATTTCTTTTTACAATGTTAGAGTTGTACCAATTGCACTGCATTAACACCCACTCTTAGTTATAAAGACATGATGCCAATTTTTCTTTCTCAACTGATAATATTGATAAAATGATTCGTTTGTTGAACATGTCGAATAACTAAGAGGGGGGTGAATTAGTTATTCACAAACACTTATAAAACTTTTGTATTAATTGGTAAGCATTTAAACAATTCAAACCTATAACAAATGTAAACATGAAAGCACAAAATCATCAACATAAACAACAATAGAATTTACGTAGAAACCCAAACTGGGAAAAATCATGGAGAAACTAATTGTCATGAAATGAACACTGGTTAAGGTAATTTTTACAAGGGTTCACTATCAATTTTATCACTGCATTTTGCTCACTGGAAGTCGGCTCACTGCCAGTATAATTAGGCTCAATACTAATACAATTAGGCTTAGTACCAATACCATTAATACATTAGAACACTCAATTGTGTCCCAAGGGGTCTTACGACCTCTTGGGACACACTTAAGTGTTCCAATGTGTCAAAAAGGGTCATGGAGAATCCTAGGGATCCTACGATCATGATAAGGTGTACTAGGACCCCTTAGGTCCCTATTTGACCCCGGGAAATACATAGGAACACTCAATTGTGTCCCAAGGGATACTCCAACCTCTTGGGACACACTTGAGTGTTCTAATGTTTCAAAAGGGGTCATAGAAAGTTCCCATGACCCCTTTTGACACATTGGAACACTCAAGTGTGTCCCAAAATGTTGTAGGATGCCTTGGGACACACTTGAGTTTTTTAATGTGTCACCGGGGGTCAAAGAGGGTCCTAAGGGGTCCTAGTACACCTTCTCAGGTGTTAGGACCCTGAGGAAGACCCCATGATCCTTTTCAATACGTTGGAAAACTCAAGTGTGTCTCAAGAGATTGTAGGACCCCTTGGGACACACATGAGTGTTCTAATGTGTCTCTAGGGGTCACAAAAGGGTTGTAAGAGCTCCTAGTACACCTTCTCATAGGTTAGGACCCTTAAGAGGACCTCATTACCCCTTTTAAAATATTGGAACACTCAAGTGTGTCCCAATAGGTCATAGGACCCCTTGAGACACATTTTATTGTTCCAAAGTGTCCCTAGTGGTCAAAGAGGGTCCTAAGGGGTCCAAGTACACCTTCTCATGTGTTAGGACCCACAGGAAGATCTCATGACCCCTTTCAACACAGTGGAACACTCAAGTGTGTCCCAAGGCATCCTATGACCTCTTGGGACACACTTGAGTGTTCCAATGTCTTCAAAGGGGTCATGGGGACTTCCTAGGGGTCCTAACGTGTGATAAGGTGTACTAGGACCCCTTAGGTCCCTCTTTGACCCCTAGGGACACATTAGAACACCCAATTGTGTCCCAAGGGGTCTTACAACCTCTTGGGACACACTTGAGTGTTATAATGTGTTGAAAGGGGTCATGGGGACTTCCTGGGGGTCCTAACTTGTGATAAGGTGTAATAGGACCCCTTAGGTCCCTCTTTGGCCCCCGCGAACACATTGGAACACTCAATTGTGTCTCAATGGGTCCTACGACCTCTTGGGACACACTTGAGTGTTCCAAGGTTTCAAAATAGGTTATGGGGTCTTCCTAGGTGTCCTAACATGTGAGAAGGTGTACTAGGACCCCTTAGGACTCTCTTTGACCCCCAGGGACCCATTAGAACACTCAAGTGTGTCCCAAGGGGTCCTACAACCTCTTGGGAAACACTTCAGGGTTCCAATGTGTCTAAAGGGTTCATGGGGACTTTCTAGGGGTCCTAGGACCGTGATAAGGTGTACTAGGACCCCTTAGGTCCCTCTTTGACCCCCAAGAACATATTGGAATACTCAATTATGCCCCAAGGGTTCCTATGGCCTATTGGAACACACTTGAGTGTTCCAATGTTTGAAAAGGGGTAATGGGAAGTCATCATGACCCCTTTTGACACATTGGAACACTAAAGTGTGTCCCAAGAGGTCGTAGGACCCCTTGGGAGATAGTTGAGTGCTCTAATGTATCCTAGGCAATCAAAGAGGGTCCTAAGGGGTCCTATTACACCTTCTCACACAATAGGACCCCAAGGAAGACACCATGACCCCTTTCGACACATTGGAACACTCAAATGTGTCCCAAGAGGTCCTATGACCCCTTGGAACACACTTGAGTGTTCCAATGTGTCCCTGGTGGTCACAGAGGGTCCTAATGGGTCCTAGTACACCTTCGCACAAATTAGGACCCCTAGGAAGACCCCATGATCCCTTTTAAAACATTGGAAAACTCAAGTGTGTTCCAAGAGGTCGTAGGACCCTTTGGGACACATGTGAGTGTTTCAATGTATCCCCAGGGGTTAAAGAGGGTCCTAAGGGGTCCTAGTACACCTTCTCACATGTTATGACCCCTAAGAAGACCCCATGACCCCATTGGAAAAGTCAATTATGTCCCAAGGGGTCATAT
>MU223163.1:1281396-1299196 GCA_018584345.1 Thuja plicata
AATGGTCTAAAAACATGAAATAAAGACAAAAAAACTAAAATCTAAGAGTTTTGCCAATCCTTTGACCCTCAGTTGACCAAGGGCTTATCCTGCCTAATCTTGGTACTGGAGTCTCACAGTTGGATTCGACGGGCAACTCTTTATTCCTAAACAACCTATGTGTTATTAGGACCTTGTTGATGATCCTTACATACTTGTTGTGTCCTTCTAATGCTCAGTTGATGTAGAAGGTGCTCCTGCACCAGTCAAGGAGGGACCTAAGGAGTCCTAGTACATGTTCTCACGCATTAGGACCCCTAGGAAAACCCCATGACCCCTTTCAACACATTGGAACACTCAAGTGTATCCCAAGAGGTTGTAGGACCCCTTGGGACACCCTTGAGTGTTCTAGTGTGTCCACGGGGTTCAAAGAGGGTCCTAAGGGTTGTTATTATACCTTCTCATGCGTTAGGAGCCCGAAGAAGACCCCATGACCCTGTTCAACACATTAAAACACTCAATTGTGTCCCAAGGGGTTCTACGACCTCTTGGGACACACTTCAGTGGTCCAATGTCTCAAAAGGGGTCATGGAGACTTCCTAGGGGTCCTAACACTTGATAAGGTGTACTAGGACCACTTTGGACCCTCTTTAACCCTCGGGGACACATTGGAACACTGAAGTGTGTCCCAAGGGGTCCTACGACCTCTTGGGATACACTTGAGTGTTCCAATGTTTCAAAAGTGGTCATGGGTTCTTCCTTGGTGCCCTAACATGTGAGAAGGTGTACTAGGACCCCTTAGGATCCTCTTTGACCGTATGAACACATTCCAAGGGTTCCTACAAAAGTTCATTTGAAAAAAAAATATGTACTCAAAAATATTAAGTACCCGATTAGACGTGTGCTTTGGTGTTAGGTTTTCCAAGGCCTACTGACACCCAGGCCTACTAAAAATTCAACAAATGTTTTCATGCACTTTTGGATGAGTGAAAATTTGATTTTTTTCACATCGCCTCTTTTTGGCCCCTCATGATCTTGCACATACCCTGATTCGACTCCATCGATGATTCAGGGTAAGACCAATAGCCATTTTCCAATCACATCTATCAATAATCTACTTAAAAATCCTTCTCTAGTGAATATTGATGGATATAGGGTTTAGCAAGGATGTTTGCTATAATACGACCTTCTCAATACCCTCTTACAGTTCCTCTTCTTCTTCTTCTTCTTCCTTAGTAGCAATTTGCATTGAAAGTAACTGCTCCCATTGTCTTGTTTGAACATCTAATTTCTACCATTGTTAAAGTTGAACCTCATAAGAAAGATGATCTTGCCAGTGTTAATATTCCTACTCCTCCTTAATAGCCTGCAATTGTTCTTGGAAATTTAACATTATTTTGTTGGTCCTAAGATTTTCCAAGTTTCTTAGATCTTGATTATGGGTGAGAGGGTAAGCATGTTCATAGGAGGTGTAATAAGGCTCTGGTGGTTGGTAAGCATAACCAGGTTTCCAACAAAGATGTGTATAGGTAGGATGGAGGCAAGCATTATGAAACTTCTCATAACTTTCTATCGAAAGGGAATATGGAGTAAAATTGGGATCATTTCTAGCTTGATATTGGTGATAGGGTGGTAGAATGCTTGTAGTTTCATTAAAATGAGGGAAATATACTATTTATAATACATTTCCATACTAAAGTATAAGGAAAGAAAAACATTGACAGATGATATTTTAAAAAAGAGGGAAATGTCTGCTCAAAATAGAGAACCAAGTACATACCATAAGAACTAGCTAATTTTCTTGAGCTACAGAGTCACCAGGTCCTTAAAATATGCCTCTACAAAGCTAAATGCATTGAAGAATGCACCAGATCTCCAATTGTGAGATTTTTGTCCCATTATGCATGCCAAAAATATTGTTATTCCCTAAGAGACTCATGCGTAAATAAGGGTAGTTGGGAAGATTCACAAAAGTGGGACAAATTGTGCCCTTAAAAAAACCTCTGAGATTTTAGAAGCTGGCTCTTCATATGGGTTTTGTTGGGAAACGGGAGGAAAGATAAAAACAAAAAATTTAAGGCAATGCACCAAAGATTTTGAAACCCTTTGAATTTCCTTTTACAAATATCAAGAAAACACGAACCCGAATATGAGCACAGAATGGAATAGAATCTTCATTGTTGGAAATAAAACACACTGCTAAAACTGAATAAACATAAAATATAATATTCATATCTTCTCATGAGAAGCACTTGCTAAGACTTGCAAGAGGTGCTCCTATTTTCTCACTAAAATTGTCATTCCGTGAGAATTTCTTTCACCAAAATGGCATAGTATAATCACAAACTATTACAGGTTATTGAAGGAGTAAAAAGACATGATTCAAAGACCTACACATTTATTTGTAATTATAAAATTTGGAAACCATAACAAATAATAGGTACTCTCATCTTGAACCAACATCCAGAGTTTTAAAATCATCCACAAAATAAAAGTAAACACACAATAGAGTCAAACTAGGCACAATCTGACATGTCTTCTTCTATTTATTAAGTGAAATACATGGGTAAGGTCTAAGAAATGAGAATATATCTATGATCTCTTAGTGTTCATCTTTTTAAGACTAGTGAACAAAAGACTCTAGACTTCTTCAAAAAATCCATTATTACAATGTGCCTACAGGCGTATATAGAAAGAAATCCTTGAACTGAATCTCAAAAATGCAACCAAAAAGGGGCACTAAATTTGTTGTATGTACAAGAATCATCGTGGTGGATTTTACAAATATCTCATGCGTTTCAATATCTACATTATTACTTTCCTTCCACATTCACAACATGGGTGCAACTTGTGCCTTTTTCAAATTCCTCCCCATCGTAAGGGAATAAAATTCCAACTCCACTCGCAATGATTAGTCATTTTCAATGCATAAATGGCGGTTGCATTTTTGGATGAAATCTATACCTAAAGATTCTCCACTAGATTGTGGTTCCTTATGAGTGAGTTTGAGGGCCCCATAATTATATTGACCAACGAGCCCACAGATTGGACAGATGGCACGTTGGTGGGCTTTCTTTTGAATTTCCATTCTCTTAATCCTTAAAAATCTTTGCAGTACGACCATGTGACACCCATAATAATGAGTGCACATTGAAAGGTAAAATTCAAAAGATAAAGATCTTGTGAATATGGTAGGGACTGCACCATTTTGACATATGGTTACCCTAACTTCACGGGATCATAACGTTTCACTCATTTCTCAGAATTTAGAACAACACACAACGTTTGAAAGTTCTTCAAGAGATCTTATTTTAGTCCCTTAACAAAATGCATTCAAAGAATAATGTTAAAGGGAAAAATGACATTTTCGACCTCTAATTTTTGTCTGAAGACCTCCAAATATGCATATTTATGAAACATAGAAAAATACTGAAAATTTTAATTTTTCATTTTTTCTCATCTCTACTCAATCTAACACTTATGCACTGCCTCTAGTTATATTCAAAATTATCTAGATGAAGTCTGTGGTACATATTATTTAGAGGAATTTGAAGAGTTCTCTTTTAAGTGACGAAATGCAAAGGTTTTCTGACCTAACTCACAAGGGTTTAGACACTTGGAGTGAATTTCTGATAATAATTTACAAAGAAGTAATCAAAATCTTATTGAGAATAATACATGATTATCATATGTGGTTTGATAGGATCCTATCGGATAAATAGATATGAAATCCAAGTAGTAATAGGTTTGTGATCAAATGGTTTAGTTCTTATCATGAAACTAGTTAAGAATAATTAAGTCACAGAATTAACGGGTGTAATAAGAGATCAAAGAGAATTATGGTTTGATACCATCATTGATCGTTTGATTAAGTATGTGGCTTACTATATAACCTACAAAATTTTCTTTTGGAAGAGGGAAGGTTCAACTTCAGCAATTGTAGTGTATGTTGTGCATTAGATGGTGACAAAAGATAAGGAATTTGATTATTGTGAATTGTTGAGGCTACAATTATTTCATAATTTAATGTTGAAAAAGAAGGAAGGATATAGTTTTTTTTTGGGGTCTCTGGTAGTCTTCCTAGTTTTTTACTTTATGAATTCACTCTCACTGTAAGACAATGTCGAATGGAGTGAGGCAGTGCCCATAGGAAGACAAATATATCACCACTTGAATATATTGGATAATAATATTTATGCATGCAGAAAATAATTCACTGAATTACAGAAACAACTTATTGCTAGATACAAGATTCTAGCTGATTGTGTGGAAAAGTACAGAGATAGCGTCACATTCCTGGTAGACACATACCACTTCTTCTTGGAAGCAATTCTTCCTAGGAAATTTTGACTAAGATAATTTGGTTTTGAAATAACTATGAAGGAATGCATGCAAAATGAAGAAGAGATTCTCAAGTGCCCCGTAGAACTAATAGAGGATAATTTTGGAACATTTGAAGAATTGATTGGAACTATTGCATTGATAAGCATTTCTTTGGAAGAACTTGTCTCTAGAAAGAAAAGGTCCAAAAGGGTTAGTGAGATCCCCTCCACCTCCACAACAAGAAAGAAGAAGAAAACTAAAAATAAAAAGGAGATTACATATGTTATTAGCCTAAATGATCCTGAACCCACTGAGGAAGATACTGAAAAACAAGGAAATATGTCAGGAATAGAAGGAAGTACTCAAGGAAGATCCTCAAGATTTGGATAAGGATCCCTTCAAAGTAGAAAATATTTTGACAATACGTGGGGAGGAAGATGGCATCAAGAGAATATGTGACATATATTTCTTAATGTCACTATATGAAAAAGTTAGAATTTAGGAAGAGATTATTACTCATATGATCTAGAAAAAGATTGTTCCATCTGATATTGTAATTTTCATCACAAATGTTTTATTTCAACATGAGAATGTGTTCTTATCCAAAAAGTCTACACAAGAGAATTCGTAGAAAAATCTAACAAAAACATGTGACTCATTTCATCAAGATTTGAATGATTACATCAAGGAAATGAAGGTTTAAATCAAAAGTATGGCCAACACGAACAAATATTGTCTTAGATGGTCTGAGGCCACCAAAAACCTCAAGGAAAAGATTGACTCTATTGAGTAAGAGTTGAAGAAGTTGGCACTTTCATTTGACATGTTTTCTAACAAGGATGATACACAAAGGAAAAGGGTAAACATGCTACAATCTGAATTGATAAAAGTATAGAGGAGTAGATATGACTATGCCAGTACCTTTCATAAATTCAAAGAAATTGTAGAAGCCAAATTGGAACATTATGTCAGTATGTTGGAAGAATCAAATATTAATGATCCACATGATCTCGACAATGCACTTTACCTATTGACACAATGCAACTCTTAGAGTTTGATGCTACTGAATGTTATCACCCACTAGAAAATCTACCATCCAAAACTCACAACTATGTACAAGAAGATCTTTCCTAGAGGAAAATGAAGTCTTTTTTATCACATTTTTTTGGTATCATTTTTTGTACCATTTATCCTTAATGGTAAAAGGGGAGAATGTGGAGAAAAATTAAATGTGGAGAATGGAGAGAATGATAAAAAGGGAAGAAACAAAAACAAAAAACAACAAAAAGAGAAGAAGGCAAAAATTCTATACAAAGCGAGAGTTTTTTGCACTCATCATTAAAATATTGGTTTTTTTTATTTCTATTTGATGTCATCAATGACAAAGAGGGAGATTGTTGTCATTGATGAAGGAAAATGTTGTTTTGGTTGTCATTGATGTCAACATACTATTGTTGGCTTAAATTATTAGACATTCTAAGACCCAATTAATAGTATTTTTCTATGTGTCTCTCCGCACAAACAATTATGGTTATGATCTTTCAACAACATATTTTAGTATCTTTGAGATACATATCTTTAGGTTTTCAATAGTTTTGGAGCTCTGGATGGTTCACATTATTGATCTGATAAATCTGTCTATTAGTTACTCTATTGTTCTGGAACATGATAGTTGGTTTGTAGCTCCACACTTTTTCACATGAATTTTTTCAGTTCTACAAATTTGGGAGAGGGTTAAGGACTGGATGATGCATGGAAATTAATTTGATAAATATTTTGGGCCATGTGTGGAAGATAACTTGGGATGTATTTTGAAATGAATGTATGATAGTTTACCCCAGCCAACATTTTATTCCTACCATGTTTACTTGACATGAACTAAGCTTGAACTCTACATATATATGTGGACATCCATGTGTTAAAGATGAGACAAAAATAAAAAGTGTGAACAAATCTACGAAGAAAAGAAAACATAATTTTGCGATAGCTTTGGTGGAGAAGGTTGTGTGAGTTGGAAAAGGACGGATGAATTATTTAATTTTTATACTACAAGGGAATTGATCTTAGCATACATCATCTGCATTTCTAATAGTTTATTTGTATATTTCCTTTAGGCAATGAGCCTCTTTTCTTCTTTGGGAAGTGATCCCTCTGGCAGTGTGTTGTGCAGTGAGCATTGTAATATTATATAACTATACGTTATAAAATATTGAGAGATAACACTCTTTGTGGTTTTCCATTTTAGTTTTCCAAGATAAAAATATGGTGTTTCATGTGATCTATGATTGTTGTGCTTTCATTTTTTTATCTTGCTAAAATTAAGGATTAAAGTTTAGTGGAACTGAATAACAATATTTTAAAGATTAATATTTTATGGAATATTGATTCACCCCCTCTTAGTATTATGATTGTTCAACAAGATTATGAAAGTAACTATAAAATATCCAACTCCCCTCAAAACAATGAACCCACTAAACAAAAAAAATGTCCGCAAAACCCCAACAACTACAAAAATAATGCCAAACCCCAAGATAGGGAAAGAATTGAGCATATGCCTCTCAAGAATATGATTGTCTAAGATCATGAACTATCGACACCAAACATCAAAAATAGGGTAGAGACAAACCAAACCCATTGACATCTAGGAATACCACAGAGGTACTAAACAAATACCCGTCCAAAAAGAAAGATCCACATCAAATATGTATGACAAAACTGACAACACAAGTCCACATTGCACCTTCATTGCACACGTCCATCCAAATCCGTATCAAGAGCCTCCACCGATCCCACCAAGGGGCCAAAATAGAGCTCCCAAAAGCAGCATAAGAGCCAGGGAAATACCCAAAACACCTAACATCAAACTAGAAATATCAACATAGGGAACTTTCTAGGGGGAAGTTGATTCCCCTAAAAGATGCAACAACTAAACCAAGAGCTAATGCCACCAGAAAACCTCCTTAGCGAGATAGAACAACACCTCCACTGGAAGAAATGACACCAAGGAGATTTCAATCCTAGACCAAGCGCCATCATCATCTTTACCAGTAAATTCACCATCCCTTACATCTCTAGAATTTGAACCTCTACTCCCACTTTGTTTCCCACTCTTCGCCCTCCACTCCATTTTTATCTCTACCCAATTGTTTTTCCTAATCTAGCATAACATTTTCAATATCAATATCAATCTCTCTTAGAGTACTTCAACTAAAATTTGTATCCTTAGGAGTGAGAGCATATGTACTCTCCTACTCTCCATTTACAATCATATCTTGGTGTTTTAACTTCAAGGCCAACATTTTAAACTCCTTAAATTTAATGAACTCATTATACATGAATTTCGCATAGCCAAGTTTCTTATGTCTTATATAGATAGGTCAGTTTTTAGTAATAACCTTCTAGTATGAGCATGTGAGGGAGTGATTTATAGGTCTCTTTGACATTTTGGTGGTCCACAAGTATCTTTGAAGGTTATCTTATATTATATTCTCATCACTTTTTTTTTAAGATAATCAATTATAGGCTAGAAATTGCTTGTAACGACAAGAGCCTTTCCTTTATCATCGGGTAGAGTAATGAAAGTTAATTTTTTGGTGAAAATATATTAAGTAAAAACATAGCATAGGAACACATTTATATTTTTCTAAATGCTTTTGAATAATTTTGTCTTCAACCATCATCCTTTTTTATTTCATTCTTGATGGCATTAACCCTACATATCCATAATTTTTCCATATTAATCTTCATTCAATTTTGGATAAGAATCTTTTATATTAAATTCTTTATGCTTTGAACATAGCTCAACCATTACAATAATCTTTCTGTTGTCAATCAGGATTGCACCCGTGATGCAAAGTGTGAAACCTCGCAATCCTATTGGAACATGGAAAATTTCCCACTGTTGTGAATGCGAACGAATCTCTGGATCATAGGCCGGCTACCTCCTTGTGATCACCTAAACTATTTATTGAAGAGGAAAAGGGGTAGAAGGATATGCTTGAAAAAACAAAGCTACACTACTGAGGTGATTCACCAAAATTTGATGTTGCAGCAAAACCTTGAGATAAACAGATATGTGAAACACAATTATCAACTTGATAAATTCTGCAATAATGATTCAATGAAAGGCTCCTTAACCAGAAATAAAGAGGAAAATGCTAACATTTTCATAGTTTAATCACTTAAAATCAGTGGTAACACAATCATAACAATCATACTATTACACAAAAGATAGCTGGAAAAGGTATCAAAATTCTATATAAAACTCAAAGGATCTGCTACAAACTGCCCCCTTACAATGATGCCTACTTTTTGCAATGTGCAAAACAGGTCAAAAAGAAGGAGGTCTTGAATAATGAGGTAAAAGTACAAGATATAACCACCAGATCTCAATGGGTCGAATGCATGAAAAAACTCCTCAAAAGGAGGCCTCAAACTGCTAGAAACTGAAGTATAACTGCTGAAAACCTCCTCCAAGCCAAGTGCCATTGAAAAACAACTCAAACTGATTCTCCAACTACTTCTCAACTCCCAAAATCATGCAAAAATGTGAGGATTTTGGATAGAAGGAGAAATCCCACAAAAAGAGGGTCATAACTGCATGAACTATGCCTTAAAGTGCTCCACAACAACCCCTCAACTGATGACCACTGCATGGTAACTCAAAAACACCTCAAGAAGCTGTGAACAGGCCAAACAGGAGCATAACTGAATGTGAATAGAAAACCTTCCCTTGAAACAAGCATAGGATAAGCAACTAACTGAAGGTCAATGCTAGAAAGGTGTAACTCAACCCTAACTCAACACTACTCCTAAAAGACAGTCCTCTACTTTGCACCTTTTGACAATTAATAACAGTTGCCTTATAATATTGACAAACTATTATTATTGTTTACAAAAAGACGTGCAAGACTCTCTATAAACTTATTTATTTATTAATTAATTATTAATCGATTATGTTTAGTATATTTGATATATTTCAAATGAATAGTATAAATATTCATTTAAAATATTGAATATATTAAATACAATTGATAATATTTAGTTAATAAATAAATAACGATTCTAAGAATAATATATTTATTTATTAAATAATAATTATAATAGAAAATATTTAATTCTAAAATGGATAACTTCATTATCTATTTTAAAATTAGATATTTGATATTACAATTATTATAAAATAGATAAATATCTTATTAGAAATTATTTGCAATTTATTAATTAAATTCATTATATTAATTGTATCTTATAAATAATAATTTTACTTTAATATTTAACATATTAAGTATCACTAATAAAAGTTTTACTTTATATATTCGATATTAAAGTAAAATTATAATATTCACAATGTATGATTAATATAATGAATTAAAAAAAAAAAAACTCTAACCCTTTTTAAATAATATACATTATACTATATGCCTAATTTATGCTTAATAGATAATAAGAATCATTTGTTAAATGTAAGTTTGACATATAGTATAATGTATATTATTTAAGGAAGGTTAGGAAAACAAATAAATTAAAACATAATTGAAAACAAAGCAAAACAACACAAAACATGAGGATGGACTCGAGCATTTTATCTAAAATCTAAAAAGGCTTGAATTCCATCTAATATGAAGGGTCTCGAAACCTAGACTTGACCTAATTTCATTTGTGTTTTGCCTTGCCTTGCTTGGAAAGCTCTAGTACGGCTGCCAAGGGTTTGAGGGTTTGGAGTTCTGCTGCTCTCTGCATTTGGAAAAGATCTCAGCCTCCCAAAGCTATTCCTCTCTGAGTTTGGATGATCTCTGACTGTGGGTGATTCTCTTCTCACAAAATGGCATCTTTACGCGAGCTGCTTCTTTCTTTCATGCTGCACTTCTCCTACAACTTGTAGCCTCTATTTCTATTCTCCCCTCAAGTTGTCTTGAGCTGCTATGACACGCTGGACCTCACTGCATCTTTACTTGTTTTTGGGTGCTGCTTCCATAAGGGTTTTTCTCTATTGTTGTATGCTCTTTGCCTTTGTATCTTTAGAGTAATGTCACCATGACATATGATAAAGTTGTTGCTTCTTGTCTGTGGGTTTGATAGAAATGCTTCCAACGTTGGGAGACATGAGATTTGGAGTGTTTCGTGGTTTACTATTTTTTTTGTGATCTTTCCTTGGACCTCATGGCTGCTATTCTTCCTCACTACGAATGGTGGAAACGGTAAGAAATCTATTACTGCTACAGATCATCATTTTTATGAATTCTTTGAAATAAATTTATAAAAAGAAAAATAAATCCTTTCTTTTCTCTGTATTTCAAAAGGTAGCTTAACCTTGGAATACATATTGTTGTTTGGGCATCTTTAAAACATAAGTCTTTTCCTGAAACCCTCACTGTCATGATGTTGATGGAATACTTTCATTGCTTCAGTTGCAATCTTGATTCTCTGCGAAGAAGAAAAACCCTCTTTAGATGCATTTTTGAACCTCCTTTCTATGTGGCAATGTTGGATATTTCATTAAATATATACAAAAATGGGCTTCTTATAACGGTTTCTCAAAGGAATTCTAGCAACCTCTATGTATTTCAACTGTTGTTTTTTAGAGTTTTAGTGCTATTTATCCTTCAAACATGAAATAACACTCCAAAGAAAAAGTGAAACTCTATTTCCTTTAATCTTCCTCTTTTCAAAAGAAATTGTGTATAGTTTATTTCTCTCTGACAAAGAGCAATGTAAAAATCTATTTGTGGTTTCATTCCTTCTGATAAAGATCAATGCAAAAAATCTGAAAACCACCGCTCAGTTTGGTAAAGCATAAATTTGTTCTTTGTTAATAAAAATCTGCTCCTTTTCTGCAAGAATTACTGGTGGCTAGAAATGAATGTTTTTGCACCTTTCCTTTGTAGATAAATCTGTACATTAACCCATCTAGAATCCTTTTTTAATCTTTGCATGACCACACCACTACTTGTAAGACAAACTTTACTTATCCATTGCTAAACAATATGCCCTCTTTGCATTGACATTGATCTTGGACATGTTGACTGCAAATATTTATAAGTTATGGATCATTCTGAGCATTGATATTCTAATAGATTGGTTCTTTTAAACAACATACTTCTCTGGTACTTTGTTCTTCTCTGATGATTATAGTCTCTCCTTTGCTTTTAGAACCTTTTGTCTATTTTGGTGTAGAGATCTCTCTTCATGGCATGAAATACCAGTGTTGTTATATACTGAGATTTGAAACAGATAATGACATTGTACTATTCTGGCTCACCAATAGTATTGAAGGTTTGATGCACCACCATGATAAGTGTTATGTATCTTTCTTGTCCATATCTAGCATTGCTAGATAAACCTGTGAACACCTATTATATTTACACTTCTCTAATTTCTGATTTATGTAACCTTTCCTTCCTTAATAACATGTGACAACATTATGCATCTGTTTATTGGCAACTTGAATGAATTTCTTGGCATCCTTTCTTGTAGTTCCTAGCTACTTTCTCACTTGTGATAAAAATATAAACTGAAAGTCTGAATATCCTTCCTGTAATCAATGCTGAGACGCATATGTACTTCCTTTCATGGATGATCTCTTTAATCCTGTAACAACATGTGTTGTAGCTTGAACTGATCCATCCTATGATGTTTATGATATTATTGCAAACCCCTCTGTCCCAGCCTTATTACTTAATTGCATTTTCTTTCAACAGATTTTCCCCCTTTATGACATTTGACCTAATAACTGCACATACATGTTAATACTTTCATAACATGAACAAGATGAAGCTCTGATAAGTGTTGTTCCAATCCATATTATGTTTCACGCATACTGTAGTATTTCATGATAAGGCATTTTAGACTTTGGAACAACATGTTGTTTGTTGTTTGCATTTAATTGCCACCGCTTATCCCAAATATTGATAAATAAGGTTTTTCTTTTATGATGATAAAAGATGTGACTGAACTTGACAAGAGATCAGATACTTATCTTAGTGTAGCAGTGAATGACTGATTGCCTTGCTTTGATGCCAGGTTACCTCTTCCTGTAGCTTACTGCTCCTTGATAGAATATGTTTCACCTTTGTTCTGTTGAGATGTATATGTATAACCAATAACTTTCTTTCAAGTTAATCTGAAATGATGAATGTCAGAAGGTTTTATGCTTATAAATACACATCCCTTCAACAACATAAATGTATAATCAGCTTCATGATTCAGCTAGAAGGTCCCATGCCTGAACCTATGAATGCCCCCTCAACAGCCTCCTCTAGTCCTCCGGTCTTTGCCCCTTCATGACTTTAGTCAGAAGGTTTCATGCGTGTAGTGACTGTATGTCTCTTCGATAACCTACTTAACCTTCATACCCGTACCTTTACATGAGGCAAACAACATTAATAAAACACCTTCTCCTTTTCTTGCTGATTATGAATATATATTCTATATTGTTGTTTTGCATTTCATTAGTGAATAGAAATCGGCACAATAGAGTAGGAGTTAGCTTTCTCCATTGCTCAGTTCATTCGAACTGACCCCTCCCCTTTTTCTTCTTTGTTGCAGGCGAATCCCGGACATGAATCCAAAACTACGATGACCACCAGCACACAACAACGTTCAGAACTATAGCAACAATATCAGGCAATGGGGGTGCCTAACCCTTATCCCTTTGTGTTGATTTCTTTTCATTTATGAAAATGAAAAATAGCTCTTGTATTTTCCCGCATTTCTGATTTTAGCATGCATGCTTGCATTATCCTAAAACCACGGGCTGTGTGGTTGCTATTTTAAAATGTATTTCATTTTGAATATATTTTAATGAAAAAGATCCTTTGTTAATAATTGAAACACACTTTTCAGTTCTTCTATTTTGAAAGCAACCAATGCTTGTGTGGCCATTTTAAATGTTGTTCTTTCGTTTATTTGAAAAAGCAAAGTGTCCTTTTGATTTCAATTGTAGATTTGAACACCATCTGTACTTTATAAAAGAAAACTACATTCTTTGATAACTTAGGGCAGAAACTTATAGATATGAATTAGAAATGTGATAGCAGTTTTAAACATTCAAACTAGACAACCTTTTAACTCAAAATAACCTTATTTTACCAGAAATATCAGAGCTGATAATAGCCCTACCATTGTGAAAACTGCATAGTGAAAATATGGTAACACCTTCATTTCTCTCTTCTTTCATCCTTCCTTAATTTTAAAAAATATTTCCTTACTAGATCTTCCTTCTCCAATTTAACATCATTAATATATAGACCTACCACCATTTATTAACCTATTAATAAGTCCTTTAGGGTCAGACTACCTCTTTTTATCAATCTATGTTTCATAAGAATTAAGAGTATTAGCTAATGATTCGTAGAACTTATTTTCCAAGATGATAAAACTTAAAGTTATAACTGATGAGGAAAGATTTACAACTATCCTAGATGATAATGAGGAAATATTTTTTGGCCTTCTTATGTTTCCTAAGCTGGAATTGATTTTTATAATGCATTTACGTATGATTTTCATAAATACAAGCTATCCCATAAATATATTGCAAGTTTATATGGTCCACTGGCACCATAAAACCTTGTAGTTCAATGAATCTTCAAGAAAGAAAACTAGTGATACCAGTTATGATTTCCTATAGAACTATACACTAATATTGAATTCTTTGAAGACCCCATGATGTGTCCTTGTGGACCACAATGACTATCTACATAGGTAGGTGGCTTGTGAAAACATATTGTGAGTTTGCGCCTTACACGTATAGAAATTTTCACCACGCAAGTCCATGCTTTTTCTTTTGAATTGGCGCCTTATAATATCCAACTATTATAAAAACAAATCATTGTATGTTGAAAAGAAAATTAATTGTTTTAAAGTCTCAATTAAGATCGTAAGCTCTAGGATTAACTCTCATTTATATCTAAATTGTTTAGTAAATAAAAATTTAAATATTTTTATTTTACAATGTTTAGAAAATTATAGGGGAAGGGGACTAGTTATTATCTATGTTCTAATAATATTTGATTAGAATATGATAATTCGAAGTTCATTAAAAAATTATTTACTTGATTAATAATAAACTCTCATGTATTCATCTAACTCTCCAGAATCTGAAATAAAATGTATAAGCTATAAGCTCTCAAACCATCATGTTCCTAAATACATAGAAGTCAAAATAAAAGCTATAAGCTCTCAAGTCATCATGTTCCCTTTAGGAGCTTAGAGTGCACACAATTAACTATAACGATTATTAGTAAGCTTCCCCTATAACTCTTATCAGCAAAAACTTAAAAATATTTATTAAAACTTGTTTTCTAATTACTCCATAACTAAATATATCAGATTTCTACAATCCATAGTGAATAATGCAATTGTTTTGGATGAGAATTTTTATCATTGACTTTCCAATCACCTTTCATGATCCATCATAAGACACTAATAAAATGATCGAGGAGAAAAATTTTGAAAATAAAAATTCTACACAATTTAATCGAAAAACACTTACATCGCTATATAATCATCAAATACCAAAATTTGTTTATTTATAAATTCAATTGTCTAAGTCTTACATTCAAAATTTTAGAGTATATCATATAAATGGTTCAAAATCTTTGAAAACAAATTGAAAATGAAAACAAAAAGAAAAGTCCAGACAAAACCCTCAAAGTGAATCACGATGAAGAGGTGTTTGGCCATCGCTTTTGGTGTAGCCCTCATCGGGCATAACAATCATTAATCTACTAACAATGTTAGCATGCCCTTCTTTATCAGCCTTGAAAAGAGTAGTTTCACCATGGCAATTCTTAATCTGCGCTAGTGTAATCTTTCTTCAATAAAAGCGCAACTACATTCTTATGCCCTCCCCGTGCTGCATCATGAAGGGTTGTGTTTCCCCATTTATTAACAAATCTCAACAAGTGAGCTCCTCCCTCAATATCTCCTTTGACTTTTTCTACCAACTCCATCACGAATCCCATGTGCCCATTACAGACAGCTATGTGCAGTACTATAGTTACCTCAGGGCTAACCCCCACCAGAATTTCATCGGGGAAAAAATTGTCAAGTGCATCCACTTTCCCCATTTTAGCTGCTTTGTACAACTCTAGATCCATTTTTTGTATACAGTTTACAGAACCCCTCTAACAGTGAATTTAATTAGAGAATCCGTATAAAATTTAGAGAATCACTCTAACAGCGAACTCAGAGAATCCCCATACAATTTACAGGACCCCTCAAACTGTGAATTTATACATGCATAAACTTGGGTAGCTCTGAAACTTCCTAGTCTCTTCATATTTGAACATTCTATGCAAATTTCACTCTTAATTACCCAAGTTGGTGGAGCATCTATTATGCTCGTCAAACTTGTTCAGTTTCATTAATTATTGGATGTTGGCCTCCTCGATGCAATAACATGATTAAATTCTAATGCAAGTTATTTGGGTATGCTTGGAACTTTCAGACCCAGATTACTTATTGACTTGAGGCAAATTGGATCGAATTAGATGTGAAATAATCGGTCTGAATTTTTTGGCATAATGTCTTCGACTGCTATGAATGCATTATGGGGGTCTTCGCTTCAAACCAAACCAAAAATAAAAGGTGTGAAATGAATAAGATGTGAAACAATTGGTTAATTTGGTACAAAAGGAAAGGAAAAAATGAGTTTTTATAGTTTACGATACAAAATAGTGAGAGGCACCTAATTATTCTACAAATTAGGCATACATATTCTACCCCTTATGGGTTTTGAACCTATGATCTCTCTTTCAAGAGCACAAGTTCTTGGGTTTACATATGGTGACAATAATTTAGGTCTCCTGCCACAAATGAGGCATACATACCCTACTCTTGTGGGTTTTGAACTTGTGACATCTCTTTCAAGAGCACAAGTTCTCCACCATTAAGCCAACTCAAGCTCGAGAAATATGAATGTACTACTAGAAAAAGGAAATGAACTATGTGGCCATTGACTTCAAACCAAAAAAAAAGTGTGATATGAACAAGAAGCAATATAATTAGTCTGAATCTTCTAGCACATTAATGTCTACAATGTCTGCAAGTTTAATGAATTGTTATTTTTAAATCATTATAAATTATTTTTTAAATGTATAAAGTAAACATAAGGGTCATACTCAATTTTTGTAAATCTCTCGTTCATCATGGACGAATCAAATTTCTTGTACCATTGTTTGGGTGATTGCTTAAGTCATATGATGAGTTGTTGAGTTTGTAAATAATTTTTCTTTTCTGATATTGAACAAGTCCTTCCTTGTTCTATGTGTATCTCCTCATCCAAATCTCATGTAAAAATGTTGTTTTAACATCTATCTCCTAACTCTAGATCCCTAGTAGTAATACAACTCTTATTACTCAAATAGAATATCCTTTTTCTACCAACTATCTTTTTACTTTGTGAGAACTATTTGTTCATGAATTTTGTTTATAATTGAATAATCTAAGGTTGAAAATTTAAAATAGCTAATTTAATTAATATAATTTCTTGTTTTTAAAATGGAAAAATATTTTAGTGTATATAGAGACTTATCTTATTAGCTAATGAATCATATAACTTATTATCCAAGATGGAGAATCTAAGCGTTATAACTAAGGAGGAAAGTTTTACCAGCCTTTTATGTTACATGAGATGGAATTGATTTGTATCACGCAGCAATACAAGCTATCCAATAAATATATTGGAAGTTTGGATCCATGGCACCATAAAGCCTTGTAGCTCAATGAATCTACACTAATATTGGATTCGTTCAACGAATCTACAGTAACGTTGAATTCGTTGAAGACCCCATGGCTTGTCTTTGTGGCCCAAGGCGGCCATTATTTGATAGTATTTGGACAACCACTATTATCGTTATGGTTTAACTAGAATTTGAATGTGATTAACCTTCTGAAATCTCTTTGAATGTTGAAGATTGTATTCTTAGTTATTAGATCCTTTCCTATTTATCAGGCTTTTTTTTTAAGACATTTCAAAACAAAAAAAAAATATTTTACTTGGTTTGTAATTCCTATTATATGCAGATGTAGTTGAGAAACTTTTGGAAACATGTGAACGTGTTCAAACCACAGACGTGCATGGTAGAACAACACTTCACATAGCTGCATTAATTCCCACATCGATTCCAGTTTCACAGGTGAAACTAAAGAAAATATGCGAGATTGGGTGAATGCTTTTGGAAAAAGATAATGCGCTATGTTGCAAAGTGGACAAAAATGGACAAACATTACTTTATCTTGTAGGTAAAGAAGGGAATGCATATTTGGTAGAAAAGATATTGGACTCCTCCGTGCAATTAATGGCCGCCTTGGGCCACAAAGACAAGCCACGGGGTCTTCAACGAATTCAATGTTACTCTAGATTCATTGAGGGCCCGTTTGGTTGCACCCCATAACCGGGTTATGCCGCCCATAACCCGGTTATGGGGTGCAATTCTCTGTTTGGATGCAATATAGTAGAATGGGAATGTGGATTCCAAAGACCCCATTTTGCCAA
>MU223164.1:26287-43277 GCA_018584345.1 Thuja plicata
GAAAAGAAACTAAAGTAAACTATATTTGCTTACTCTGACATGATTAGTATATATACATCATGAGTTCATATACAAACTCATAAAGAATATGTTATAAAAAAAAAAATTTAGGTGAGTTTTCTTAGCTGAGATTTTCAGGGCATTACATGATGAGTTGGAAAACTTACTCAAGAAGAACAAAATTAATGTGCAAAATGCTTCCAAGGATTCATATCCATCCACTTCAAAGGGAAAATGGAAAGAATTTATGGAAAGTACAAGTTCTTTGGAGGAATGGATTCTTCACTCGGGTGCCACTCATCATATGGGAGATTCAAAGGAGCAATTTTCTTCATTGCAACCATCTAAGGTACCTCACATCTTTGTAGGGGACGATACACAAATGGAAGTTGAAGGGAAAGGAAAATTTGAGATGGAAAATAACACGTTAAAGGATGTTCTCTATGCTCCTAACCCTAGCACCAATCTTCTTTCAATTTACCAAATCACTCACTATGGGGGTGGAAATAAAGTTGAGTTCCTTCTTGATTCAGTTATGGTGCACAAGCTTATGGATGATTCATTGTTTTTGGTGGGTAAAGATAATCATGACACAAGGATTTATTATTTCTCCCACTTTGTGCCTAAGTCTCATTCACGTGCCTTGTTGGAACATACACAATCACAAAGTAAATTATGGCATGAGCAATATGGACATCTTGATTTCCTCTATCTTCAACAACTTAGCTCAAAATATATGGTCAAAGGTTTACCTACAATAAAACTTTCTAAGGTTGAATGTTCAACTTGTTCAATGGATATTCATCTAGAAGAGAAGTTTTCCAAAGGAAAGTCTTGGAGAGCATCAATTGTTCTTGAGTTGGTTCACAGTGTTCTAGCATGCACCTTTCCAGTGACATCCATCAACAAGGGTTGCTATGTCCTCACCTTCATTGATGACTTTTGACACTACACATGGGTCTACTTTCTTGGTCACATGAATTAAGTATTTGATAAGTTTCTCACCTTCAAGTCTCATGTTGAAAAGAAATCAAGTAAATCCAACAAGGTTCTTCATATAGACAATGAAAGAGGATATGTGCACTCAAGACTTATGGACTTTTGTGAACTTGAGGGTATTGATCTTTAGAATATAGTTTCATTTAGTCCACAACAGAAAAGAGTTGTAGAAATGAAGATTACAACTCTTAAGGCAATGGCAAGTTGCATGAATTAAGCCAAGTCTCTTGATCCATCACTTGTGGTAGAATATATAATTTGTGCCAATCACATACTCAATAGATCTCCCCATAATGCCTTAGATGGAATGAGTCCTTTTGAGACATGGTGTAGAATAAAACCAATTGTGAAACACTTCAGAGTATTTGGTTATCCAGCATGGGCACACATATCTTCATAGAAATTCAAGGCACCTCCATCAAGGCCTTTTACATTCATTGAATATGAAGAAAGTGTTAAGGCATATAGACTTATGGATCCTGAGACTCATGAGATATTCATGGAGAGGAATGTTAAATTTGAGGAAAGTTCACCTAGCTTATCCTCTACTCCTCTCCATACTTCATACATTGTGGAAAATGATAGTGACGGAAATGGAAGTGATTTAGATGATACATCTACCTCAACCTTGACATGTAGGATTACACCTTTGCTTGGTGAACTCAAGGTTTAGGATACTCCTTCATCTTCTTCCACTAGACCCTCATTGGGTTATACAAACTCTTGATTCAACAAGTTTACTTGTGGGGGATACTTTAGATAGTCAAAGGACAAGATCACAACATCACCATATTCCACATGGACATATTGCTACAGTGATAGGTCCATTTGATTTAGTACATTTGGGTACACCTTGTCTTCCAATTACAACATCAGGGGGAATACTTAACATACATTGCAGGTTTGTTTTTGGAGTCCTATATTACAGAAATGGGGGACATTATTGATGACATACATCTTCTCTTTGATAAGGATGATCTTTCTTCATTTATTGTGAAGGAACACTCTAACCCTCTTGTTCATTCTCTACATGATTAATCTTTTGAGGCTGATATGATTGTGTATCCTTATGTATAGTAGTTGTAGGAGGTCTCTTTATAATTAGGGGAGACACTTGGTTCTTTGGGACATGTTCTAATTCCATCCTTATTAGATCCTGACTTGTTCTTTTTAGCAGTGTTGGAAGGGAAGCTTTCCGTATCGACACATGAACAGTTGAGGAGTTTTCAGAGACATCATACCTCTTAAGTTTTCTTCCTACAAATCGGGGAGGCATCTTATCTACACCTATGACATTGTTCCTTCCTAAGGGGAGGAACTTTGTTCAGTGTTCATGGATGAGCTTCTACATTCATCTTGGATCAGCTATCACTAATTGACATTCTACATTGAGGGGGGGGGGCTACCTTGTCTCTCTTCTTCATCTTCTCTCTTATGGGGGGACATTTTCCTCATATGGGGTTTTGCCCTTCTCATACTTCTCTATTATATATCCATGATGTATGTCATAATGGGGGGTCTTGAATACTCCATCAATCCATGCATCTTGTTTGTTTTCATCTCTCTTTTGGGGGGAGTATTTTTCCCATGAGGTTTTCCCTCTTTCTCTACTTTATGAGAGACTACATCTATTTTGCATATTGTACATGGGTACCTAACATGGCCTATTAGTCAAGACCCATCATGCATTATCATCTAGCATTATGAGATTAAGTGCATTCCCCTAAGTTGCACTTAAGGGGATGGGGGTATTGGTGTAATTAATTAATTCTAATTACACTTTACTTAAGTTTACTTAGGATAATACATTTGCATATTAGCTTTCATATATACACATAGGAGTTTGCATTTCATTTTAGCACGTGGTGTAGGATAATTCCATATTAGGTGGATTGAGTTGTTATCTCATTCCACTTTATGTGTGAGGTCCACCTTTAGTTCTCTTATCACATTATCATCCTTTCAATGTGCACATGTTTGTACATACTTCATTGTACAATGGAGGATGATCCACCTTTGGTGGACATGTGATTCCTGTTATCCAATCTTCCATGTCCATGCAAACTTGGCTACAGGTGGAGCGAAATGAGGCTCCCACAAGGGTAGAGCCCAACCTGTGTCAATGAATATTGTAAATTTTCTGGTCTTGGTTGTGTTTGGATGACCTTTCTATCTCATTGTCTGCTCTTCCCATGCAAAGGATGTCTTAGATATGTCTGAGTTTTAGGGTTTCTATTCGGCCCTATGTATTTACCATAGCCTTGTGAACACTTGCAGAAAATTTCATGTTTTTACGACATTTCCTTTGTCCTCTGCAATTGTTTATGTCCCTGGTTTAGAAACCCTTGGAATTTAAAAAAAAGTAGTCGTTGGTGTGGTTTTACCCTAGCCATGTTATGTTTTTAAGTTACCTTTTTGGCCACTTAAGTCTCAAGTTTCCCATGTGCTTTAATTGCCTATTGGCTAGTCGTGAGATCGCTTTGTCTTAAGAAAATATACCTTTTGATCTCCTGACCCCGCGAATACCTTAATCTCCATGTCTTAGAATGGAAAGGCATATTCCATATTGTTTACGAGACTTAGCGATTAGCCTTTGGTCGCGCAATTGCCAGATTGGAAGCAGTTAGTGAACAGTTAAATGACAGTGGTCACGTGGTCGCTAGAAGGAAAGTAAACACTCAGCGACTTGGCGATAACAGTTAGAGGTAAAGATTAAATTTAGTCACGCAATCACCAAAAATAGAGGGAATATTCCAACTATTTAGAGACAACGAGACTTCAATTAGTCACTGAGTCTCGATACCAAAGAGAATATGCTATTTTCATTTAGAGACTCAGCGACTACTATAGGATCATGGCAAGGATTAACGGTGGTTAGGTTGTCGCCAAAAGTCACCAGGGTTAGTAAAAATATTCAGAGACTTGGCGACTATAAAGGAAAAAGGGGAACCATGGTCAGGTGACAGTTAAGTTAGGTGCCCCGCAAAAAAGGGAGGGAGATCTGCGGTCATGTTTTAAAGGACAGATCAACTTTGAATCCTAGCCATCAGATGCAGATCTCGCGCCTCCGTTACCACTATAGCCGTTAATGTTATGAAATTCAAATGATGCAGAGGTGGATTTGCAAAAGTAATGGTGACCCAACCGTGCAAAGAGTTAGATAGATCGACAACGACTATCCATGTCTCTTTATGGCCAGTCTCGAGCCCACAAAGTGATCTAATGTTCTTGGGATGTTTTCTACGACACATTTATGGTGAAATGACAAAGTTATGGGTTTCCATTATTCTATGCAAAATGTATTGAAACCCTAGTTTTTGACTCCTGCCTGCGTGCAAAGAGGAGGATGTATATATTGTTTTCTTAGAGCCTTTAGGGCTAAGGGCTTTCTTTCTTGAAAAAGTCATTCTGTAGCATTTTCTTTCTGCTCTTTGGCTTCCCAAGGTTGTAATCTTTCACTGAGATTTATACATTGCAAGGTATTCTGTGACATCTTCTTTGTCCCAATATCTTCCTTGGCTGAATCTCTTTTACTTGAATATGATATATTGTCTTATATTAGAGAAATCTTGGAGTTCCAGACCCATCTTTCTTT
Organism: Thuja plicata; assembly: GCA_018584345.1. Taxonomy (NCBI): domain Eukaryota; kingdom Viridiplantae; phylum Streptophyta; class Pinopsida; order Cupressales; family Cupressaceae; genus Thuja; species Thuja plicata. The sequence goes on from MU223164.1 coordinate 30,882, forward strand.
CAGTTCAATGAGTACTATTGGTTTGATCTGATTTAGGTGTTCTTGTGGATTTTGTTCATCCCCAGCCATCTTGTCTCATTCCTGTGCCCTTGTGCTGAAGAGAACTTTTTCTTGCATGTCATAGAGTGTGTCTTTTGTTCAGGCCCCCTTATGAAATACTTATGCAAGCCTTTTTAGGAATATTGTTTCTATTAGATCTAAAGATTTCATGCTAATTCAGACATTATATTGTGTTCATGCTCTAAATTCGGTGCATCACCTGGTAGGTAATTTGTTTTCAAGTCATTTCCCTTCACACGCATATCCTTCTATCCCTTTCCCTTCAAAGAATTTACTTTCCTGTTTAGAAGCAAATTAAGGTGAGATCCAAGAGGAACCAACCTAGAATCTGGAGGTCTTGTCTCAGTTAGCATAAGGTCCCACAACCTTGAGACAATTCCCATGCTACACTATATTACCAAGACCATGAGAGCTTGGATAAGGGTGCAAATCTAGGTGCATAACAGTTCTAGCACGCCTGGTGGGACCATAGGTTCAGATTTACATTCAAAGTGGGATTGCAGGTTCAGATCCAAAGCACAAATTCTAGATTTGGACTGCAAGTATAGACACAGATTTAGAAATACCCCACCTTGGGTGTAACAGTTCTGGCATGCCCGGTGGGACTGTGAAGAAAGTTTATCTTTAAGATTGTGCTATCTCTGATATACAGATTGCATAACATAGACCTTTTAGAGGTTGACCTGAACAAGTATATTTGGCGACTCCACTGGCTAAAGATTCAATTTCAGCCTTGATTCAAGGTATATGAGAAGGGTGGAGACAAGATGTTCAAAGCCTACTAATTTTTCAGAGCTTCCCTTGAAAATGAATTATAGAAGATCATCTCAAAGGACATCCCCTACAAGGAGAGTTCAGTCTACACCACCTGACACTTCAGAGAGGAGACCTCAGCCTTTTCACCCCAGAAGAGGAAGATCTCTAACCAGGGAGTTACAAGAAGATTCATCTCTACCACTCAATACAACTCAAGTAGCTGCCACTCAGCAAATCACTGCTCCTATAATGGCAAGGTAGTTTTCCTTTGCTCAATTCAACTAGGGAAGCCCATTGAACTTCACTCAACACCATGATGTGCCATTGGTGGCATTAAAAATTCTTTCTGACTTTACTAGTGAAGCACAGTCCACTGCCTTTAAACACATAAGCGATGTGACCACAATTTGTAGTATTCATAATATAACTCAAGAAGATGTGGCCACAAAGCTTCTAGTAGCCTCTCTAAAAGGTAAGGCTCTTGAATGGTTTAGGACACTAGATATTGGTTCAATTACTTCATGGGATGGGTTAGGAGATGCACTAAGTAGACACTTTGAAGACAAATCAGACAACTTAGCTCTGGTTGAGCAGTTGACAACTATAAAAAGAGACCCCCAAGAGCAGATGACTGATTATAACAATAGATTCTTAAAGACCTGGAATAGAATTCCAGTCACAGTTAGACCATCTTCAGATCATGCATTTCTATACTTTTTGCAAAGCCTAAATAGTCAGATCTTTGTTATGATCTAGTCTATGGGTGGTACTTCTTTACCACAAGCTTTTGACATAGCTGTCAGAGCTGAAAATTGCCTAATCCAAGAAGGTTTGATAGCTAGAAGGCCTCCTATGCCTATCTTTCCAAGTCTACAGCCTATTGCACCTCTGCAAGTGCCCCCATTCACTCCTATTCCTACCATAATGGCAGATCAGGCTAGTACTAGCAATGAAGAGTCAAAAGCAGGTCCTTCTTGAGAGCTACTCAAATTAAGAGATAGCCAAAAAAGAATGCAAGATAATCAACAAGAAATGACCAATTTGCTACAGACCTTAACTAAAGAATTGACAATCTTGAAGAAGCAAGGTCAAGGAGCTAGACCTCCATTTCAACAACAAGCTCAAGTTCCTCATCAGAAATACCAAGCTCAAGGACAGGCTTATCCGCAGAATAGACCACCATACCAAGGAGGCTATCAGGGACAGGAAATTTTTTAATCAAAGATCATTCCAATTATACAACCCTGTGCCTCTAAATTCTACAAATCCATCAAGGGATGTGGTCCCTACCCAAAAAAATATGGCTTTGGAAAATGAGTGGTGCTTCCCCTGCAATTAGCCCCATAATCAGGCTTCATGTTCCAATGGCTGGATGAATCAGGCCCTGATGGTTCAAAATGCTTCATACAATTAGTTAGAGGCATCCACAAGTGGATCTGCTCCTCAACAAGAGCCACAGAATGATGAGACTGCTCTGTTCAATTGGGAGCAACAAGACTTCAATGGAGTCAATGGTGACTCTCCCATTACTGCCAATACAAGATCTAAAAGAAGAGCTCAAGACATAGAGAGGGTTGATTCAGGAACAAGAGCTTCTACATCTGCAAAGCCAATGCAACATTCTACCCCTACAATTTTGAAGAAGGTTCTTGTCATTCCACCCAAAGAGAGCCAAAAAACCAAGGAGGTGGAACCCATGATAATGAAAGCACAACAAAGAGCACATACCGCGATGCCTTTCAACATAGTGGACAATATGAAGAAGGTAAACATTACTATGTCAATGTGGGACTCCTTATCAATCCTAGGACAACCTGAGATTTTGAAGAGGGCCATGGACAAATTTTCTGCTCCTCAACCTACAAAGGAGGCCACAAAACCTGTATTGGTGAATGCTGATCAAGAAAAGGAAGCTACAAGTAGCAATGCCAAGGTGAATACCCTGCAAGGTAGGAACTTGAAACCACCTCCATTTTATGTAACCTTAATCATTGAAAAATGCTTAGTACATAATTGCATGGTAGATAGTGGAGCCACTAGTACTGTGATGCCTAAGAAAGTGGCAGATCAATTAGGACTTAAATATGAGCCTTTTCAAAAGAAAGTTACACAACTTGATGGATCCTTAGTGAATTCAATAGGTGTGGCTAAGGATACTAGCCTGAGACTCCATGCAAGTCCTAATTTTTCTATCTTTCTAGATATTTACATCATAGATCTCCCTGCCTTATTTGCTATGTGCTTGTCTAGAGAGTTTACCACCAAGATAGGAGGCTACCTTTCTTTAGATTGGTCACACATGTTATTCCACACAAGATATGGAACTAAGGTCACCATAAAGTCAGAAGCCCTGGAAATCCACCATATAGAGCCCTATGTATCCAATGTGATCAATGCAAATTGCTTTACACTTGATAGTAATGATTTCCCAATTTTTAGAGAAGCAAACACCAAAATAGAGAGTATCCCTAATATATTACTAGATGATCTAGAATCAGAAAGAGCTTCTGAGGCCCAAGAGAATGTCATTTGGGATGCTGGCTTTGGAAGTTATCTAATTCAAGAGAGTGCATCCATAGAACCAAAGCTTGTCAAGGAAGATACTGATTCAGAGGGTACAAGTAATCAGGTGTGGGAATTATACTTTGATGGTGCAAGAAGTAGACATGGTTCAGGTGGAGGGGCTATGCTACTGTCCCCAAAAGGAGAAAGGTACTATACTGCCTTTAGGTTCAGTTTCTTCTGCACCAGTAATACTGCAGAATATGAGAGCCTATAAGTCAATGGACTAGAATGGGCAAGAAAGAGAGGGCTCAAGGCCCTAAAGGTTTTGGGTGATAGTGAATTGGTTGTCAGCCAGGTTAGGGGGGTTAATGCAGCCAAAAATGACAAGATGAGAGCATACAAACATAGAGTTTGGGATATGATTGAAGATTTTGATGCTTTCAACATTGTCGCTATCCCTAGAAAGTTAAATAAAAATGCGGACAGGCTAGCTACTATTGGATCACAATATGATATTCTTGCTAATGTTTCAAGAGGAAGTGATCAACGACATATTAAGATAATTTTCAGACCTTCAATTCCAGACAATGATGTCAATTGACAGGTGTTTGACAATGATGAGCAGATTTTACAATTCTTGCTTGATGAAGATATGTTCTCCCAACATAATCAGAACAAGTTATCTCAAAACTATGGTGAACAGATTATGCAGCTCAAATCCAATAAAATGCTAAGAGGTTTGGTCACCTTGGAGACTATCTTCAACAAAGATGATCAAGTGAAGAGAAATAAAGCTGGCCTGGTTATTCAACAAGAGCACTGTGTTGAATTAGAAATTGAACCAGGTAAGAGTTTACAATTTGGAAAAGTAAACACTGATTTGGAAAGGTAGTCTTATACTCAACTATTCAAAGAATTCAGTGATGTCTTTGCATGGAAATATGAAGACCTTAGAGTTTTTAACCCTGCCCTTGCCAATCACACTATTGAATTAGAGCCTAATGCCAAACCAGTAAGGCAGAAGCAAAGGCCTGTTAATCCCAAACTTGAACCACTTATGAATAAAGAAGTGCTCAAATTTATAGAAAGTGGTATCATATACCCCATCAAGCATACTAGTTGGGTTTCCAACCTTGTTCCAGTCAGGAAGAAGAATGGGGAATTGAGATTGTGTGTAGATTTCAGGGATCTTAATAGAGCTTCTTTAAATGACTGCCATCCATTACCTTTAATGGAACAAATCTTGCAATGTGTCTCTGGTTCAGAGAGATTTTCATTATTGGATGGATATTCAGGCTACAATCAGATCCTAGTAAATGAAGAGGATCAATACAAAACTGCTTTCACAACCAAGTGGGGAACAATGACATATCAGAAGATGCCCTTTGGTTTGTCTAATGCAGGAGCCACTTTCCAAAAGACAATGGATATGGCCTTCAAAAGCCTCATGTACAAATTCATGTTGGTCTATTTAGATGACATAACTGTCTATTCAAAGCATGCAACAAATCATATCCAACACTTAAGGAAAATCTTTGAAAGATGTAGAGAGTATGGGATATCTCTGAATCCAAAAAAATGTGTATTTGCAGTTCATGAGGGAAATCTGCTAGGATATATGGTATCCAAGGAAGGAATTACAGTAGACCCTAAAAGAATTGCAACTATCTTAGAGCTACCCCTACCTCATAACAAGAAGAGTCTCCAATCTTTCATTGGAAGGATAAACTTTGTTAGGCGTTTCTTACCTAACATTGTAGAATTATTGAAGCCTTTGACAACCATGCTAAAGAATAATACACCTTTTAGTTGGAGTAAGGAAGAAAGGATGAATTTCCAAGCTATTAAAGAATCTTTGACAGAGGCTTATGCTCTGCTGAATCCAAATTTCAAAAAGGATTTCATCCTTTATGCTTATGGAGGTCATGATGCCATCTCTACAATGCTTATTCAGGAAAATTCTGAGGGAGTGGAGTAGCCTATTGCTTTCTTTAGAAAAGGATTAGAAGATTATGAACAAAGGTACTCCTTTGTAGAGAGGCATGTGCTTGCTGTTAATAAGAGTCTCAAAAAGTTCAGACATATGTTGACTCACAATAAAGTGCATCTGAAGGTTGCCCATCCTAGTGTCAAGGAATTTCTATTTTCCAAAGACCTAAATGAAAAGAGAGTTGGTTGGATCACCAAGGTGATGGAATATGACATAGACATCCAAACCACCAATCTAGTTAGAGGAAGAGGTCTCTGTGAGTAGCTAATAGAAGATAAAAGTTTAGAAGATTCAAAGCAAATTGATACATCACTAGTTATGCATACATCAGAAGAACATGACAAGGCAGCAGGTTGGTTGCCTAACATGATCCATTTCTTGAGAATAGGACAATGTCCTGCTGATCTTAACTCGGCAAAAAGAAGGTATTATAGACTGCAATCAATTCCTTTTGTGATGATAGATAACGTTCTTTTCAGAAAAGATCACAATGGTGTCCTATTAAGATGCATAGATTCAGATAAGGTAGCATGTGTCCTGTTTGAGTTTCATGATGGACCTTCTGGAGGCCATTTTTATCCTAGGAATACTGATTTCAAAATCATGAGGGCTGGATACTATTGGCCAACTATCTTTAGAGATAGTTATGATTATGTTAGGAAATGTGTCAAATGTGCCATGTTTGTAGGAAAAGAAAGACTTGCAACTTTGCCCCTTCGGCCAATTAGAACTGATCAACCTTTCATGAAGTGGGGTATAGACTTTATTAGCATGATTAACCCTCCATCTAGTGTAGGCCACAAATGGATTATCACTTCCACTGATTACTTTACTAGATGGATAGAGGCAGTTGCTTTAAAGGAATCAAATGAGAGTGCTGTCTTGAATTTCTATGATGATATCATTAATAGATTTGGTATCCCTGATTCTATAATATCAGATAATGCATTGGCATTCACAGGCCTGAAAGTCTCAGAGTGGGAAATTAGAAATGGCATCTATCTGAATACTAGTTCCAACTATTATCCTCAGGGTAATGGCTTGGCAGAATCAACAAACAAGAACTTGATCAAGATAATCAAGAAGACCTTGCAGGATAATCAGAGAGATTGGCATACTAAGTTGAAATATACTTTGTGGCTGGATAGGATCACTCCTAAGAAGATAATAGGAAATTATCCCTATATGTTGGTATATGGCAGAGAGGCCAGGTTGTCCATTTCCACTGAGCTACCAGCCCTAGACCTAGCCTCTCAGTATGCATTGTTTGAAGAAAGGGATCCCTTACAAATAAGATATGCCCAGCTTATGGAGCTGGAAGAAATCAGAGACAAATCTATGAAGGACATGGAAAACCATCAAATTCAGACAAAGAAAAGTTTTGATAGGAGAGCTAGGGCTAGAGACTTCAAGGTTGGAGATGTAGTCCTCAAATGGGATGAGTTCAAGACTAAGCCTAGCAGACATACAAAATTTGATGCATTTTGGGGAGGCCCATTCATCATCACTGAGTGCAAAGAGCATAATGCTTTCCAACTATCCACTCTTGAAGGAGATATGCTGCCTATATCAGTGAATGGACTCCATTTGAAGCCTTGCTTTGAGGTTAGCCCCTCTTTGTAAATTCTGTAAATATGTCTCCTTGCTTTTTGTCCTTGCTTTCTAGTTAGTTTCCCTTCTTTCCAAGAAGTGCTTGTGCACTAGTTTTTGTCCCCATTTCCTTTTGTTTCTTTGTCATGATGAATTGAAATTTTTGTGCTAACAATGACTCCATGCCTAATGAATTGTATCAAGGCTACTGGTTCTCAATGTTTAGCAGGCTAACATCCAGTAGGAAATCACCAAAATGTTATCCAATCTTCCATGTCCATGCAAACTTGGCTACAGGTGGAGTGAAATGAGGCTCCCACAAGGGTAGAGCCCAGCCTATGTCAATGAATATTGTAAATTTTCTGGTCTTGGTTGTGTTTGGATGACCTTTCTATATCATTGTCTGCTCTTCCCATGCAAAGGATGTCTTAGATATGTTTGAGTTTTAGGGTTTCTATTCGGCCCTATGTATTTGCCATAGCCCTGTGAACACTTGCAGAAAATTTCATGTTTTTACGACATTTCCTTTGTCCTTTGCAATTATTTATGTCCCTGGTTTAGAAACCCTTGGAATTTAAAAAAAAGTAGCCATTGGTGTGTTTTTACCCTAGCCATGTTATGTTTTTAAGTTACCTTTTTGGCCACTTTAGTCTCGAGTTTCCCATGTGCTTTAATTGCCTATTGGCTAGTCACAGGATCGCTTTGTCTTAAGCGAATATACCTTTTGATCTCCCGACCCCGTGACTGCCTTAATCTCCATGTCTCAGAATGGAAAGGCATATTCCATATTGTTTACAAGACTTAGCGATTAGCCTTTGGTCGCGCAATCGCTAGATTGGAAGCAGTTAGTGAATAGTTAAATGACAGTGGTCGCCAGAAGGAAAGTAAACACTTAGCGACTTGGCGATAACAGTTAGAGGTAAAGATAAACTTTAGTCACGTAATCGCCAAAAAGAGAGGGAATATTCCAACTATTCAAAGACAATGAGACTTCAATCAGTCACTGAGTCTCGATACCAAAGAGAATATGCTATTTTTATTTAGAGACTCAACGACTACCGTAGGATCATGGCAAGGATCAACAGTGGTCGGGTTGTCGCCGAAAGTCACCAGGGTTAGTAAAAAGACTCAGAGACTTGGCGACTATAAAGGAAAAAGGGGAACCATGGTCAGGTGATAGTTAAGTTAGGTGCCCCACAAAAAAGGGAGGGAGATCTGCGGTCGTGTTTTAAAGGACATAACAACTTTGAATCCTAGCTGTTGGATGTAGATCTCGCGCCTCCGTTACCACTATAGCCGTTAATGTTATGAAATTCAAATGATGCAGAGGTGGATTTGCAGAAGTAATGGCGACCCAACCATGCAAAGAGTTAGATAGATTGGCAGCGACTATCCATGTCTCTTTATGGCCAGTTTTGAGCCCACAAAGTGATCTGATGTTCTTGGGATGTTTTCTACGACACATTTATGGTGAAATGACAGAGTTATGGGTTTCCATTATTCTATGCAAAATGTATTGAAACCCTAGTTTTTGACTCCTGCCTGCGTGCAAAGAGGAGGATGTATATATTGTTTTCTTAGAGCCTTTAGGGCTAAGGGCTTTCTTTCTTGAAAAAGTCATTCTGTAGCATTTTCTTTCTGCTCTTTGGCTTCCCAAGGTTGTAATCTCTCACTGAGATTTATACATTGCAAGGTATTCTGTGACATCTTCTCTGTCCCAATATCTTCCTTGGCTGAATCTCTTTTACTTGAATATGATATATTGTCTTATATTAGAGAAATCTTGGAGTTCCAAACCCATCTTTCTTTCAGTTCAATGAGTACTATTGGTTTGATCTGATTTAGGTGTTCTTGTGGATTTTGTTCATCCCCAGCCATCTTGTCTCATTCCTGTGCCCTTGTGCTGAAGAGAACTTTTGCTTGCAGGTCATAGAGTGTGTCTTTTGTTCAGGCCCCCTTATGAAATACTTATGCAAGCCTGTTTAGGAAGATTGTGTTTATTAGATCTAAAGATTTCATGCTAATTCAGACATTATATTGTGTTCATGCTCTAAATTCGGTGCATCACCTAGTAGGTAATTTGTTTTCAAGTCATTTCCCTTCACACGCATATCCTTCTATCCCTTTCCCTTCAAAGAAGTTACTTTCTTGTTTAGAAGCAAATTAAGGTGAGATCCAAGATGAACAAGCCTAGAATTTGGAGGTCTTGTCTCAGTTAGCATAAGGTCCCACAACCTTGAGATAATTCCCATGTTACACTAGATTACCAAGACTATGAGAGCTTGGATAAGGGTGCAAATCTAGGTGCATAACAATTCCACCTAGTATAGTTGATAGCTTATCATCTCCTTATCATATAGTCTTATTGCATTGCCTATATATTCAGGCACTCCTAGATTGTATTTATCTATTATTGTTTGATTATTGGTCATCATTGAATCTAGTCAATTGAGGATCATATCATTTTGTCTCTCTTGTTTGTTCTATCAAATGAGCTTCTATATCTTGGCATATTCTTTCTTTGCCTTAGGCAAATTCTTATAGAAATGCTCTCATATAGATGCATGTAAAGTGTAACTCGTAGACAAGAAATGTGAATGTTTGTAAAAGCCTCTCATGGGCTCAAAATGCAACAATTAGAATATAAACAAGCTATTACAATTAGAGTTACTTCAGTAGTCTTGCAAGAAAAATGTGGAAACATAGACATGGCACCCGAACCATTTTTCAATGTAGCCTCAAAGAGGCGTCATCTTATGTTATGAAAGTGGTGTTGTAGAAGCTCTCAAATAGGCTATAGACATCTATCAAATCATAATTGAAGAGGAGTTTTGTCAAATATTATAATTAGAAATGCTTGAGGCCTTCATTGAAAAACATGGGCAGTGCTCAAGGTGGTCGACGAGATGCCTAAAAGAAGCAACATCTCAATGAAAGACATGAAATGGTTGCAAGATGGCACACAATGGATTATTCAAAAGAATTTAGAAACTTTCAAGAAAACACAATCAATTGGGCTAAAACTAAATCCCAGCACCTTCGTACTTGTCTCTCATGTTGTGCTTGTATGAAATCACTTAAACAGAATGCTAATGTGCATGGAAAATGTAGAAGTGTAATAGGATTCGCGACTTTTTTGATAGAATACAAAAAATTTCATCTCCAGGAGTGAATTTTTTTTGGAATGTGCACAAAAGTTGATTTCGCAATGAAGTTCTCCAAACCTTCAAATTAATGAAGCATTCTTAAGTGCACGCTAACAGTATAAGCTTCATCTTGAGTTTCATTTAGTGGCATAGGGTTATACATATTTCAATCAGTAGAATTTTCAATGTTAACTCTCATGCCCATGGTGGGTATCTCGAGAACATGCCAGACCTTATTTTCAGATTACCATGTAGAGATATGATGATTGTGTGAATGTTTTTTATCAGATCTTTCTTATAATGGGCATGATAAATACTTTGAATGATATGTACACAAACATATGTTATTATGGGCATATTTTGTAAATGGGAAAGTTTTGTGAAATGTATCCTCTTCTTGCAAAAAATATAAGAGAGTTTTCAAAATTTTAGAGGTGATGTGGTCAAATTGATAGAAGATAGTGTCACTAGTAGAAGTGGCACCTATTTTTGACAAAAATTGGTCAAATTATCTACCCAGACTGGTCGAAAGACCCACAATTCACTTTGTCACTATTTTTCTAGTCAAAAGTTTGACACATCCTAGTTTAAGTCAAAATTTCTACGCAAACTTTGGTTGAAATTGGCATGTTGAAATGTCCATATTATTTTTCAAAACTTTGACCAACTTTCGTCAGAATGTTTAACCAATTCGACTAGGATGTCAAACCCACGACGCATATTTTTGACACACAATGGTCGAAACATACACTGGCCCAAGTTAATGTTTTGACCAAGTTTGGTTGAAATGTTTGACCCATCCGACCAGGATGCCAAACCCATGACGCAAACTTTTGACACAGAATGGTCGAAACGTAAACCGATCTAAGTTAATGTTTCAACCAAGGGATGTCAAAATTTTGACCAATATTGAATTTAAAAAAAAAAAACAAATTGCATCTTTGTCCAAAAAGTTCTCAAGAAGCTGCAATGATAATTGCAAAGTTGTCAAATTGATAAGTTTTGCAACTTTTTTACATTTTCTATCAAATGCTGGCTTCCTTGCCGAGATGTGATACAAAATCATGTCAAATGATATTTTGACATGATTTTTTATCACATCTAGGCAAGGAAGCTAGCATTTGATAGAAAATGTTAAAAAGTTGCAAAAGTTACCAATTTGACAACTTTGCAACATTGCAACTTGTTGAGAACTTTTTGCACAAAGATGCAATTCGTGTTTTGGCAGTTGCCACCAACCAAGAATCATTTGGGCCAGTTGGAAAAAGTTATCAATATCTAGAGTAATCACCAATGACATCCTGGTCGGTGATTAGTCTAGATATTTATCTTCAGGTGTATGGTATGCAATAAGATAATTCACTCCTTATGATTCTCTATGTTGATGACCTATTGATCACAAGGAGTTCCTCATCCATGATTGTTGTAGTGAAAACTACCCTCTGTGACAAGTTTTTGATGATTGACTTGTGCTTGTTGTACTATTTTCTTGAGATTGAGATATCTTTGCCTACTTCCACGATCACAATACAAAATCCATATGTGCTCTTGAATTTCTCTCAAGATTTCACATTGGTTACTCCAGGCCTACTCCAAATCCCTTTCTATCTAGAGTCAAACTTGAGGCTTAGTGTTCTTCACACTTGATTGTCGGTACTTTGCAGTAATAACTTGTTGGGGATCTCATCTATTTGACTCACAAGAATTGACATTTCAGATGTTGTGGGCATGGTATCTTGATTCATGTGTGGGCCCCATGGGTTGCACTAGAAATTAACCAAGCAATTCTCTACTACAATCAAGGTACTCAAAATTTTGGGATTCACTACACAACGAGCATTGATTTCAACTCAGTGAACTACACAAATTCAGATTGTGTATGTAATTCTCTAGATCACAAGTCTACTTCAAGTTATAGCTTCTCACTTGGTTCAAGATTTGTTTGTTAGAGAGCAAGAAGCAATTTGTTATTGGTCCATCTTCTATTGAAGCCGAGTACCAAAAATGAGGCTATTTGGTTTCAGAATCTTCTCATTGAGTTTGGTATTCAATCTAAACAACCATCAATCATATTTTGAGACAATCAATGTGCTACTAAAATATCATGTATCACAATCCATCATCAAAGGACCAAGCAAATTGACATCCAGATACAGTACATTGGGGATCTCATTCATGGACAAGTCATCAGTCTACTATTGCCCAACATCCAAGCAAGTTGGCAATATTTTTACCAAAACCTTCACATAAAGAAAGTATTCTTATTTGTTAACTTTGTTGGGGGTGTGGGAGGCTTCATCTTGTGGGGGGCATACCTGGTCTTTCCTTACTCTCGAGGTCCTTTCTCTC
>MU223164.1:53767-87589 GCA_018584345.1 Thuja plicata
CATATTCTTAAACAATTTTATCATGGAGGACAAGGGACTCAACAAGGAGAAGTTTAGATTTTCGTAACCTTAGGAGGATACATACATACATAGTTTGTGTCTAATATGTGGTGCTTACATGTAGCCCTGTGATGTGTTTAATTGATGTAGCCTCTTTCCAAGACCATGTTTTGTGCCCATTTTGCTAACATATTATAGGACTAAAAGAAGAACATCTGTTATGGTGCATCTACTTTCATGAGAAAGACTTGGTGTGATGGTAAGCCACTCATCTATTTCCCTAAAAAATTGTAGTTCTACAGTAGATTGTTCTGTTTGGTCATATGTTCGGTTAGTGGAGGGAAAGAGGCACAAGATACGCTACAGGTGAGAGGTTTCATTTGTAGCATTCACTTCATAGGCGTATATGCCTTGTGTTGAAATCACATATTAGATATAATGGTAGGTTATATAGAAAGGGAAAAATGGAATCGTTGGAATAGTATTGAATCATTTTTGCAGTCTTTTAATTGACTTTTTCAAACAAAAATCAAGGGTTTTTTTGCTAAGAAATGTGACTTGCTTCTGAAGAATAACGACAACATTCTACACCATATCATGGTTTTTCCATCAATACAAAATTGCACGACTACAATTATTATGCATCTAGGGTTTATATGGTTTTTGAAAAATGATCAATTTTGAAAAGCGCTTCATTTAAAACCAAAAAATATGTGATGCAAACATACTTACTAGACACAAATTTGTGATGCCCTCCTCCCACCCAAAGTGCTTCCCATTTTCAATGAAAAATGTGTTTCACTTTTCGGTTTTTTTTTTGTTTATAATCCCGTGTTCGTCGAACATTCGATCTTTCTTAATACACATCAAAATTTTGACCTTTTCGAGATCATAAACAAAAAAATAATATTTTTAGAAGCCAAATTGGCCTGTCTTCAAAAATTTTGGTTGAAAGTAGAGGCCTAATGTACTAGTGTGTGATACATGATTGTGTTATTTCAGAATTGTCAGATGATTTGATTCAGTGTATGTTCAACAACCCATCAACTCTAGAGAAAATTAATTTGAGGATGGAATAGAGATACAATGGTGAGATGTTTTTGCAATGGGAAATATTATTCCAAAGATGGAACTACCAAGATAAAAAATATGGCGATGAAAATGAGTGCAAAATAATTGATCGTGTATCCTAAAATCCTCCTCTTCACTTAAGAATTCATTATATTCTCAAAGATGAAAAGGGTGTATGGAAAATGCAATTGGAATATGTTTCCTTGAAGTTTAAGTTGTTGATAAATAGGTAACTCATGGATAGAGAAAGGACATCAAGCTCACCTTGGCGACACAAGTACCTTGGTATTAATTTAATTGTTATGGGCTCGCTAATTACCTTTTGTAAAAGTGACTCACATCATTTGTTGTATTGAAAGTTAGACTCTTGGTCTTATTTTGGTAAAAGTTAGGTTAATCCTAACTTATGTTCCAAAAAATGTTATTCTAAATGCTCATTTGGGAAGTTATTTCAAATAACTACCATCTATTTATCCCAAGTAGTTATGCTAGGTAGTTATGGGTTGGTTATTCCTTGAGCCTATAAATACAAGGCTTTTGCATTGTAAAAGAGGGACTCTGCAAGAGGGAAAACTCTGGAGAATTATGTAAAGAAACCTTTTGAGAATTTTAATGTTTGCATTTTGTATCTAAGGGTCTTTGATGTTGTATATTTCAAAGTGATAACAAAGAAAAATTCAATTCGTATGTCTTCTATGTGTTCATGAGTTATTATTATCAATTTTTTATATGTTAAGTGGGTAATCCCTTTGTGTGCTCATGCAATCTATTAGTTCTTGATTCAAATGGTGTATGTGGCGATGAAATATTATCATACCTTGGTATCTTGGTTTTATGGTGCTAGGATAATTTTTTTCCTCATATGTTGAGATTGGTTATCCTTCTTTCATTATTGCATATCAAACTTATCTTGTGCTTAAACCTTGTTTGTAGTTGTTATCCTTTATGAAATCTTGTTAGTATTCGTAAGTCTACTATTGGGGTTTCTGTCATCTATTTCCTTTAGTTTAGTTTTGTATCTTTTTTGTACTTTTAGGTGAAAAGTACACAAAAATTTAAATACCCCCATCATACGGGGGAGATGCCCCTCTCAAACATAGAGGAAGGTTGTAATTTGATCATGATTAGATTCAATCTCTCCAACTATTGGTGTGGTTGTCACTTCTCACACAACAAACATGGTCATTATAAAGAAAGCATTTGTAGTGGAAAATGTGTTTACCAATAGATTTTTGGAGACTTCATTGGGGAATCAAAATACCAATGTATTTTATTATTTGGCTATTTAAAGGTACCTTCTCTCAAGTGAAGGTTGACAACTCTATCTAAAATTTCAAATTTAGAATGATGGTTTAATACAAAGGAAAAGTGGAAAATGATAGTCATAGTGACAGTGATGACGAAGATTATCCTTATAAAAAAATATGGTTCTTGATAAACCCATACAAGTTGAATGTCTAGAGTGTCCTATTTTGGCTCATTGATATGGTGTATCAGTTGTCAAGGCACGAGAGACGTGTTATCAGGAGATGTGGGTTATTCTATCTTTTAGAGGTTCCTCAGTTCCAGTTGAACCTAGGTCTTCTCACATCTATGACAAAGTGATAACACTCTGACCATAATACCTTCCATTTTCTTATGGGAGAGATGATGATTACACATGAGGATGTTTACAAATTGTTGTGAATACTGACTCGGGGAGAGTGGGTTTATTATGATTAGGTGTATGATGGCAGTGCTTGTCAACAGGTCTTTGTAGATCAGACCATTGGAGATGAGAGTATCACCTTGGATCAGTTTGCTTCATTCCCTACTTTGCTGACAGTTTTGGGTGTATTGATCTATGGATTTCTGTTACCAGATCATCATGGTCATGGTTTCACAGTTGGTTGGGGTCGCATCATCAAGGATATGATTGCTGATCCTCGCAGATTTGATTGGGGTTCCTGCATACTAGTGCAGTTATATCATGAGTTGCACCATGCAGTATAAAGGGTGAGTACTTCATTATATGTTGGAGCGATGTTGTTGTAGTTATGGACATGGGAGAACATTCCTTTGTTGAGACTGATAGCTACTCGACAAAGAGATCCTGGTTGGCCTTACGTATTTCTATATGACGGCATGGTTGTTCAGCCTAAGCTAGGAAAACTAGAGTACTTGAATCGTATGCTCGATGATATTGATTAGGTTGTTTGGAGATCATATCTGGGTTGTGAGGAATGATAAGAGGATGATGATGAGTTTCCATACATGTTTTCTCCTTGATGGATGATAGGTTGGTCACCTCTTGTGATCAAGATATTTTGTTGCTACAAAGTATGCCGATAATTTGGCAGCATACAAGATATACCACAGGGATTGGCACTATATGCTTGGGTCCAGGATGAGAGATCTATATGGGGTGCATTGTTAGATTTCCATTATACTTATGATCAGATCTCCATATTGGGGTACATGTAGTGGGATATGCGAGAACATATAAAAGATGCAGGGATGTTGATAGATTACTCACAGTGGTTTTCTCATCATAGATTCCCTCGTTCACTGATCCTGGTGAGCCAATACCTAATATTGATGATACCTCAGATGATGATGATTGAGGGGGTGGTGGTGGTGGTGGAGGTGGATGAAAGAGAGCTCCACGGAGATAGAGAGTACTTTAGTAGGCTAGAGATAGAGATGGGGGTCATGGAGGACCATGAATGAGGGGTGGTCATGCATAGAGGAGAGGTGGTGGATTCAGGGTGAGACTAGTACAAGTAGTACCAACAATAGTATGGGGTCAAATATGAAAGAGGATCGCAAGACAAGATCATATAGCTATTGCTAGACAGGTTCCTTTACAGGGACAGGGTCCATAGATTCTGGCATAATACATGCCTATAGCTCCACATATTTTGGCACAGAATGCCTATAGCTCCACTAATTTTGGCACAGTAGGTGCCTCAAATACTAGTACAGGTGCAACCATAGATTCAACCAGGTACCATTACCAGGTTAGAGAAGGATGTACAGGGTTTACAGACTAGTTTGGCCATTGTTACTAGCAGGATTGATCAGGTTGCGACTATGATGCAGTAGTTCATGACTATGATGGCACAGATGCCGAGTATGGCTAGTACTATTCAGGCTCCTCCTAGTACATAGGACAAATTAAAAGATAGGGATCTAGATGGTACATGTGGTTCAGATACATGAGATGCATTAGGTGCCCCAGGCGGGTCATGATTGATCATTGTATTATATGTATTGTATCAGATGTATCATGTGTTGATTTGATTAGGATTATGATGTACCATTTTGATATGATGTAGCTTTGGTTATGTCAGATATTTGATTTATATTTATGATTAATTGATCACTTTGATGACATATGATAGACTTTCTTGGATGTTACGATTCTATATGATGTTTATGCATTTTTATTTCTACATCCTATGGATGCACTATCTTATGTATGACATAGTTTAGATGGATGAATATGTATGAAAATCTATTTATATATGCTTTCTAATTTATGATGGATGCAATCTTAAATGATAAATGCAATGCAATGATTTTAAATGAATGCATGTTATGTTTTTTGTATTTTGATAATGCAATATTTACATGAAATGCACCTATATGAATGATGAAATGTTTAATGTACTTGGATAATGAATAATGATGTAATGATGTATAATAATGATTAGTGTTTAATGAATGCAATGATAAATCAAGACAAAGATATCAAATTTTTGAATAATTAACCCCATTGAACTTAGGAAATCCTCTAAATGCAATTAATCTAAGCATGAAATGCAACTAACTATCACTTTTGTCTTTGCGAAAGAAATGCAAAAGGAGATATATTTTCATCATTGAGCATTGTGGAACTAGGAGCAAGTAAAATTATCACTAACCACATCATGATAATATGAATACCACTTTCATCACTTTTGTAACCATTAGAAACTAGTACAACCCTCACTAGTTGAATAATCAACTAGGGGAGTCTGAATACCGGTTTCATCGAATTCAATGTTGAAATTGGAGTATGGTATTAAGATATGGAAGATCTAAATATCCAAGGTATCCGTTTGCGTAAACAAACAAAGGTTAACCCTCCTTCCTATATGAATGTCCTTAATTATTCTTTGATGACCATGTCCTTAGATGAATTCACATAAGTTGGTGGATCTTCCTCAAAACAGTCACACAAAAATCAAGAAAATATCATGTCTTCATCATCGCTAATCTAGTCGAAACATCATCGATTAGCCAAAAAGAACATGATTCAATGAACATCATCAAAAACTTCAAGTGTTCTGTATTGTATCAAGATTTTCAATAGAATTCAATTCATTATGATCATTTAGGTTTTGTCAAATTTAATCCTGATAATAAGGTCAGGAAGCTCAAGGATCAAGTTGCAAGATCGAATGCTTGGATTGAACAATGATATCCATCAAAGGTTAAAAAATATCTCTCCTCTGAAGTTCTAAAAATCTATCATGTCATGTGACCAAAAAGTAGCACTTATCGAATCCGTTTATATCAAAACCAATGATTTTCCCCCAAGTGAGAATGAGACCATGTGTAAATCTGGGCAAATGAAACCTAATATGTTACAATGATTTGACAATGCAGCTCAGAGACTTTATTATGACTATGCACAAATGGAAGATGCAATGAGGATATACAAATGAGACGATGAAAAGGCAATATGTACAAATACAACTAGGTAAGACTTAAGGGATTAAAAAGTGCCCGTTTGACAGGTTTTCACCTTTTGAATTTATTGCTCTTTTCTCTTTTTCCTCTTTTTTTTTTCTACCAAGGCACCTATTGCTAGGTTTTCACCAACGCACTTTTCTTTTTTGTTTTAATTTTTTCTTTGATTTTTTTTTCTTTCTTTTTTTGATATCATCAAGGTGCCTATTTGCTACGTTTTCACCAAGACAACCATTTTTTTTAAATTTTTAAACTATTTTTGCTTTCTTCATGATCAATTTTCCTCTTTTTATGCTTTTCTGTTTTTCCATTATTTTTTTTGAATTTTTGAACATTCTCATTTTTTTGGATTTTGAACTTTTCTCATGTTTTTGGATTTTTGAACTTTTCCCATGTTTTTAGATTTTGAAGTTTTTCTCATGTACAAAGAATGATGTTAAACTCATTAGATACACTCTCGTATGATACTCTTTCAACCTATACTCTTTCATTTGATTAGGTATAAAACCTCTTTAAATGGACGTTGTTAATAGGTTCTTGCAACTCACCACCTTCACAATCAGCTAGCTGGTATGTCCCTATTCCAAAAGAAGAAGTAATCATAAAAGGTCGAAGCCAATTTGCCTCTCATTTTCCTTTCTTTTATCTCTCTACTTGGTTTTTAGGGTTTTCTCTCAACACTAAGTCTCCCTCTTGAAATGTTCTAGGTTTGATATGTTTGTTATAGTTCCTTGAGATTCTATTTTGATACACTTGCAAATGCTCATAAGCTTGTGTTTGATGTTCTTCCAACAATTCCAATTATTTAAGTCATGCAACCCTATAATCCTCATCATTTATCAATCCTTGCAATGAGAATATTAAGGATGGGATCTCAACCTCCAAAGGTAGAACAACTTCTGCCCCATAAACCAAAGAAAATGGTGTTTCTCTCGTTGATGTTCGAATGCTTATTCTGTAGGCCCATAATGTCGGGTTTATTTGTATGTGTCAATCTCTTCTTGATTTGTCAACCGATCTTTTCAATATTTTGAGGATATTCTTATTTGTATCTTTGGCTTATCCATTTCCTTAAGGATAATAAATGGAGGAAGAATGGTGTGTTATATGAAAGGTCTCACACAATTCATCCACATATTTATTCTTGAATTTTTTTCCATTGTCTATGATGATGGCATGAGTAATACCATATCTACAAATGATGTGATTGAGAATAAACATAGAGATCTATTTTCTCGTTATAGTTGTCAATGACACAAACTCTACCCATTTTGTAAAATATTTTGTTGTTGTTATGATGTATTTGTGACCATTGGAAGAAGATGGGTAAATCATTCCAATAAGATCAAATCCCCATTGGTAAAATGGTCATGGTGTAATGAATGGGTGTAACTCTTGTGTAGGCACATGAATCATGTCTCCATGATATTGGTATTTTGAACACACTTTGACAAACTGGCAAGCATCCTTTTCTAAGGTTTTCCAAAAATACCCCATACGAAGGATTTTCTTGGCTAGGTTTAAACCACTCGAATGAGACCCACAGATACCCTCATGAATGTCTCTTAAAGCTAACCTCGATTCCTCGTCCTCTAGACACCTAAGTAGCATTCTGTCAAGACTTTTGTGATACAATGTGTCAGATAGGATAATGTAATGAGCCACTTGGCGTATGAAGTGTCATTTTTGGGTGAGGGTTTGGTCTAAAGGTAAAACTTGGTATTTTAGATAGGAAAAAATGGATTCATACCAAGGTGAGTCATATCCATTTAGAATGCAAATGATTTGAGTTTTAGGTAGGTCAAAAGCAGGTTTCACCAACTCTTCCACCAAGAATTCGTACCTAGCATTTTGATCATGCATTTGAAGTAAGGAAGCCAAAGTAGCCATAGCATCTGCTACTCTATTCTTATCTCTTGGGGTTTTCTCAAATGTGATCAAGAAAAAATATTTCTTCTAGTCATCTACCATCCTTTTTATATGGCATCAATTTTTCATCCTTATCTTGATACTAATCATTAATTTGATTGATGACCAATTGGGAATCCCCATATACTTGCAGCTCTGGGACACTCCATTCTAAAGCCATTTTAATGCCTATGTCTAAAGATTCATATTCTGCAATATTGTTGGTTCATGGGAAAAAAAGTTTGTAGGAATTCAGAATGGTGTATCCTTGTGGTGTAATCAATATAATTCTGGCTCCTGAACCATGCTGAGTGTAGGATCCATCAAAATATAATTTCCATGATTTGGCTTCCACATTTACTATTTCTACAATCTAGAAATTCTACCTGAATAGGATGAGTATAAAATAAAGGATTTTTAGCCAATTTATAAGCTATGACTTGTCCTTTGACAGCTTTTCGGTCCACATACTCAATGTCAAATTCCCTTAATACCATCACCCATTTAACAATTCTTCCTGTAAGGGCTATTTTGTTAAGCAAATACTTTAATGGATCAATTTTGGAAATCAACTTAACCTTGTGCATCAACATGTAATGTCATAGTTTTTGAGAGGCAAAAACTACCGCTAGACAAGCTCACTCCATGAAGCTATAATTCAACTCATACTTGATCAAGGTTCTGCTAAAGTAATATATGGTTCTTTCTTTACCCTCATCATCCTCTTGTGCCAATAAAACCCCTAAATATTTCACCATTGTTGAAATGTATAATAGTAAGGGTTAACCTTTTATGGGAGGCATCAAAATGTGTGGATTCACCAAGTATGTCCTCAATAAGGTAAAATATTGTTCACATTTATCATCCCACTTAAAAATAGTATCCTTGTGTAGCAATTGGGTAAAAGAGTGGCACTTTTCCACTAATTGAGAGATGAATCTTCTAATAGATTGAAGTCTTCCTTGTAGCGACCTCATTTGAATAATGTTTTTGGGTGTTTTCATTTCCAACATGATTGCTTGCACTTTTTTTGGATCCACTTCTATCTCTTTTGCTGAAACTATGTAGCCCAAGAGCTTGCCGAATTGAACACCAAATGTACATTTTTTTGGATTTAAGCTTACTTTAAATTGATCTAATCTTGTAAAAATCTTTTCTAGGATAAGTAGATGGTCTTTTATTTCATGTGACTTTGCTAAGATATCATCCACATAATCTTCTAAAAAGGTATGCATCATGTCGTGAAAGATGGTTGTCATTGCCCTTTGATAGATTGCTCTGACATTTTTGAGGCCGAAGGGCATAACATTCCAATAAAAAGTACCCCAAGGGAAAGTAAAAGTGGTCTTTTCTTGATCCCCAGGTACAATTATAATCGAATTGTACCCACTAAATCCATCCATCAATGAAAACATGGAATGTCCTATCGTCCAATCCACTATAGCATCAATGCTAGGTAATGGAAAATAATCCTTAGGGAAAACAAGGTTAAGATCTCTAAAATCCATGCATAATCAAATGGATTTGTCATGTTTAGTAACATATACAATATTGGAAATCCATTATGCATAAGATATGACTCTTATGAAGCAAACTTTTAGTAACTTTTGTAATTCTGTCTTGACCAATAAAGCCACATGGGGATGCATTTTTCTCAACTTTTGCTTCACAGGTTTTACGCTGGGTCTCACATTAAGCTGGTGCATTATGAAACTTGGATCCAATCTTGGCATGTATGCATACGACCATGCAAAGTTGATTTTCTTTGCTTGAAAGAATTTGATGAAATCCTTCCTTTCTGTTGGAGTCAATGATCCCACTAAATGAATGAATTTAGGTTCCAATTTTGTTACAATGTTGACCTTTTATGTTGGCTCAATGAGGATAGGATACCTCTCTTCTTCATGTTTAGGTAAAGTATCCAATTTCTCTTCCTTAGGTGCCACAGTTGGGTTTTCACCTTTGGAAACATCTGTTATTTTTACCTTTTTGGGGTCTAGTACTGCCACATGGTGGTTTTCACCACTAGAACTTTTTATTTTTTT
Source organism: Thuja plicata (assembly GCA_018584345.1). NCBI lineage: Eukaryota > Viridiplantae > Streptophyta > Pinopsida > Cupressales > Cupressaceae > Thuja > Thuja plicata. Next base: position 63,508 of record MU223164.1, read on the forward strand.
TACCTTTTTTTCTTTTATCTTTTGGATTAAGAGATTGGAACCTTTCCTTCATCATCATGTTTGGATTGAATTCGATGGTGGAAGATGCCTCAACCACATTAAGGTATTGGGACATAGCATTGTCATTGGGAAAATAGAGTAGGTCATTAGGTTCAGTTAAGTCCCAATCAATAAACTCATGATGAATAAGGGCTAAGGAATTATTAGGTAAGTTTTCATTTGAAGGGTTTAAGGACATGAATTATTTTGAGGGTTTGTACATTGTATCACTCAAGTCAATAACATGTGCTTGTTCGAGGTGTTCCATAGAAGTCGGATCAAAATTCTCTTCACTAGAATCCTCATGGATTTCCATGGGAAAAATGTGTGTGGATTAAATCTAACATTTGAATCACCCCCCACAAAGGTACCCAAGGTTCACCTATCCATTGGTTGTCACTAGATTATTTTCCTACATTTGATTCTTGAGAAACAATTGGCACATGTGTAGAACTCGACCCTTGATCCATATCGCCTTCATTTTTTGCATTAGGTATAGTAGCATAGGTATGAATGACATCTACCTCTTTGTCATGATAAGAATATTTGGATAGGGAGTCCCATTTATATTCTCTAGATTCGTCTTCACTCTCAAATTCTAACATATGTACATGCTCATAAGAATCATGCATAGAGCTTGAATCGACTCCTTTCTCTTGATACCCTATTCCTGATCTTTCATCCTTTGACCTCCAAGGAGGTTGGATAGGTTCTAGCAAGCCTTTATTTCTGATTCCTAAGGGTCCTCTTCCCTTGTACCCCATTTTTTGTATCATTTGAAATCCCTTTCCATATTGATCAATTTGGATGGTGACATGTTGCACTCTTTCAACGAGATCATTTGAATTATCCTCATCTTTATAAAGCCATTGTAAAACTTCATTATCTTATTTTTTCATGGCTGATTGGTCGCTCTCTCTCACAAAATGGGAGTTGTATTTTTGAGGTGGATGAGAATTTGAAGGTTTCCCATGCATCTTTGGGGAAGTAGGTAAATCAAATAGGGAAAAAAAATATTCCCCCACTTCTTTTGAATTGATTTTGCATTATTTTTCAAATTTATGCATCATCTCACTCATCTTTTTATAGTTGTCCTTTTTAGTTTGTTCTCTTTCATCCTTAGAAGGTCTTGAAATTTCTTCCTTTGGTGTAGAAACTTTTACTAAATTTTCATTTTAACTTTGACTCTCATAACTAACTTTCTCTTTTCCCTTAGTTGATGTAGGTAAGTTAGTTTCATTAGGACTTGAAGTAGATGTAGCATTTAATGTTGAATTAGGACCTTCTTCTTTGGTTTCTTCAATGATGACACTAGGAATAACTCCTTCCCTATTATGTGGAATAAATAACTCATGAAGAGGTTTCACCATATTGCAATATTGAAAGGGATTTGAATCTCCTCCAATAGTTATTCCTTCACCCATGTACGGAAACTTGATACATTGATGATAGGTCAAAGACACCGCTTGCATCTCATGAATCCATGACCTTCCCAATAAATTATTATAAGTTAATTTCATGTCAAGGAATTGAAAAATGGTATATTTCTTGATAGGACCCACTTGAATGGGAAAAAATACCATTCCTTTAGAAGATCTTTCATCCTCATCATAAGATTTTATAGTGATTTGTTTCTTAGGATCAATAGATGACTCAGATAACCCTACAGATTTAACTAGGTTCAAGGTACAAATGTTTAAACTAGCTCCTCCATTAATGAGGACTCTTTTAACACGGTGTTTTTGAATCAAAACCTCTATATGAAAGGGGAGATTTTGAGGATGATTTATGGACATGTCATCTTGCTTTGAAAATAATAAGCAATGAGGTACTATGGGATGACCCACCATGTTTGAAAACCTTTCTTCTTCCAAATTTTCAGGAACAGTAGTTTCCACAAGAGCTTTCTCCAAGATTTCTTTGTGATTGGGAAAAAGTTTCAATAGCTCCAAAATGGAAATTTGAGCCAGAGTCTTTTGTAGTTGATCCACTAGACTATAAGGCTTTATTGAAGAAGATGCTTGTTTAGCCAAAATAGTTGCTTGTGTAGGAAAAAAAGTTGTAGGGGTACTTACTTGTAAGGTAATTCTTGTTGCTCCCCTCTAGTAACAATAGTAGAGGTCTCCTTGTTAGGTTGTTCCTTTATTACCACAACATTGATGGTACTATCATGTTTGGATAGGGCATTTATAGTATTATCATAACTGTGGGAAAAGTTAACTTTATTATTACCCCTTGAGTTGTTTCCATTGTTACCTCTGTTGTTGTTAGCATTTGAAGATTCTCCTTTATCATGTTTAAAGAAAGGGGTTTTGAATACCATGTGATCTTCATTATTTTGAGGCCCTTCCACTTTAATCACACCATTATCAATAAGGTCTTGTACCACATGTTTCAAGCGCATGCAATCATTTGTCTTATGTACTTGATTTTTTATGATATTCACAATGATTTGACTAACCCCACCAAGAGGGTTTCACTTGTGGTTCATAGGGCTGAGCCCTAGGTAAGTCAATAATCTTAATCACAATGAGGGTTCTCTTTACATTTTCAAGTGGTACACCCAAGATTGTGAACTTCCTTCTAGGTGATGGAGCAAAGAAGGGTTTAGGATTTTTAGCCTCTTGATTATTCCCAAAGTTGTTATTATTGTTGAAGGGAACTTTGGGTGCTTGATTTACATTATTAGCTTGATTGGATCCTCCCGTGAGATTAAATGGAGTGGTCTTTGAGTTGTTTGATTCCACAACTCCATCATTAACCACACCCTTGTTATTATTATTCATCCAAAATTGGTTGTTGTTAGGAGAAGCCCTATTATTGTTGTTGTTAGAAGTATTATTATTAGTATTCTTGTTATCCTTGTAGAGTTTGAGTTCTCCACTTTTGACTAATACTTCCTCCGTAGTAACTCCATTCTCGATCAAGTCTTGGAAAGAACACGGGCATTGTAACCTCAACCGATAGTTCATTTCATTATTCAAGCTATTGATGAATATATCCATCTTTTCCTTTTTGGGCTTGCTTCAAGGGTATCTAGAAAATACCAATCTCCATCTTTGTAGGAAAATCAAGAATCATTCTCTCTCACATTGTTTGGTATTACATAAATTGATCATTGTGACTTCAAGTTTAATATTATACGAGTAATGTGTCACAAAATTGGAATCCAATTCGTCAAAAGTGCGAATATCAAAGGGTAATTTGGAAAACCACTCCATCACCATTCCTCCAAGGCTTCTTGGGAATAACCTCATTAAATACATTGTATCATGCATGAACTCCAATCTCAATGCACAAAATTCCCTTAAGTGATATTGAGGATCGAATGCTCCTTCGTATTTATCATACTTAGGAAAAACAACATTACTAGGGAATGGAACCATAATTAAGGTCTTATCAAATGGAAATGGACACAATGCTTTGATATAGAAGGGTTTAGGAGTCCCCATTTGCTTCATGGTGTCCAGCTGCATTTGGAATAACTTAAACTACTTGTTCATGATGTTGATAGGGTTGGTTTCATCTTCTTTTTGCTTTAACTTGTCTACATAATAATTATGAGGAAGTTTAGTCCCTACTTGTGCTAGGTCTAGGAAGTATTTTTCCCTATCTCTTTCCAATACTTTCTCCATGAGTTTCATGAAGAAAGGGATTTGTACCGCTTCATTGAATTTATCTTCGGTAGCCTCTTCGTCATTAGGGTCAATATTACCTCCATTATTATTGTCTACCCATTATTCATTAGGGTCAATTCCTATTCCATTATCCCCACTGTTGTTAACCTCACCATTTCTATTATTGTTAGTGTTATCCTTGTTGGCGAGGTTAATGAGGTAGGGATCTATATTTCCAAAAGGAAAAGCTATCTTGTTTGGTTCTACCTCTTTTGTTGGTTCGTAGATTTGTTGTGAAGAAGTAGAGGTATCACTTGGAAAAGGAAGTTCTTGCCTTAGATAAGTATCATCTGACTGCAAGATAGAATTTATGTAATGCGATTGGGTGAAAGCTGACACGAGAATAAATTAATAAATTCTTAGCTAAAGATGAGGGATTCTGATCAATGCAAAGTGACGAACAGGTAGAATGTCCAAATGGGTATCCAGATATGTAAGTTAATTTTTTTTTTCAAATCCTCAAGAAATGCCCCTTGTTCCTCTGTCTCAGTTTGTACGTGCAACTTTGCTTGTTGGTACACAAGATTTCACTGATGCTTACACGCTTACTAAAAAGCACTTATGCGCAACTTCAGGATATAGTACGTGACATTTAGTTTTTAGAACGCACAACTTTAAATCTTTATGCGTCAATTGGAGTGTGACTATGTACAACTTAACACCTGGTAACTGCAACTTGAGTTGTTCAAGTGCAACAAAAATTCTAACACGCATAAAAAGAATGGTTGTACATGCAACTTTGCCAGGTAAAAGGTATCTATCACTATTTTTGATGATGTTTGAAAGTTTAAAGTTTTGTGATCAGATTTCAGGATGTTCTTGTTTGAAAATTTTAGAAACAACTACAACACACATAGAAAATTGTTTCTATACATTAAACAACACAAAGTTTATGTTCTCAGGTGTTATAACGGTTCAAAATAAGAATCTCTTCCAAGCAAACTACCTAAGGTCAATTTTGGCTTTTAAACATCGCTTTAAAAAGGCAGGCTTGCTAATTTAACATGGTTGGTAGATTTAAATCCATTCAAACAAGTAAAAAGTCTCTTATACCCTCTTGACAAGGGCCTCCCACACACATAATAATATGATTTTGTGCAATCCCGAAGGACTACTAGAGGAGGTGAAGATTCTTAGCACCTATTTGTCATTTGATCCTTTTGTGGATGAATACATTTATATTATAGTGGGTTAGATGTATATCATGTCTAAAGTGATTGTCTCCCACTTGGGTCGTTCCCTCTCACCGTCCTCGTAAGGCTATTCTTAGGAGGCAGGCCCTCTAAAGACCTAGCATGTTCATATAGAAAGCAATAATGAATTGAATCAAGCAGGTTGGGGAGTTTGATTCACTCAAAGAGTGAAGAGCATATCCCTGCTACTTTTTCCAACTCCAAACACTTCAAACACAAAGTTGTAAAATTTTAACCTCTTGACAAGGAGGTTTTTAGAAATTGAAATGTTTGGTTCAATTACAGCCTTTCTTTTCTATTACTCAATTCCAACACTTTTGGATTTTTGATCAACTTCAAGAATTTGAGAGCATATACCTAATGTTTTCCTTGAGTGAACAATAATAGGCTCTAATTACTAGATTTCAAACTTTGAAATTGCTATAATTTAAGTAAAAGAAAGCTTGTTTTGAAAAATACCTCTTTCGAAGCTAGCAAAGGCTAGGTGCATTTTTGAGGATTTTTGTTTTTTTTATTGTACTCACCTAGTGGTGATCATTCCCTCTCCTTCTCCTCCAACAAGTTAGTCAACAAAGCCACCAAAGTGAAGGAAAATCAAAAGACAATTGAAATAACAACAAATCCAAAGATCTTTCCTAAATTTTTTTAAAATTGACTTAAAGATCTCATCAAATTTATTGTTAATTCAATGAGGGAAACTTAATTTTGTAAGCTTGGACAATTTTGACAAAATGATCATACAATTTCTCCTCTTCTTCTAAATTGTCCAAAATAACTAATTTATGAACTTCTTTTGCGTGTTTCTTGAAAATGCTTACCTCTTTGCTCTCCTTGCAGATTTTGTTCTCTGGCTTTTGGTCCTTAGGATGCCTATTCATCTGTAGAAAGAGAAAACACAAATTGTCAATGATCATAATTTAATAATTTACAACTTAAAAAATACAGAGAACAATAAGCGTCATTTAACAGCTTATACACGCAATTTTACTGCAGTCTAAGCACAACTTTAAAGCAATGTAAGCATTATTTAACAAGAAATTAAGCATAACTTCAAGCATTTACAAGTGCAAGATAACATGCAAAGGTGAGAAAAGGCATCAAAAAATGCGCAAGAGAAAACATAGCACATGATAGAAGAAAGTTTATAAGTGCAATTTCACTGCTACTACGCGTGACAATTTATCTGACAGGCAACCCTTTGCTGCTGTACGCAATGAATGAAGTTCTTGTATGCACAACTTCGTTGTTCATAGGCATGAATATTTATCTCATACGCGTGACTTTTTCTGAAACCTGCAAAATATACAAGAACACACCCAAAATATGCAAAAATGAAATAAAAAAATGAAGATTAGAGGCCTAAGACCCATGGTGGGCGCCATTTGTGTATATAGAAACTATACCTTCATGAAATTGAGGTGCAATCTATCAATTCTATGGAATCAAAAGTACAATTTAAAGCAAATAATTGACATTCCATGTCTCTCTATCTAAGAATGCTAATGAATCTCTCAACCTTAACCTCCATTAGTGACAGTCCTATAACGAGAATTTGTGTAAGATGATTCCTAATCTATCTCACAACTATCAAATTACAATGCAATTTCATTCAATAATGATCAAATTATGCTCAATTATGCTCTCAACTGATATGCTCCTGATAAAATTCTCTATAATAAGGATGCAATTGCTCATGAATATCTAGGATATTTAATGCTCTTAAAATGCTTGCTATTTATAGGATTTCCCAAGGGTTAAGTTGATCATGATCAAAGCATGGTTGAGTTGAAGGCATTATAATGGTTTCAAATGGGGAGACCATTTAAATGGTGGTCTCAAAGGTTGGGACAAAGATATAAATTGAGTGGTGAAGATTTAAAAGATCAAAATGAGTGATCAAGATTGAAAAGTTTGGAGTGATCCATGTGCTCTCAATCCTTGATTCTCATTGGTTGTTCAAATTCTTGTCCCCTTTGTTGAAAGAAATAAGGATATAATTAATTTAATTAATTAATTAAATTAGCCATGTAAGGAATAGGTTGATTTTGATTTTTGATTTAAAACTATACAATTAATTGACTAAATTAATTATATAGATTAGATTTATCCCTTTTAGGCTTATATTTAATTAATCGATATATTTATTAATTGATCCTTTAATTTTATAAAATTTATTCCCTGTTGATTTGATCGATCCATTTTATTTGATGAAATTGCCTTCTGATTGATTGAGATACACCTGACCAAATTTAGGTGTCTACATGGGCATAACGTTGGTTGAGACAACCTATGTATGCAACATGTTCACAGGTTTAGAGAATGGAGGGATGAAAAACACGATGGTGATCAGTGGTGGCTCCTACAATGGAGAGATGAACACTTTTACCTGCTTGGCGTGAGGCCCAATAGTTACTCTTAGCACAGTGGGAAGTGTGATGAAGGTGGCAGAAGGCTAAGGGGCCATAGTGGCAGGAGAAATATTGTTCGTGGATGCAAAGATGAGTATGGATGCGTGCCCTTAAGATTCACTATCCACCTTGGAAGTGACCTCATGAGATAGGGCCCTCTCTTTCCGACATCATTTACACTCGTGCACAAGCTAATTCTGGCATAGATACGCGTGTGGCTGTAGAGGTTGTGGAAGAGAAGAATAATATTTCTCCATAGGAGAGGCCAACGGTGTCATGGATGAAACTGAAGAGGACCCAAAAAATGGAGTAGGAAGTGAGGTTAACAACTAAGACACGACAGGATAAGTCATGGGTGACCTCCTCCTTTTCACCTTGTGAGCAACTGGGGGAACAAGAGGTTCCCTTGGAGGCTGAGTGGTAGGTGCCAAGGGGGATGGTGCAACCTTATGGGACTTCCTCCCTTGACCATAGAGGGTAGGCTGAGGAATATATAGGATGATCAAGATTGTGGGAGGCAGACGCACCTTAGGATTAGGCAGCATAGGTGCCTTTCCTTTATCCACATGTGAAGTGGACACAAGAACATAAGACACCTTTGAAGTTTGTATTAAACTTAGGTGGATGATGAGGTTTTCCATGGGGCAAACGCTTTCCTTGAGCCACACAAGAGGGTTGGATGCCTAAAGAAGCCATTGAATACAAACTCATTTCCCCAACCTTGTATGCTTGATATGCCAAAAACGTAGCATCATGTCGGAGACGTAAGGGCCCAATTGGTGTGGGCCAAAAATGATCAAGGGTAAAGCCCCCATGGGACACGAATGGATGGTATCCAATTTCCTAGACTGTATGGATAGTCCCTTTGTGTGGGAACTTCAATCATTTATGAACAACCTAAGGGATGTCTCCCATGGAAGTCAGACATGGGATGCCCAACTTGACCTGGAAGAGGTCTGATTTGGGGATCACAAAAAAGGTAGAGAAAATGACCTTGGGTCCCACCTAAATAGTCAAGGTGGTTGATCCAAAGGGATTTTCATGTGTATGGATGACGACATAACATTCATCATACTTTCCCTAGTTCAAGCTATTCATAAAGAGGACCTCCTTCATGATCACGTCAACTCGGTTTGAGGGGTTCACAGACACACCCCTAATAGAGATGTCACTAATGGAAATTAGGACGTATAAGGGAGTAGGCCCTCCATAGTAGGTATTTTCTAATGGGGTGAAAGATACCATTGTTTTGGGAACCCTCTAGGTTTGCAGGGAAAGAGGGGTGATGATCACCATGTTCACATATGGGCTATCACTTATTGGTGGAGGAGACAAGGAGGAATTTATGATGAAGTAAGAGGATGAGGAGGGAATGGATCAATGTAGATCTGCAACTTGTTTGTCTTATCAATAGATTTTTTAGCTTTAGGCTTCATCTAATTTATTTTGATTGTGCCTCTATCGATGTGGTCTTGTACTAGGTGTCAAAGACGAACACAAATTTTGATATCATGAGTGTGCACATGATGGTATTGACATAATTTTGAACTATCATACCATTAGGGATAGGGATATTTATTAGGAAGATTCCTTATCTTTGGGAGAGTCACCAAGTTATCCTTTAGTAACTTTTGCAAGACACTAGCCTAGGAATCTGCAATTCTAGTGAACACTCGGTTCCTTTAAGGGTCTGTTGTGAATTAGTTTCTCTTGGAACTAGGTAGAGGTAGTGCCATGACAATATCCATAGCCTTGTTCTTTTGAGACCCCTAGATGTTGAAGTCCCACCATAAGCGTTCGAGGAAGAATCCCCAAACTGAGCTATGGTGCGTTGATAATCTTTTAGTGCATTACAAAGGAAAGTGAAGTTCTGATATATATTTAGGGATAACTTTTCCCTTAGTGTCAGTTGAAAATTACCAATGAACATTCTATGGAGATTGACACCTGACAGGGCATAAGGTACTGTTGTAGAGAGGGACTGATATCTTGAAATGAAATCAATTACCTACTCATTCAACTTTTTCTTGCAATGTACAAGGTCAACTATAGTGATCTAGTTTCCAATGTTAGCCTGGAAGTGCATAGTAAAGGAATCCATCAAGTGATCAAAAGTCCCAATAGAGTAATCAAGGAGAGAACTATACCATTCTATGGTAGTTCTCTTCAAGGATATGGAGAACAACATAAGCAATGCATTATCCATAGTGTGGTAGTCATTGTATTATGTTAGAAAGAAATCGATGTGGATATGGGTATCTCCATCACCACTACACCTTTCAAACTAGAGGGATTCATCCCCTAATGGAAACAAAGTACTCAACACTTGCATAGTGAATGGACTATGATGATAGAAAGGAGTCAAAGAGCTATGGTTGGTCTCAATAGACAAGTTGGCTAGCTGTTGTTACAACTGACCCATATTTTGAAATATGGTATTTAACACTAGATTTCTAGGTGGAGGAGGAGGAGGGGGAGGATTGCCCCCACCTCCAAGTAGGGAAGATGATCCCCTGTGTGCAGTTTCTCCACCGCCACCTCTAAGGTTAGCATCAGTATTCTGTGGACCAAACCCGAAGGTGTTTTTGTTTATTATGACACTAGGACCAATACCACCACTCTTAGAGAAAGCCATAGTACCACTTCTAGGAGCAGTGTTGGTGGAAGGTTCCACCATGTGCATGGATACCCCAAGTATGATAAGGTATTTTTGTTTTCCAGTTAGGCTAGAGTGTGTTACATGTTGGTTAAGAGGAGGGAGAGGTACGTTCTCACTCACTATCTCTCCTATTGTTAGGAGCACTTTGAGACCTTCTTTATCTGCCACAAACAATTCCTATAAGTTATAAATGGCGTCCCTCACTTCATGATTTTCACCTTTTGTCTTAAGGAATGTTTTAAAAAATTTGAAGTTCTCTTCCAAAGATTGGACCTTATCGAATTTGATAGTGAGGGTTGAATTATGTTCCACTATTGTAGAAGATTCTAGTGAAGAATTGTTGGGTGTGGTATGATGATACCCTGATCCTGGAGAAGCAAAAGTACCGAGGATCAGTCCTAAAAAGAATTGAGCTCCACTAAGATCATTCACATCCATGTTTCCAAAAAATATAGGTACTTGTCTAGTAGGATTGTATCGATCAGTAGGGATTATATGCCTTGAAGACCCTCACACAACAAATCATGTCGTAGTCTAGGTTGTAAATCTCATAGAGCTTCACCACATCTGGAATATTGTTGAAAGTGATTCTTTACATCAATCTCACCAAAATGAGGGGAAGGAAATAATGCACCGACCGAGAGGCCAATTAAAACCTCAAGGGATACACTATTCCCTTCAACCACCTCATGTTGTTATCTAGGAGTGCTAGGGAGATCATCACAAAATTTAAGGAAGATTCTTGAAGTGAGGATATACATACTTAAGTGAAGACTGAATTAATTGAGTATTGATTAGATTTTTATGTGTGCGTGTGTGTATCTAAGTGTGTTTAGATTGATCAAATATGAATTATGCAAATAAATAGATTTCCTAAGATATTCTGACTCTGAGAATAAAAAATACTAACTATAGGGATTAAAACTTGAGCTCTGTGAGCTCACTTCCTTAGACAAAAGTGTGGCCTAGAGGACTACAACGCGAATAATGAATAGTAGCATGTCACACTGAAATCTTGCATAGATAGATTACAGATGGGCTAAAACAAAACAAAATGACCTATAACAAAATACATAGCTAAGCTATTATGACAAACATAAATGAACATAATGTAACTAAACTAAAAAAAAATAGTCTAGATATATGGAATGAGGAGAAAGACAAAGATCTAAATGATTCATGACTTTATGATGAAACTAATTTGAGGAAATGACATGTAACTGTATTATGTTCATTTTATAAATGATGAGATGAAAAGAGAAGGAGAGGAATGGTGAAACTTGATCCAGAGGTTGATGATGTTATCCAAGTTGTAGCTTTTGAACCCATGATCTCACAATGAAATTCTACACAAACACAAAGAGGAAAATGGTTATCATCGTAAAAGAGGTTTACCTTAGTCAAACCTCCACTTTGGTGTTTCCACCTCCACGAACAACCGTTAGACAAGATGAGAGAATCAGTGATAGATAGATGACTTAGTGATAAACAATGACAATATGAAATGGAGATAAGATAAAGAACAAAAATATGCCCAAATACATAAAGGATATGGAGAAATAAATCCCCTAATTAAGATGAATAATTCGATTGCGCGAAGGAGCTCCAAATACAAGAACTTGAATCACTTGATAATGGTGGAGACCTATAATAAAATGGATGGTATGAAGCACTAAAAATGTAAGGAGATTTCTACAATTGATCAAGAAGTTAAGATTGATAGACAAGAAGCTTGTAAGATTGTTCAAGAACACCAAATGTTTGCAAGGAAAGGGTTTTTGAAAGACCCAGACAAAATTTGCATAGGAAGAGCCATAATTTCAAGCTTTACATTCGTAGGGTGGAATATTCATAAGATTCGAATGGTCCTCTGCACCTCTACAAATTTGTAGATGAGAGTGTGCTGCGTGGACATCTCTGTGACATGCACACATCTAAAGATCATCAGGGCTTCATTTAGTGGAATCTGAGTGAGATGGTGAGTTGGTGAGTGACAAGGATGACAGGGTGATGGGTTTTGTGTCTTAGGATAAAGCAGATGAAATGTAAAAAATGGCATTCTACACGAGGGTATAAAATTTATGCCATTACAATAATTTTAATGCAAGTTTCATAAAAACTCAGTATGCTCTTCTCTTACATTTTCAAATGAACATGAGAATTAGAAAAGTTTGAAGGCACAATTTTATCTCTAGGTTGTTTTGTGCAAACATTTTATAAAATCAAGGTATTTACAACATTCTGCTAATTTGGTTGGATTTTTATTAATTCCATAGCATTTAGAAGGCTCAATAACGTTATATTTGGCTTTCATTTCATCAAAATCTGAGCACACAAAATTAGAGAAAGAATGGAGGTGTTTCAATTTTTTCACCAAATATGTGCCTTATGCTAGTCAAATCAAAAAATGATTTCTAGGTTATTTTCTCAAATTCAAAATTTGTATAGGTATCTATTATATTTTTTAGATATTGATCATATCAAACAAAAATTATTGTCCAAAAAGTATCACATGACTATTATTTGGCTATCTGAAGGTTGAATTAATTTATTTTTCATATTCTTCTTGGATTAAAAAGTTTTTTGGGTTCTTTTTGTAGCTCAAAAATATTTTTGGGTTTCTATTATCTATTTCACCCAATGAGTAGATTTGCCATAAATCAAATCACAAGTGAAATTTTTTAGTTGTGAGAAAGTTGTTCTTGCATAACACATTCAATTTTTCAAAAAAATATATCTTTTGCCTTAGGTGTCTGGATCAATCAAGCCCGAGGATAAGACCAAACACACAACACAATAATGAACACAAAAGACACAACAAAAAGGTAAGATTTCTTTTATTTATGATTCAAATTCAAATCAAGAATCTTACAAAAAAATGGTCCAGATTTCATAAGGACCTCTACTTTTCCTGTGTCATGTTTTGTTATCTTCTTCTCTCACAACAAAAATTTCTCTTTTCTCCTTTGATTTAATAGATACTCTTTTTTTTCTTCATATGTTCCATAGGTCTTTACCCTAACCACAACTCCACTTCATCCAACTATTAATTTTTGTATTTTATAGGTCGAGCAGGGAAATTTAACTACAAATCATCATCATGGAAGTACAATGACCATATGGATGATCCAACACAAGTTATCAACCATCAAAGAGAGATATTTTAAGTCTCATCGATCCCTGATGAAGATGTATCAAAGATGGTCCAAAATAAAGTATTTCTCCTCGAGGAGAGACTTCTTAAGTCTCCTCAATCTCTGATGAATATGTTTATCTTTGAGACTTTCCTTATTTAAAGAAGCCCTTTTTTGTCCCTTCAATCCATCTATTATGGATACACTTCAAAGTGACATAGAATTTAGGTGAGATACATTTCAATTCTCTTCAATCAACTAGCTCTTTAAAGCGTGATAACCAATTGGGGTGACTTTTTTTAATAGATAAGTGCTATCAGAAAAGGGGATATCTCCCATTACAAACATAAAACTAGTAAAGTCCTAAAATCATAGCTATTACATATAGAAATTTGCCACAATACATATTTCCACTCTAGTGTTTTTGATTGCATTCAGAATAACTACCAAACATTCACCAAATTCCACAACATGAACAACACTTGTAGGAGAAAGCCAGTTCTCCTTCAATTTCATAAGTCTGCAAAATGAGCCCAAATTGTTATTGATCATCCAATTCTAAAAACCTCCCAAGCATTCTCGGTGAAATTTTTCTTCCTTTCCAATTTAGTCTACCTAGAACTAGACATTTGAGTCATTGAGCTGGATTCCTCATCATCATCCATGTAGTAGGTGTAATTGAAGTAGATATTAATAACATTGAATAATTTCCCCACATCTAGTTCCAATATACCATTGATAATGACCTCACTATCTACTAGTCGAATTAAGCCATTAATCACTTCGATGCAACCCTCCTTTGAGTCCAGAATATCAATTATAGGACACAAAACAACCTCATACACAAAATCATCACACTAGTGATGACCCTCTCCCAAACAACCAATCACTATATGATAGATTGCATCCCACACCCATTCATTGGTATGAAAATGTTGACAACATAGGCCTATATTCACTCTGCCCTGCATAGGCAACTTAATCCAAAATGGTGGACCATTATTCCATCGATACCAAGAAGGGAAGCCATGTTCTCTATTATATAGTCCATTGATGAAGCATTCCAAAGTTATCTCTAATATTGAAAAGTTTACCCAGTGCTGAGGACATCCCTCCCATGAAAGATAGTCTTTTGACTACTAGATAGCAATCGACATACCAGTCCATCGTATTGTCAAGATATAGAATTCCAAAAAGTTTACATTGATCAAGGCCACAAGAAAATCCTCATTAGATTCTCAGTACCTACCTAGTCCCAAAGAAGAAGCATAGCCCTAAATTTTTAACCCACTCCCACTTGTTCTCATGTGACTGGTATAGGGGAATCATCCTCTACAATCTTTCTAAGATCCATCCAGTCATTGATATTACTAATTTCTTGCTCTATTTTTTGGAAAATAACCCCCAAATTTTCCATATAGTCAGCCACCCTATTTGCTTCTCAAAAAATATGAGATATTTTGTAATCCAATATCTACTTTAGTTGTGCCATAATTTATTATATTTTCCTCTCTAATTTTCAATTCGAAACTGATTCACTTTTGACTACATTGATGATAATTTGAGAATATCCTTCGGTGTCGAAAGCACTAGTTTTATTTTCAACACACATTTTTTTATCTTCTCTCTAAAGTCATAGCTTAAACAAAATTATTTATATCTAATCTAATATATCCATGTATATAGGAAACTATCTTTCCCTCATTGCTCCTAAGAATGCATCCATATCCACCCTCCCCAGGATTCCCCTTTGCTATCTCATCGAAATTGAGTTTGAGTCTTCCATCAGATGGTGCAACCCACTTAGTACCCTTCCTCTTCATAATTTTGGAAGTGATATTGATATCTGGGGATTTCAGGGTATTCCATTTGGTCTTTATTTTTTGTCCCAGTCATTAATGTACTCAATTTTCCTACAATGGGCTTTAGTGTTTTCAATTTCGCACATCCCTTCCTTGATTATTTTGTATTACTTATTCCAAGCTAGGATGTTTTTCCTCAAAGATTGTTTGATTTTATTCCTTCTAAATTTTCCAGGACACCATTGAAGGAGATACTATCCAAAGGGAACCCCATAATGATTTTACATTTAGCAATGGCTACCCTTGTAGAAACTTATCCAAACTTTCCCCTCTAGTCAAAGTCCACCCCAGATTTTCACATAGCCAATTCCAACATGAGATGGTGAAAGGACACTCATGGAGAATATGGTTTATAGTTTCCTCATTCTATCTGCATATTGTTAGAAATAGGAAATGTCCTATTCTCCCAAGAACACCTGCATGCACACCTGTCACAAGAAGAAGCAAGATACAGAAGACAGAAGAGAAGAAACTATGGTGGCCAAAAATCCAGAGGAGACATCGTATGCAACTAAAAACAATATATTAACAATATGTTTCTAGATTACAATGTGATGTAAAAGAACTCCATAATCAAATGCAAAGAAGTGAATCCTTATAAAAGGAATCATGAAACCCTAAAAGGGAAACCCTAAAGAATAATAAGTTGCCTAAGTATAACTTAAGCATAGAGTATAATAGACTAATAATTAAATGATTTAATTATTAGCTATAATATGACTACTCTAACACCCCCCCCTTAAGTGTAACTTAGGGAGAAGCAAAATAGCTAAAGACTAAAAGATGCATAAAAACAAGATGCATGAAAGGAACTATGGGTCCCGACAACTAGGCCTGATCAGGTACCCAAGTACAAGAAATAAACTAGATGAAGGAAACTAAGCCTCAATCTAGGGAAAAGATGTCCCAGAGAAAGGAACAAGAATGAGCAGGAAGCATCTCCGAAGCATGAAGCTGTAAACTTTGTCAGAAGAAACTGCTGGAACCCCCACTGAAGTGCATGACCAGGTAGAGAAGACAATGTCTAAAGAGCTGATCAATCAAACCAGGAAGCAATAGAACCAACAGGTGAACCCCTCCATAATGCTGAACTGGGAGAGGTGACAGGAACACTGAAATGCAATGCCAGAAATGTCTGCAGAAGAAAGAACCAGGAACACCAATAGTGCAACAGAAGTACAAACATAGGGTAAAGGGTGGTGTCACCGACACACAACATGGGCTAATATCATGGAAGGTACGCTCACTTGACAAAGGTGGATGAGTCTAAAATGGCATAATCATCATAACCCCCCATGACACTTTATAACAGAGTGCGAGTACAAAAACTATACAAGGTGTACAAGATCCCAGAAATGCAGAAGTAGGCACTTTATCTCAGTGCATTTATAGAAAAAAGATGCAACAGTGGAGAAGCATACAAGCTCAGAAGGTAGAAAGAAGAGTGAGCTAGAAGATCAAAAGAAGAGATCCTAGGACCTGTAGAATCCAAGTAATCCACCAGAGTGCAAAAACTGCCAAACTCGAAGGAGAGATAACCTAGAGTAGAATCTGGAAAAAATACCCCTGCAACTGAATAGGTCACTGAACCAGCTTTTCGACGATATCTGGTTTGCCAAAAATGGAGTCTGGATGAGCCAGATATGGCTCCTGAAAGGCAAAAACAAACATCGGACAACAACAACAAAAAATGCTATCAAAACAGTAGAGCCAAAAATCCTAATCACCATAGTCGGAAAGAGCTTTTTGACGATATAACGAAGTCCAAAAAAGGCCTTCGTATGCTCCAGATAGAGTAAAAAGGCGATAAGGGCTCAAAAATGCTCCAAAAGGCCATAAATAAGCCCCTGGGGCTAAAAAAATAGCGCCCCTAGGCGCATGGCACGCGCAGGGGGCTAAACTGGGGGCCCACGGTCACCATATGCCCAGCCGCTAGCGGAATAGGCCTGCGGGTGATGCCGGCGGGGACGTGCACAGGCGGCGGAGCTACTAAGGTGAGTGGAGGGGCTGTGAAGCGGTGAAGCGCCGAGTGGCGGGGCTGCGGAGGGCAGCGGAGTGTCGGGTGGCGGGGGCCGCGAGGAGGAGGGCCGACGGGGCTGGCGGAGCAGACACCGGTGGCGGCGGTGCGCAGGCTGAGCCGTGGTGGTGCAAATAAAAATGTACTGCGCGCGTTGAAAAATGCTTTAAAACTCATAAAAAAATGAATTTTTTTTTAATTTTCCTCAAAAAATGTGCCCGTACGGCCCTGGAAGGCCAAGAAATTTCTCCCAGATGCCCCGGTGTCCAAATTGAACGTGATTTATATAGATTCTGGGGTTTTTGGGCCTTCTGGACACAACCGTGAGGTCAGTTTTGGTCCAAACTACCCCAAAAAACAAAGACCCCCCAGAACCAATGAAAAAAGCTAGAAAAAACTAGAGAACTTCAAACCCTCGCTTGCTTCAACAAAACAAGAACAGCCAGCTGCATAATGGCTCTGATACCATGTTAGAAATAGGAAATTTCCTATTCTCCCAAGAACACTTGCATGCACACCTGTCACAAGAAGAAGCAAGATACAGAAGACAGAAGAGAAGAAACTATGGCGGCCAAAAAGCCAGAGAAGACATCGTATGCAACTGAAAACAATATATTAACAATATGTTTCTAGATTACAATGTGATGCAAAAGAACTCCATAATCAAATGAAAAGAAGTGAATCCTTATAAAAGGAATCACGAAACTCTAAAAGGGAAACCCTAAAGAATAATAAGCTGCCTAAGTATAACTTAAGCATAGAGTATAATAGATTAATAATTAAATGATTTAATTATTAGCTATAATATGACTACTCTAACACATATAACACACCTGCTAGGCCCAAATATTCTATAAATCTCCAGACGCTCCCCGTTGAGGATCCTACCTGTATCATCCTAAAAAGTAAGAACCCTTAATTAGGTGCTCATTTTTAGCCCCATTTTAGTATGTATGGGTTCCCACATTGATTTCATGTTCTTCTATCACTTATTGGACCTTCAAATTAAAATTATGTGTTCAAAACTTGAGGTTAGCCCTTATTTCTAAGTGTGCTCCTCCAATTTCCCTTGAATCAAATAATTCATTTCCTTACCTAGGACCTATTCATTTATTTTCTGCTTTTAGGATCCATTCTAACCTCACACCAACCTGCATTTTCTTCTCCCATTTCTTTTCACCTTCCTTGAAACATCTGCATGAAACTTGAGCTCATTTTTCTAGGAACAAGTCGACTAGCCGACTTGTCTCTGGGGATAAGTCGACTGAACAACTTGTCCCCTGGATTTTGGGCCCAAATTTTTCTTGGAGCCTGATGATGGGGTTTTCCTCTAAGATTTAGATTTGTGGTTGGATTACCAGAGTTTTAATCCCTAAGATGATACATTTAGTATATAATTCCCCTATATCTCCTCATTTTGACATCAAATTCTAGCCTCAAGCACCCATTATCAATTACAAGAATTCCATATCAAGTTTTCAAGAATTCATGAACAATCGGGAAAAAATGGAGTTCAAGATATCTTCTTCAATCAAGCATCCAAGTCTTCAATCCTTCTTCTTCATCAAGCATTATGGAAAAATACAACATTCATCATTCAAGGATTTGGTTTTATGATGTCCTATTAGGTTTTTGTGGAGTTCAAGCTATTGCATCAACACTTGTGATCACATCTAAAGAAGGATTGCACCATCAAGGTATAAAGTGATTTATGTTTTAGATCTAGCTTCTATTTTATCCTCCCTTATGAAATTTCAAGGTTGATTCCTAAAAGGGGGTTTGACCAAGGCAAATCCCCTTCTGCAACCTTCTTCCCCATTTTTCTATGTGCAGGAATAGATTCCAGAACTAATATTATGGATCTGGGTAGTACAAGTACATTTGTTGACCCTTGGAAAGTTTAATCAGGTTTTGCC
The DNA here is from genome assembly GCA_018584345.1 of Thuja plicata. Lineage (NCBI taxonomy): Eukaryota > Viridiplantae > Streptophyta > Pinopsida > Cupressales > Cupressaceae > Thuja > Thuja plicata. Next base: position 82,413 of record MU223164.1, read on the forward strand.
AAGAACAAGTCGACTAGTCGACTTGTTCCCAAAAAGTCAACGTGTTCCCAAAAAGTCAACATGTTCCCAAAAGGTTGACTTGTCCCTACCATTTTTAGTGATATTTCAGGTGCAAAAATATACAGGTTTGTGCCTTCCAGATTTCAAGTTACAACAAAATCTAAGATTCCAACGACAGTCAAACTTAGATTCAAAGTTCTACTATCTTCATCTTGTCTCTAGATGCACTTATTTTATTAGATCATATCTATCCTTGATATTTTATCATATCACATTTATCCTCTTAGGAATCCAAAACCCCCTTGGACATAGAGCACCCTTCCTCCTTTTAGTTGCACTAATCAAATTTTGTTTAAGGGTGGATTTGTATTCTAATGTGTGCAAGATCTTGGTGAGTGATCTACATCTTATCTTTGCTCGCCATTTTCTATTATACACTACCACATAATATAGTCCATAAAAAGGAACCATCTCTTGGGGAAACCATTGTGTCCCAACATAATCTTGTGGTCCATTTCATCCCATCTTATAGTATGGTTTGTATTTTATATCTAAGTTTGACACTGTATTCCCCAGATCTCGTAACACACCATACTATTTTTCCCTCCCTATTTTTTAGTGCCAAACTTCTATTATTTAAGATCTCTTTAATTCATCTAGAATCTTTGGTAGACATACCACTTATATAGATTGGAATCCAATAAAAAATATCACTCCCTAGGTAAGGTTCAGTTAGATAGTCCGTGACATATTCAACATACTTCATTTTTGCTTCCATAATCCAATCTGGATGATTAAATATTTTCTCCAAACATTTTAAAATTGTCCCATGAATCTCTCCAAAACGTATCTTGTAGGTCGACACCAACCTTCCAGGATGGATAAGTGATCAGTGATAACATGTTTGCATTTTTTCATGAATCTCCAAACCACAAATATTCCATCAACATTTTCTATTTTGACAATCCTTGAAGGATTTTCATTATCCATGTACTTTTTTAGCATGATTTTACACCATAGCTTGTCTGGTTCCCGACACATCTTCCAGATTAATTTAGCGCCTATGGCGATGTTTTGATTTTCCATTCTCCTCAATCCAACCCCACCATTTTCCTTTGAATTATATGTTGTTACGCAACTTAGAAATAGATTTTTTTTGCAATCCTTGGCACCTTGGACCATAAAAATTGTTTAAAGAAACTTTCTAATTCCTGTATCGCCTTACATGAGAGTTTGAAACAAGACATTACATAAATTGGAGTGGTCGTTAGCATAAATTTAATCAATTGTATTATACCAGGAAATAATAACCATTTATGCTTCCATGCCTTAGTCTTCTACCTGCACTTTGTGATTAGATCTTCCCATAGTGATGTTTTGGAAGAACTAGAGAATATTGGAACACCAAGATATTTTGCTGGTAATTCTCCAATACGCTATCCAAGAAGGTTGACAATCCAATTTTGTGTTTCCTTCTTAGTATTGAAGAAAAATGTTTTGGTCTTCCCATCATTAATTTGCTTCCCCGCAGCCTTAGCGTACAACTCCATTCTATTTTTAATAATGTTGGCTTCCCTTCTTGTGGCTTCCCCAAATTGAGTAGTGTCGTTAGAAAATTGAGAGTGTGAAACTGGATTCAAATCCTTATGAATTAGAATTCCCTTCCAAAGTTTGTTCTCTCTAAGTTTGTATATATAAATCTTCTTAATGCTTCAGCCATGTTGAAAAATAAAAAGGGCGATATCAGATTGCCTTGTCTGATCCCATTTTTGCTTTTGAAAAATCCAAATAAAGCACCATCGATAGTCATTAAAATATATGTGGAGTGCAAACACACAATTTGATTATTTGAATCCAATTATGATCAATTATAATTTCTTTATCATCTCAAATAAAAACTCCCAAAGAACTTTGTCATATGCCTTGGATATGTCTAGTTTAATTATCATACTTTTTTTTCCTTTCAATAACAATTGAATGATTGTCTCAGAAGTTATAATTATCTTGCTGGTGATTTCCCTACTAGGATTAAATCTATTTTATTCTATTGATATAAGTTTGGGCATTACCTTTTTCAGCTTGTTTGCAATAGCCTTGTTGATTATTTTTTATAACGTGTTGCATAGTGTAATCGGTTGATAGCCGCTCAAAGTTATGCTCCTAGCCTTCTTCAGAATGGTGACCAATACAATATTGTTTATTTATTTCACAAATTTCCCTTTGCATCTTACTTCTTCAACCACATTCTTTATGTCTGTCTTCAAGAATTCCCAACAATTTTGGTAGAAATAGGGATGAGAACCCATCAGGCCCTGGAGCTTTTCTAGGGTGTAGTCCAAAGACAATAGTACAAATTTACTATTCTCTACAAGGTGGCATAATCATATTGTTATCTTCCTCAATGATTAATTCAGGGGTTGCCACTAGCAACTTCGTCCAACACTAAATCTCACCATCCATTTCTGAGTTTAGTTTTTTTTTATAATAGTCCATTGCAACATTGCCAATGCTTATTATGTCTTTACATGTATTTTCATTCTCATCGATAACTTCATGAATCTAATTCTAGGAACACCTAACCTTGATTGAAGCATGATTTTTTTTATATTTTTATCCCCATCTTTTATCTGAATTTCCCTTGCTTTGTCTCTCCAACATATATCTTCTCTACATAGGATTTTTGAGAGACAAATTTTCATTTCTTTTTCACATATGTATTCCTCATGGTTCAGTCCATCCCTTGTAACTTTTTGGTTCAATAGTTCAAGATATTTTTCTACTTTTTCCTTTTCTTCGAATATATTTTTGAAGACTTCTTTATTCTAGACTCTTAACTTGTTTTTAATATAAGCAATTCTTTTGGAAAACCAAAAACTAGGCTTACCGTTGAAATGTTTGCATTATTTCCATCAAGATTCCAGCGATTCTATGACCGATTTCTTTCTCCACCACATATTCTGAAATTTGAAATAGTTGTCCCTCAAATTTAGTTCATTGTCAATTTCCAATTGTACAGGTAAGTGATCAGATACTCTGTAGGGAAACATTGTTGCGTTTAGAGGTGTATTGTTCTCTATCCATTGAGGGCCATATAGGAATCTATCGAAGCATTCTATAATTTTTGTGAATCAAAGTCATTTTTTGGTTGAAGTGAACCAACTAGAAGTGGGTATGCAATCTTGAGCCCCAATCTTTTACAAAAAGTTCTTGAAATCCATCATATCTCTAGTTATTATGTTTCAACCCCCAATTTTCTTAGTGAGATCTAAGATTTCATTGAATTCCCCACCAATTATGTGTTAGAGTAATAAGTTAATTCACTTATTATCTCTAGTTTACTTAAGCTAAACTTTAGGCATGTAATAATTAGTTCTTTTATTAATTCTAATCACGCAACCTAGGTTTCTCTTTTTTAGGGTTTTGATCACCTTTATAAGGTTTGATCTATTTGTAATTATTCCAACTCAGTGAATTATCTGAGAATGCTATTGTATTGAGGGTTTTCTCTCCATTATTTACACAATATGTTTTCTCTTTCATCGATCTGTTATTTTTGGCCTCCATAGTTTTTGCTTCTCTCTTTTTGTGTTAGGTTTGCATGCAGGTGATTATTGGGAGTTGTAGGGTTGAGTTTTCATCAACTCCAATATGGTGAAATTCCACAAGTTGTTACTCAAAAAATCTTGACTAATCTCATCCCATGTCGTGGCTTCTTCAGTTGTTTGTGTTGGACCATAAATGTTCCATAAACCAAACTCCACATAGCTCAATTTATTTTGAATTAATCAAGACATCTAGTTCTTCTTTTATTGATTTGTGTAACAAATATTGAGGAATCCTACCACAACATCCATAATCCACTAGGATGACCATCAACAGACTAGAAAACTCTAGACCATCCCTTACAATACTTGACAAATTTGTCTTCATCCTCCTCATTGTATTTTGTCTCTTGAAGCAAAACTATATCATAGTTTTTCTATTTAGATGGTATTTCACCATCCTACATTTATCAGGGGCTGCCAAACCCCTGAAATTCTATGGGGAAATCTCCATTACTTCCCAAGGGAGATATTAACTCCCTTGATACTTTTCTTCCTGAAAAAATCAGCTACACTACGAAATCCTTTTTTTGCCGCCTCATCTTCCCTTCTTTGTTTGTTTGATTTTCTGCCTATATTGCTTTTTCTTTTTTTTCAATAAATGTTTTGATAGATTTCCTTATGCAATGCACATCAATTATACCTAGCTCATATTTATCCCCATCATCCTCAAGTTCCCAATCATTCTTAGGTTTAAAATCTAATTTTTTATGCAGTGGTGGGTCATAGTCTTGTAGGTCAATTCCTTTAGTTTATCCATCCATAGGTACAATAGCCATGCTTTAATATTCATTAGTTCCAGAAGAATCAACCATTTGTAGAGATGATTTTTTAGGAGAGATGTGAGACCTACACTAGACTGTTATAGTTTACTATTTTTTTCTCATGCTTTCAGTAGTTTATGCTTTGACATACTTTGACTTTCAGCGAGACTTTTCATACTTTTGAGGATTGGTGGAATCCTGTGTTATATATTCAGCACCTGATTTTGTAATCAGGGTACTTTTGAGATGTTTATGTTCTGATTTGGTTTCAGCTTATGTTGATATTTTATATGGATCTAAATGTATAAATGTAATATGATGGAAATGGTTTAGGAAATCGATGCTAGGATATTTCAGTTCTAAATGGAATGTGGTTTATATGCTTAAATATGTTATTGACGTTATGTTATGTTTCATATCATGTTGTGTTGGATCTACTGATGTGTGCATTGAGTGTGCAGGAAGAGTTGACCATGGATCTAAATTGGGGACCCAGTTCTGGAACCTATGTATATACCTATGCTTACCAAGGTCCTATCTATATAAAGAGACATGGACCTCGTTGTTATGTGTTTATTTCATGAATGTGGTTTGCATGTATGTTATTAAATTAGTAAATGTTCTTGTTATTAAGTCATGTCTAATGTTTTAATTTAATGTGCCAAATTTGACAAGTGTTGCAATTTTATTATGGACATGGCTAGTAATTGGAAACCAAGGTAAGTCAAGGGTTAACTAAGGTCATCTTTGAGTAGTACCCATGCTTACCCCAGGGTTAGAAGTTTCTAGAATTTTCTTGACTTAGAATTTC
>MU223164.1:87689-99841 GCA_018584345.1 Thuja plicata
AAAAAAAATGTTATATTATTGGGTGGGGAGGGCCGAAGCCCTACCCCAGCCCCCTCTCTGCTATGGTGGCCGCGCGGGCGAAGCCCGACCCCACTACGTACCACAGTGGGTGGGCGGCGTCGGCCATGGCCGGCCGTCCACCACCGTGGGCCGTAGTGGTGTGGCGGCGCCACCCCGCCGGCACCCCCGCCGCTGCCTTTTGTTTTCCCTGCCGCCCGGCCCTAAAACCCTCCGCCCCTGTGGTTATCTTCCGCTAACATTCTTCTTCCGGTTTTTTAACCGCCACCCTCGGCTTATTTCGTTGGTCGTCTCCCTCATGTGATTCGATTTCAATTAAATTTTAAATTCGTTTAGGGTTTTATTTTGTCTTAGTTTAGGATTTTTATTTCTTTATTAAAGCATTATAAATTGTTTCTTTTATTTTAAGTATGAGATTAAAAAAAAATAAGGGGATGTATGTTTAATTTAGAATCAAGGGATTTGAAAGAGTATATGGTCATTTAATAGAATTTTTATTATAGGTGTTTTCTTTATATAGTTAATTAGATGGGAGATGTTATTTTTCTTTTTCTCTCAATTTAAATTATATTTATAGATGATGTTCTTTAATGTATATTTCCTCTTATACTAAGAATTAAGATATTTTTTTTAATATATAATGTATGTTTGGGATTTATTTTTATGTAAATTTTGATTTAGTTCTAAGATATATTTACTAATAAATATATTTGTTTATTTATTCTTTTCGTAATGAGTTTTAATTTAATTACTTAGATTAGTTTTGTTAAGTATATTTAAAGATTTAAATGTTAATTATCAATTTGGGATATATTTTATTTTTTTTGCTATCCTTGTCCCAATAACTGGTACATTTGACTTTTAGTCAACAAAAGTCAAACGTACTCCGTTTACCTTGGTTTTCGAACCAGTGGTTACCCTCGCACCCTGGAACCTAAGATTCCAGTTTTGTTCTGTTTTGAGAGGGTTGACTTTTTGGTCAAACCTAGTTGACTTTTTGGTCAACTATCTCATTTTGCGCACCTTTGACTTCCTAAGCGCTTAGTAGACCCTTGAGACCCTTCTTCACATATTTCAAGACACGGTTGACTTTTGGTCAACCCTAGTTGACTTTAGTCAAACTATCTCGATTTACGTGTGATTCCAGTTGGGAACTTTTTTTCATCCCTTAGGACCGCTGTGTAAGCTAGTCCTCTTCTTGAGACCTTTTTGGTTCTGTTTATCCTTTGCACCATTTTGCGTGCATGTGTTACCCTTGTGTAGTTTTCGTATCCCATTTTAATGCATTTTTTTTAAAAAAAATTGTTCGTGTGTTTTTGCCCAACTTTTGGGCATGACAAGATGATTTTTTATTATATAAAAATTCAAGCTTTGGTAATACATTTGTAGTGGTATCCTCTAAATATTGTGTTGCTTTTGGGACCTAAATATTTGTCTTTTTTTGGCACTCTACATTTACTTGTGGGATTATTATTCCTTCCACGTTTTAAGGAAAAAAATTATCCTATTCAATCTTAATAGATTGGAATCCAAATTGAGTCATGAACCTTGAGTTTGATTTTTTCCAGGATTTTTCGGTTGGCCACAATTTTAACCCTTGCGTACATATAACATTCACTTTGGGAAATATTAGCATCAATGTTAATTAGGGTTCCTAGTAACCTTCCTATTTTCTCCAAAGCTTCTTTGGCTTGTTATTCCAAAGGGAGACTGTTTAATCAGATCCATGTTTGTTTTTCATAAGGCTATGTATCCAGCGGATTGAAGTTTCTACACCACTTTTGTATGTAAAGGGGCTTTGAATCCATAAACCATGTTCCCCCGTGAAATATTTTTTTTCCCTCCCCTTTGATGCCAAAAATTAGTGAGAAGAAACCATTGAGAAGGAGTTTCATGATCTATGGTGTTTTTCATTTATCCTCCAACAATTTCATAATACTTTTTTTATTAGATATTGGTCCAATAAATCTACAAATAATCCCCAGTTTCTCTAGATGATCGATATCCTCTTCAACCTCCTGGATTAGTTCTATTGTCTTCATATCCTCATCTTAATCATCATTGTTTAATTCACAGTCTGATGGGAGAGGAGTTGGAAGTTTGTTATGATTCGTCGTAAACCCTTTTTTACCTAGTTCATCTTGCGCATTTTCTTCCTACATATTTTTTTCTATTAGTGTAACATATTCAAATAGGAGATATATTGGAAGAGTCTCCTTGGCCGATAATAAATATTAAGGATAAAAGGACATTGAGCCATCGTGGTGACCAAAACATGTCAATAAGGGAAATGATGTGGATTATGTCTTTGCCCAAGATTCTCTCGCATCACTATCAGATGTCAATGAACAAGATATCGTTAGAAAGATAAATATGAACACTTTCCATCCATGTAGGGATTAATCAGTATTTTGTTATTATTATTTAGATAGTTCATGTTAAAGATGGTGCTAAGCATAGCCACGAAGCTATTTTTTTAGATTTTGTGTTGTAATTTTGGCCATTGAGAGCCTTAAGACTATTGTAGTTTGGGAAAATATTTGAAATGCTATAAAGTGCCAACATTATAGTATTTGCACAATGATTTAAGATAATAGTGAAAGGATGGGGATGCATTGGTGTTCTTGTGATCCCTTTCTTTCTAACACTTCTTTTTACATTTATACATCATGGGTAAAACAAAAATTTGTATTGTATCTCTTTACAATTATTTTAAGTGGAAATAATGTATGACAATATAATTAATAAATTTTGGCTTGCATATAATAACAATGAGATTGAAAATTGAACCTATTGTTAATGCATAAAAGCCTAAGTGGTTTATTAGATGTGACGAAGCATATCAAACTTTATATTTGTTTATTTCTCCTTATTTACTCTCTCTAAGTACCCCTAATGAATTTTAAAGAAAGTTAGAGACTCTATTTGAAACTCAAGATTCAATGAGGTGTCATATACTGGAAAATGAACTCATAAGTCTAATTCCAGGCAATTTAAACACACTCTAGGATTTCTTCACAAAATTTAAATCAATAAGGTTGTAGTTAGAGCAATGTGGAATAAAAAAGAAAGATGATAAATTAATCTTAGTATTCTCTCTAAGATAAGTTATGAATATTCAACATTTATTTCTACCTTTTATGCTACTAAAAATGCACTTAGACTCAATTAACCATGACATCCTTGGATGATTTTTCTATTTCTATCACACGGAGAAAGATAAGCTAATGTAGGTGGGCAATTTTAAATTTTATAAGTCATGTGCCTTGGTTTCCAACAAAAGTACAAAAGAATAGAAAGGACAAAGCAATAACAATAAGGATAAGAAACAAAACAATGACAATGAGAATAAGGATCATAAAGAAGACAATTCAATAGAAACTAATGAGATACATTCTTCTAATGGTGGTAAGCTTAAGAAAATAAAGTTAAATGTGCATATTGTAAAATATCCCGTCATGATGAGCATAAAATTTTTAAAGAAACAATTTGATCATTTGGCACACATTCTTGAAAAGAATAATATCAATGTTTCTAAATTAGTAAAACATGGTTCAAAGAATATTGCGGATGGTTGTCAAAGAACCATCCTAGAGGTATGCTCCCCAATATTTAAATGAAGATTATATCTTGGAACATCAGAGGACTGAATAGTCCTCAAAAACAAGATGTGGTTAGGAATCTTATTAGAGTCTGTAAACCAGATTTATTATTGATTCAAGAAGCTAAAATGTAAGTAAAAAATTTAAGCCTATCATGAATGGGGGTAGCTTTGGCTGCGACTTTGAGGGGGCTTCTGGAGGGGTGGTTATTTATTGGAATAAACAAACCTTTGATTGCACTCTGTTGAAGAGTGACAAGAACATTATCTTGGTGAAAGTGACAAATTTAAGAGATAAATTCTCTTGGATTTTAATTAATATCTACACCCCAAACACCAGAAGTGGTAGATTGAAATTTTGGATAAAAATGAAAGACATCAGAAAGAACTATCAGGAACAAATTTGGATTGTAATGGGAGAATTCAACTCCCCACTCAAAGTTAATGAAAAAATGGGCGGCATCCCCTCCCAGATGGACAACAGAATGGACCTAATGGATTATATTTATGAGTAAGCTTTTCTAGATGTTGAGATGGAAGAAATCTCTTACACGTGGTCTAACAGAAGATCTGGTAAGGATCTTATCTAGGTAAAACTTGATAGAACCCTTATCTCTCCTGATTGGATCTCAAGGTATGCCTATCCCCTATCTTCTTTGTTGAGAATTGGATCTGATCACTTCCCTATTTCTTTTACTGCTAATACTATGAATGGAAAGAAAAACTTTCCCTTTCAGTTTGAAAAGATATGGATGGCTCACCCAAAATTGAAGGACAAAATTAATGGTTGGTGGAATTATGCTTTGGGTGGAGGAGCAATGTTTAGGGAAGCTAAAAAAATTAACACCATCAAAAGGAATATTAAGAATTGGAGAAAGGAAGTGTTTGGTGACATTTTCCTGTCCAAAAATAGGGTTCAATCTAAAATCGAGGAGATCCAAGACCAAATCCAAAAAGAGGGCCTCACAGAGAAACTTAAAAATTCTGAGAATAACCTGCTAGCAGATTATCACAATATTATTGCTAAAGAGGAAACTTTTTGGAGACACGGGTCTAGAGCCCTCTGGCTAAGGGTAGGGGACAAAAATAAAAGATTATTTCATATGACTGCAATTAAGCATAAAGTGGTTAACAAAATATCTAGTTTGAGTATGAATGGAATAATTATTAGTAAAGAAGAGGACACCAGAAAAGAAATTCTATGCTATTTCTCTTCCCTCCTCTCTAGGGAGAATAATCTGGACATTTCAGATCAAGACAAAATCTTGTCTACCATCCTGTCTTTGATTTATGCTGGAACCAATAAGAGTTTCAAAGCGATCCCCTCGGAGAAGGAAATCAAGATGGGTGTTTTCTCCTTTGAAGGTGAGAAGACCCCTAGCCCTGATGGTTTCTCAATGGTCATTTTTCAATAATTCTGGGATATTTTAAGGAAAGATGTGATTGCGGCAGTCAAAGAGTTTTTTGGCACTAATATACTCCTTAGGGAACTCAATGCGGCCTTTCTGGTGTTGATCCCTAAAATTTCTGGAGCTAATACGGTTGATGCATTTAGACTGATTAGCCTATGTAATTCTTTGTATAAAATTATTTCTAAAGTCCTTACTTCTATAATTCTGTTGATATTGCCTTCGATTATTTTACCTCAGTAGAATGGATTTGTTCTAGGAAGGCAAATCCTGGACTCTATTGTTGTTGCTCATGAAAAGATTCATTCTTTGGAGGAGGCCAACAAACAAGGATTCCTTATGAAGCTGGATCTCTCTAAAGCATATGATAGGGTGGATTGGAACTTTCTGTTGAAAGTTCTCAATGCTTTTTGGTTTTGATAAGGGAGTTACCAAACTCATCATGCAGCTGGTTACCACTGTGTTGTCTTTTGTTATTGTCAATGGGGGATCTCTAATTTCTTCAAACCAACGTGAGGACTAAGACAAGGGGACCCTATATCCCATATCTTATTTTCTATCTTGGTTGAATGCTTGGGAAGGTATATCAACAAATTTGTAAGAGAAGGACTAATTTTTGGCCTTCAAATATCTTCTACTACATCTTCTTTCTCCCACAAGCAATTCATTGATGACACTCTCATTATGGGGAGTGCAACTATCAAAGAAGCTAGAAACTTGAAGATAGATATTTCCTCGTACACCTCGGCCTCAGGTCAACTTATCAACTAGAACAAGAGCTCTATATTCTTTATTAATACCCTAGAGGTGGGACAAAGAAAAATATCTAATATTCTAGGTTGTAGTGTTGGTGCCTTTCCTTCATCCTACCTGGGTCTTTCATTGTGCTCAAAACTGCTAGATAGTTTTTGGAACTCCATTATAGAAAGATTCAATAACAAGTTGGCTGGTTGGAAAGGGACTATTCTAAGTAATGCTAGGAAGGTCCAAATCCTGAAATCTACTTTACAAAACCTCCTAGTGTATGCACCGAGTCTTTTTAAAATCCCTCGTAAGTTTGTTACAATCATTGAAAGAATCCATAAAATATTCTTATGGTCTGGGGTGGAAGAAAAGAAAAGGCTTAGTCTAGTGGCTTGGGAAAGTGTTTGTAAACCCAAAAAAATTTGGGGTCTTGGGTTGAGATCTATTAAAAATGTCAACAAAGCCCTTGTCGCCAAAAAATTGTGTAGAATCTTTGGGAATGTGAAAGAATGGAATGTGATCATTTGAAACAAATATCTTTATAACTCCAATTATTTGGAGAGTTTCCTTAATGAGGAATTCATTGTGCATGTGTCCTACATTTGGAACAACATAAGATCATCAAAAGAGATGATTATAAAGGGAAGGAGGTGGAATTTGGGGGATGGCAGGAAAATTGATTTCTAGGAAGACAACTGGCTTCAAAAATTCCCCCTTTCTAATAACCAGGAATGGAAATATGTCATAGAAATATGTAAACAAACTGTTGGTGAAAAAGTTAAGGACTACTGGATTGATAATAAGTGGCTTAATCTAGGAGATATTGACAAAGGCCTTCTTCCCCTCCAACATGATCTACATCCTTGGTTTGTCAATGAGAACAATCTTGATGAAGTCATGTGGGCACCTAACCCAAATGATATCTATACTGTGGCCTCGGATTGTAACCTTTTGACTTTGGATGAGGAAAGACCCGGTTGTGAGAAATTTTGGTATAAATTTCTCATCCCTAAAATCAATTTCTCTTTTTGGCTTTTTTTTCATAATAAACCCCTAACCTTGGATAATCTTAGTAAAAGGGGATTCCCGCTTCCTAATAGATATTTTTTATGCATGGAAGATGTTGAATCTTATAACCATATAATGATGCACTGTTCCTACACTCGTAAGATGTGGGAGATTATCTTGAGAAAATGGAACCTTTGTTGGGTTTTTCCTCTTCTTTAGCAGGACCTGGTGAAATAATGGAGCTGCTCATTATAAAATAACTTACCAAAAGAATTTTGGAAACTTCTTCTCCCCCACTTCTGCTAGCGGATCTGGAAGGAAAGAAACAACAAGGTCTTCAAGGAGAAATTTTCTAAACCTAAGGTAGCTAGCAATCATATTTGTAGAAGGATAGAGAAGAATTTTAAATTAATGGTTAATGACAATCCTGAGATCATCTCTTCCCCACAACATTTGGAAGATATCAAAAATTGGCAATTCAACACTTCTGCTATTTCTGTTCCTCATCCTAGAGCCAATGCATGGTGGTCTTCTCCCCCCAAGGAATAGGTCAAAGTGAACTTCAATGGGGCTCTTGGTATTGCTGGAGGAGATGGAATTATCAGAGATGGGAGGGGTAACTATGTGGGAGTGGTGGTCATCCCTCTGGGAATTCATTCCTATCATAGAGTTGAAGCTTTGTCTACCCTTAACATAATAATGTTGGCAGATGAGATGTAGTGTAAAAAAGTTTGGCTGGAGGGAGACTCCCTAAACATTATTAACAATATCAAAGGCCTAAGTAGACCTTCGTGGACTATTAATCACATTATAGAGAAGATAAAAAACATTGCCTCCAAATTTAATAGTTTTCATGTAACCCATAACTATCGGGAAGCTAACCAGGTTGCGGATGGGTTGGCCAACATAGGGGTTCATATTGACGTCGTCAGGAAGTGGAATGCAATGAACAATATTAATGATGATATTAATAATCTCATTAATCATGACAAGATAAATCAAAAAGAGAGATTTATTAGTTATAATGATAATAGGGCATGATGTGAATCTGAGCGTGGGTACTTTTAAGCTGATGTGGCAATTGGTGTGCAACGAAGTTAAACTTGTCTTGTCACGCACGCTTTGTGGGTAACCAAAATGAAGTCAGAACTAGAAATTTCTTATTTTGGTTGTATAAAATTTAGACAGAGAATTCCAAAGCCAAATTATTCTGAGAGAAAGCAGAGCTACAATTCCATGGAGAATAGTTGCATGAAAGAAGAAGAAGAAGAGATGGGAGGCAACCTTAAGATGGAAGAACCAACTAAGTATAAATGGAATCAGGAGAAGGAGGTTCGGCGAAAACTTAAGAAAGGAAGAGTCATTAAGTACCTTAGACAAATGGATGGCAATGACAAAGAGATAACCAGATAGTTTGTGATGGGTTGGGAGAATGGTAAAGTTCATCTTGTGGGTAAATATTTCCCTCTCACTCTTGAGGTTATTTATGAAATTATGGGTTTTCCCCTTGAGGGCATAAACTTTACCAAAGATTAAAAAAACTGGGAACAAGGCTTACAAGGATTCCCCAAGACTGATGAGGAAAAATCTCTGCTTGTGAAAGGAAATGTCATTTTTTTAACATTAATAATATTAATCTAATATGGGCTAAAGTTCTTAGGGTCATTATGTAATATTTTAACTTATACGGTAGATTCACCATAGTGTATACATTCCACTTTGTGCTGGTGAATCATTTTCGCCATGAAGCTAGGGTTTCCTTCCCCTAATTCCTCCTAAGCTCCCTTAACCAAAGCATTATGGAAGACTATGAGCACAGATAACAAGGCAAACCCGTCATCCAGCAAAAAACCCAAAAAGGGTGTTTCTAGTAAAAATGTGGTTAAGCCGTCCATTTTAGATGTTGTAGAAGGGATGATCTCAGATGATGATAACGTGGCTATTTATTCTGAGGATGATGATCTGGAAAGAGGTGAGAAGAGAACCCTGGAGAATCTAGAAAAGGACATTGCTTCAATTGAGGAAAACCAGAATAAGATGGAAGCGGGAAAAGGCATTGATGGGGATTATGTCAACGTTGATCAGTGAGAAATTCTAGATGAGATTATTAACCTGATAAATACCATTATTCATATCTACCTGGAGGAAACCCATTTGGCACTATTGAGGAAAATGAGGAAGGAAAAGAGGAAATGGATAAAACTGATAAAGAAGTGGAAAATGAAGGGTTAACTGGGAATGAAGTTGAGGGTAGGGAGAAGGAAACCCATAAGAACAATGAGTATGGTAACACCTTTGTGGATTCCCCCAGCAATACTATTAACCAAAAGGCTGAACCCAATCCTCCTGTCAACCTGACTAGGGAGGTTACTGCGGAGAGGGGGGAAAACTCAGAAAAATACAGAGGAAACCATTTTTTAACAAGATTTCAATACTAAAAGGGTTAAAAAAACAAGCATCCTTCAAGCCACAAGAAACAAGGCCATCTGTGCATTCAAAATTAAGAAGTGGGAGTTCCATGACATCCAAGACCTGCATGTCAAATACAAAGCCCTAGATGCGAGGAATGATGTGCAAAAGGAAACAATTGATAAAATGAGGAATGACGCGACTATGTATAACAAAGGTGAGAATATTTATGATAAGTTAACTGATAACACTAATTTTTTGGAAGACAATATTAATAGCGCCATTGATAGCAAGATATCCCTAATCATGAAAAAAGTTAGCAACAATGACATTATGCTTAGGAAGCTGCTAACTATGAATAAAATAGGCATTAAATCTATGATTGAGAATCTCAAAGCCCTGTATGCTATGCTGGAGGCAAATAGCACTGAAAAAAAATCCATCAAAATTTATGATGAAGGTGGGAGTCATGAAACTCAAACTACGGGCCCAGAAACTAGGACAAGATCAAGCACAAAAAATAAACCAACTCCCCAGTCGAAAGATCTTACTACCTTGAAGGAGTCAATCTCGAACATGCAGATTCAGCTAGATGAGTAAGAAGAGTATCTGAAGATGCTAGTATGACTATGCTTCTGGAAGGTTTTTTGATGTGTGACTGCTAGCTGGTTTCCTATTTTTTCTCCATATTTTTTTGGGTTCTCTTGTCTTTTTATGTTCTGGGGTTGAGCCCCTGTTTTGTAACTATCATTTAGGCTGACAGTAGTTTTTTTTTTTTTGGAGCTATAATGCCTTATCTCAGCATTATGTTGTAAAGGGTTCAGGGCCCCTTCAAAACCCTGTAGTTGCCTTAATAACAAAACATGGTTCAAATAATAGGTCTATCAAGACTAAAGAATATAGTAAGGGGAAAGGAAAGGGAAAGGCCCTTGTATCATTTTATTCACCACCATCCACTTGAGTCCTTGATTTGGGTGACTTGAATCACATGGTTTCATCAAATGATGAACTTACAACCTTGGAGCCATGTTTTATATATTATATTTTGATGGGTGATGACACTCTTGTTGAGGTGTGTGGGAGAGGGATTGTTGACATAGGGGATGAAACATTCCTTGATGCTATTTTTGTGCCCTAGTTATCAACTAATATCCTATTAGTATATCAGATATCACTCACACATGTTTAGGAAAGCATGTTGATTTCTCTCCTAATTTAGTGGTAATTTGTGAGTTGCATAATGATTATACAATTATAATTAGGAGATTAGATCATCAGTCATGAATTCATTTATTTTCTCATTTTGTTTCTAATCCTCCTTTGTCTATTTTTAACTCATTTTGATGAAGTGAGTAACTTGTGGCATTAGTATTTTGGCCACTTAAACTACCACTAATTGAAGAAACTATGTCATCATGACATGGTTATGAGATTTCCCACAATCCTTTTCAAAATATTTAGGTATATCCAAGTGAGATTCAACTATGCAATAAGAGTTAAATTCCTTGGAGAGGAATCAAACATGGGATCTTGTCCCTCTTTCTAAGGGAAGACAACTTGTTTTATGCAAGTGGATCTATCAGAAAAATATTTCTTCAGATGGGTCAATTGAGAGACATGTGAATCACTTGGTTTCCAAAGGATTCTTCCAAGATCTTGGGATTGACTGATCTATGGCTTTTTCACTGGTTACTAAAATAAATTCCATCCAACTTGTCCTTGCTATTATTGTGTCTAATATATGGGAAGTTCATTTTATGGATGCGTAGAGTGCATTTCTTCATGGTGACCTTCTAGAAGAAATATATATGAAGCAGATGCGGGGGGTTTGTTAAATTTTTTTTTTTTCATCTTTGGAAGTCTCTCTACAACCTCAAACAATCCCCTTATTCTTGGTATGCTAATATGGACTCTTTCCTTCAAACAACTGGGTTCAGTCATTGTTACTCTAATCCAAATCTCTACATTTTATAGTAGGATGATGTTCTTAATTTTTTGGTTCTCTTGATGACTTTTTGATCACATGTAATCACCCATCCAACTTTCACGCATCCACCATTCAAGAAATGAAAATTTCCCTTCATGATCACTTTTTAATGTTAGACTTTGGCCTTCTATACTACTTATTGGGGGTTGAGATCACTCAATATTCTTCATGGATATTCCTTTCACAACCTAAGTACTCTCTTGATATGCTCTTTACATTTTCATGGCTAATTGTAAGCCTACACAAACTCCACTTTTTTCCAGGGTCAAACTTGACTTCACCTTTGGTGGATGACACTTTATATATATAACTTGTTGGTAGTCTCATATATTTGACTCACATGAGACTTAACATTTCATATATTGTAGGTGTGGTCACTCAATTCATGCAACAATCCCATGAGTTGCATTCAAAATAACTAAGAGGATTCTTCATTACAATAAGGGTACTCACAATTATGGGTTTTACTATACAATAGATATGGAATTTGACTTGGTGAGATACATAGATTAAGATAGGGTAGATGATTCTTAAGATGAGAGGTCTACTTAAAGATATTATTTCTCTCCTTGTTCTAGTCCAATTCATTGGTCAAGTAAAAAGTAATTTGCAATTTCTCTTCCATCTATAGGGGCTAAGTATTGAGGCATAGTTAATGATGCTACTAAGGCTATTTGGCCTCAAAATATTCTCATTGATTTTGTGTTTCTTTCCAAAAGAATATAGTCATCTCTTGTGATAACCAAAGTACCATACAAATCTCTCACAATCAGATCCATCATTAGAAGACCAAAATAATTGAGATTCATGTGCACTACATTTAAGATTTGATTCGTGACTAAATCATTGATCTTAGGTATCGTCTGACATCAAATTAGATTATAGGAATCTTCACCAAACCATTTCTTCATTTGTGAGATGTTTTTGGGGTACATCATCTCTCTCTCTCTCTCTCTCTCTCTCTCTCTCTCTCTCT
>MU223164.1:99891-114729 GCA_018584345.1 Thuja plicata
CTCTCTCTCTCTCTCTCTCTCTCTCTCTCTCTCTCTCTCTCTCTCTCTCTCTCTCTCTCTCTCTCTCTCTCTCTCTCTCTCTCTCTCTCTCTCACACACACACACACACACACACACACACACACAGAGTGGGTTTCTTATCTTTTGGGGGGATTATTATACATAGGTACCTAATATGACCTCATTTCCTAGGACTTTTCATCTTTCCACCCCCTAAGCTACTAAGTGAGGTATTGGTGTAGGTTTCAATTCCTAGTTGGTTATTTATTTTCTTATTCCTATTTTTTTCCTACACACTAGGATTAATTGAGTATTAGTATGAGTAGGTGCAAGGATTCAACACATTCCATGGGAGTTACAATTTTGGTTTTTAGGATATTGTGGTGATCTCTTCACATTGGTTGCATTTTCCACATGTCCTCTCTCTCATTTCCATACATAGTCACTCCTAGCTAGTATTATTCAATTATATTTCATTTTAATTACATCCTACAAGTTTTTCTCTTACATCATCCTAATTCTATTTTTTCTTTAGATTTTTCACATGTCTCTTGGATGCTAATTCCATGTTGTAATTTTGATATTGTATAATTTACATTCACAATTTTATTTCTATTCATTTGCACTAGTTATTTTGGGTTATCTTTTCATATTCTAACACTTATTAGTTATTAAATAGGATGGCGATTGCTAAGCATCACAAAATAAATTTTGATTTACCTATTAAATTAGTTGCATTAATAAATAAAGAGAGATAAAGAGAAGACACAACAAAACAGATGTGAATTTGAAATTTTAAGAAGACCAATTCATAAGACGATAGTGACTATGATATATGCCTCTTTTCAAAAGAGGTATGCTCCAAAAGCTAAGTATATTGAAATATTGTCTAAAGATATGGAACATCCAAGTGTTGTAGGGAGAAACACCATGCCAAAATAGATAAGGAGGATGTCACTTGAAAATCCATATATAACTAAAGGAGTTCAAATTGTAGAAATAAACAATATTGTATTTATTGGAAGTCATAAAGTAATTCCTTTTACCATTGAGAATACTTCTATAAATATTCTATTACCTCTCTTTTACCTAAATACAAACCAATATACATGGCTCTATCCTTGAGCCAATTAAAAGTACAAGTTTCATCAAGAGAACAACTTAGGGTTGCTAAAAAATATAGAGAGGGTTCTATTATACTTCAATGCACCAACTATATGCAAACAAGCCCATGATTACTAAGTGATCACAAGGACAATACAAAAGTAGAGGCTAATAAATAGAAAAACCTATAATATTTCTCAATGTCACAATGTCTATAAGTAACCAGCAAATTTTTGATCCCTTTTATAATTATTTACTAATAAAGGGATGGTTGGTCTTAACTACAAGTATATATGCATATTTCAATAATTCAATGCCTTTATAAATGTCATGTATTATCATGAGTCACTATGAGTGAATTTATGATAGATGACTTCTATATTGGTCCAATTTGGTGAGATGCCTTATGACAATTGTAAGAACATTTTAAGCAGATATTTTGGTTGAAATGCATGATTCTAAGATGGTGGGTCAAATGGAAAATTACCATGGTATTTTGGACCTTTTTTTGGCCCATGGTGATGTTCTACAATGGTATTTTGGGCCTCCATAAGTCTATATATTGTGGGATTGAGATGGAAACATTATGGAAGTTACTTTTGGATTGAAGATTGAAGAGGAGAAGGAATGAAGGATCATATGTAATCTCCATTTCATGAATATAATACAAGTATTGACCTCTCTTCTTGTGGATTTTTTCCCGAAAGGGTTTCTCCACATAAATCATATGTTGTGAGATGTTCTTCTTGTGTTGCTAAACATATTTTATTATTTTTGCTATATTATAATAAAATATTGTTCATTTTTATGATGTTTTATGTTCTTCTAATTTAGGTTTACTAAGCATGTTAAAGTGGTGGGTTTTTTGAATAATAAAGACAATGAATATCTCAATATTTTTCTATATTAAGTCAACTTAATTTTAAGATTTGTGTACAATCACAAATTTTCATTGGGTATTTTCTCTGCACCAAATCTAATCAATGGTTTTATTGGATTAGATATTTCCAACAATTTCCCAACACATGCAAGGCTCAAGACACGTGATTTGATCTTTATACTAGTATATGACAACAACTTGATAGTGACGGAGCTAGAAATAAGATTTGAAAGAGAGATGTGAAGCACACTAAGGAATGAGCACAAAAGGGAGTGTGAATTTCTAAGGATTTACAATTTACAACACTACAATATTAAATTAGACAATATTTCATAAACACAAACTATTGGGAACTACAATTGAAATAATTTTTATATTGCCATTGATGTCAAACCTTAACTGGTAAGAAAATTGCTATCTTGTAAAGTGCCATATCACTTGATTGATGAAGAAGATTTGAAAAGGAGAGATAACAAGAAGACCTGGTGAAATGGGTGATGTGAAACTACAATGGGTACTTGATGAGATTGCACCTTGACAAGGTAATATATTGTTTATCTTAAGTCTAAGTGAAGTTTGGATGACTAAAAGATTAGTCTTGATCGAGTAACAATATAGAAGATTAAGGAACTTATATATGTGTTGATAAAATTTAGTATTGATCGAGAATCAGTATTTTCTAAGTGTCAGAGAATTGCCGGGTTATCTAGTGATGACCAAGCGATAGAACATAGTATTGATCAAGTGTCAGTATTATGACAGTTTGATAGAGATTTGAGATCCCAGCCGACATAGTTGATTTTCTTGGGATATGTGAAGCATATTTAAGATAAGGATGATTGTTGTGGAGAATTAGATGAGCATTTCATATATGTTTAACCATTTTATGTATGGATTCAAGAAGGAGTTTTAGGATGTATTCTACAATGTAGATGGAAACTAAATGATGGAAGGATTCGTTAGATCTTACCTAACCCTAAGATCTACGGTGATGATTAAGAGGCAAAAGATTGAGCTACCTGATCAAAGAGGTATAAGTTTAACCTAATTGCAGGTTATGTGTGTGTGGTATGAGGTTAATTCAGTTGATTGGAAAAATCTAAGAAGAAAGAAGAGAAGGTTGAAGAGAGCAGTACAAGACTACACAGTGGTGATTGCTTGAAGGATTTCCAAGTAGATCTGGGTGATAGAGATGACAATGGAGGCTAGTCAGTGAATTAGAAATTGAGCTATAATTGGATCTATATTTGCAAAGTGATTTGTATGTTTCATATCACAATTTGTTGTTACTTTCTAAGAATTGTATCAGTTACAAAATCCTTTTAAACTAGGTTGACCTAACAATCATATTGTTAAATAATTTAATCAAGGTGACATTCTAATGGAATGGTCTAAGCCATCTAACAAGGATAAATTCTAACAAAGTGATTAAATCCTTTAACTGGGTCACGTTTAATAGTAGGTATTATAACCTTTAACTAGGTTGGCTTTTCACAGAGCTCACTTCAGAAGAGTGAAAAATTGGTAGAATGTTACAGGTGGTTTTTTCCCATATTGGGTTTCCACGTTAAATCTTGGTGTCATACTTGTGTGAATGTTATTTGATGTTTTGTACTATTAAGAGATTTATATCCTGCAAGTTTATTACAGTAGGACAGTAAACTGCAAGTTTATATTGTTGATTTTGTGTTATAGAGACCGAGTGGATTAGTGAGTGGATCTGAGTTGGTTGAAGTGTTTGAAATTTCAATTGGTACATCTCAACCTTGGATAACTAATCACCCCTCCTCTTAGTTATTATAAATCATTATAACAATTGGTATGAGAGCTACTGTGGTTCTTGTAGAGAAAAGTTTGAAGGTACTTGAAGCTAAAGATCAAGATGTATAAAAAGGAGGTACTGAGGCTGAACAAGGAGAATTTCCCTACATGGAAAATTTTGATGAAGTTACACCTAGATGGAATTGGAGATACTACAAAATACTATGTGGAAAATGATTTCATAACAGTTCCTACTGCTATGACATCTCAGTAGATGAAAGAAAAACAAGAACAAAACCAAGCAATGTTGGAGATTGCATCAGCCCTAAGCTATCCTGAATTTGAAGACAAAAGATTGCAAAACTGTAAAAGAAATGTGGGATACACTAGAAACTATTTATGGAGGTGATACAAATGTACTGAGCCAAATCTGAAATCTTGAGAGGTAAGTTTGATGAGATGAAAATGCAAGATGGTGAAACTATTGTTCAATATTGTAGCCGATTTAAGGAGGTTGTAAATGATATTAGAGGAGTAAATAGAACTATTAGTGATGATATTGTTATTAACAAGGTACTGAGAACCTTACTTCCTATATATTATATTAGAGTATCTACTATACAAGAATTGAGATGTACTCCTAATAACAACTTAACTCTGGAAGGTCTAGTTGGTAGACTTACTGCTTTTGAATTGTCAAATTTTGATGATTTCACTCCTCATCATGTTGATTCTGCATTCAAATCATAGTTGACTCTTCATAAATTAAAGAAAGGAAAAGTAAGATATATGAATAGAGACAGTGAAACTTCTGATGAAGACCTTGATGAACTTGAAGCACTTATGGATAGAAGACTACCGAGAGGAAGAGGAAAATTCAAAGATAAACTTCCTATAATCTATTTTTCATGTGACAAAGTTGGTCATATTGTTGCAAGATGTCCTGACAGGAATGACAAGGAAGACAAAAGAGAAAGCAAGTATAGAGATAAAAGGAATGACATAGATTTCAGAAGGTATAAGGACTATAAAGACAAAGGTAAGAAATCTTTTTATATTGCTGAAGAATAAACTGATAGTGAATCTGATAAATCTGATGACAGTGATATAGAAGTTGTTTATGTTGTTATGAAAGATGATTATGATGAAGATGAGAAAACCGCACTTATTTCATGTATGAGTAAAGGTGATAGATGGATAATTTATAATGGTTTCTTACATTACATGACTGGTGATAAAAGTAAATTTGAAACCTTAAACTATTGAAAAGGTGGTAGTGTTAAGCTTGACAATGACAAACCATGTCATGTGAAAGGAAAATGATCAATAAAACTAACTGATAAGAGCATATGTGAAAATTCTTATTGGGTTGAAGGACTAAACTATAATTTGTTGAGTATTGCTAAGTTGAATACTTTTGGATACCGAGTTGAGTTCCATCAAAGAAAAGCTATGATCTTTGATGCTACTGGTGAAGTAATTGGAAGTGGGGAACAGACAAGAGGTAATTTTTTCTATCTAGATTTATCTGATGAGACATGTTTATTTTCACAATATGATCATATATGGTTATGGCATAAGAGGTTATACCTTGAACCAAGTACAAGTCAAGAAAGGTATTGATATCACACCTTATGAGTTATGGTATGGTTATGCACCTAATATAAAATATTTTAAAGTTTTTGGGAGAAAATTTTATATACTAAAGGACAACAGAAATGGAAAACTTGTTGCTAAGAGTGATGAAGACATATTCCTAGGTTATTCCACTACGAGAAAAGTGGATAAGTGTTTGAATTATAACACTAACAAAGTTGTTGAAAGTGAAAATGTTAGAATTGATGAATATACAGAAAAGAATGAAGTGAACTGCAATCAAGTACTTGAAGATTATAGATATTTCATTTATATGAATGAAGGAGAGCCCAACAGTGTGACTGAACCTGAAAAAGAAGTTGTCGAACAACATAATAATGTTGCCAAGCAACATCAAGAAAATGTTGAGTTGCATAAAGACGTTGTCGAGCATTAGGATGAGACTGTCGAAGAAGAAGAAAGAGAAAAGGAGACCATAGCCTACACTAGAAAAATATGTAAGAATACATCATAAACCAGATAAAATTATTGGAGATAAAGATTCAGAGGTCATGAAAAGAAGAAATTTGAAAAATCAGACATGTTTATTGTGCGAATTTGAGCCAAAATCAGTGAAAGGTGCTTTAGGATATGAAGATTGGATACAGGTCATGAATGAAGAAATTGAACAAATTGAGAAGAACAAACTTGGACACTAGTACCTAGACCAAAGGACAAGAATTTTATTCAAACAAAGTGGGTATTTATAAACAAGTTGAATGAACATGGAGAAGTTATAATAAATAAGGCTAGACTATTATGCGGTTATGAACAAGAAGAATGAATTGACTTATGGTGAGACATTTTCCCCAAATGCCAGATTGGAAGGAGTTGGAACTTTGTTGGCTTATGCAGCCTACAAGGGATTCAAAGTATACAAAATGGATGTCAAATCAACATTTCTAAATGAAATACTAGAAGAAGAGGTATACATTGAACAAGCTTAAGTATTTGTTGATTCAAGAAAGAAGAATATGGTTTACAATCTACATAAAGTGTTTTATGGGTTGAAGCAAGCCCCCGGATCATGGTATGAGAAATTGCATAATTACTTAGTCAATATTGGATTTACAAGGACAAATGACAATAGTAATTTTTACTTTAAGTCTGAGAAAGGTAAAGGGATATTGTTAGCTAAAATGTTTGTTGATGATATCATATTTGGAGGACAAGATGTTTTATGTCAATTATTTGCAAAAGAGATGCAAACTAAATTTGAGATGTCTATGTTTGGAGAGATCAAATTCCTTATTGGTTTGTAAGTATATCAGATGAAGAAAGGTATCTACATTACACAATCTAAGTATATCAAGGAGATACTAAATTTTTTTGGCATGGAGGACTCCAAACCTGTAAGTACTCTTGTGGCTACTGGACATAAACTATCAAAGACTGATGAGATAGCTAAAGTGAATCAAACCCTGTATATATCAATGATTGGAAAACTACAATATGTTGTCCACAGTATACCAGAAATTGCATTAGCAGTTGGGATTGTTGCAAGATTTTTTGCAAATCCTAAAGATAGTCACTTAATGGCAGTAAAAAGGATTCTGAGATATTTGAAGGGAACATAGGACTGCGGATTATATTACAAGAAGAATGAGAAGTTTGAACTGAAAGTTTACACAGATGCAGATTGGGCAAGTAATGTTGATGACAGAAAGAGCACAAGTGGAGGTACATTCTTTTTAGGAAAAATATTAGTCTCTTGGACAAGCAAGAAACATAATTGTATTTCTCAATCTACAATAGAGGCTGAATATGTCGCAGCAGCAGTGAATTGTTCAAACATAGTGTGGATCAAGCAATTTTTTTTAAAAGTATGAAGGAAGAGATCACATAACCAGTTGTTATTTTTTGTGATAACACTAGTGCTATTAATATTTCAAAGAACCCTGTGATGCATACAAAGACCAAGCATATTTCTATCAAGTATCGTTACTTGAGAGAGTTGGTACAAGACAAAGAAGTAAGACTTGAATATGTTAATACAAAGGAACAATTGGAAGATATATTTACTAAGGCTTTACCTAAGGATGATCATGAGTATCAAAGAGGAAAATTAGGGGTGATTCCCCTATCTGAGGCTAACTGAGATCATAATGGAGTGGTTGCATCAAATGTATTACATAGAATATCTGACAGATTAATGCAAAAGGTGGTCACACTTTAGGTGTTGCCTGAAGCTGTGAAGTGATAAGAAAAAGATGTTTATCAGTCAGAAGAAAGATGACAGAGGGAGCATAGAATTCAAAAAACTGACACAGAGATATCTACATAATGAAGATGCATTTATTTGGCATTGTTGTCAAAGAGGGAGATATACTATTAGTAAAATCAGTAAGGAAACAAAGAGGGAGATATACCATTGAGGGAGATATTCAGAAAAGACACAAAGAGAGATAAGATACATAGAGAAATCTATCCAAGAGGGAGACAATATTTGTATTGGAGAAAATCAGAATGAAGCTAAGGGCATTTTTGAAAATCTGTTTATAGAACATACTTTTTGGATTATTTGGGAACCTTGCAGTTTTTGTTTGTTTGCATGTGTTTTCCATCAATGCCAAAGAGGGAGATTGTTGGGAGCTACAATTGAAACAATTATTATATTTCCATTGATGTAAAACCATAACTGGTAAGACAATTGCTATCTTGTAAAGTGCCATATCAATTAATTGATGAAGAAGATTTGAAAAGGAGAGATAACAAGAAGAATTGGTGAAATGGTTGAGTTATGTGAAACTATAATGGGTACTTGATGAGATCACACCTTGACAAGGTAATATATTGTGTATCTTAAGTCTAAGTGAAGTTTGGATGACTACAAGATTAGTCTTGACCAAGTAACAATACAGAACATTAAGGAACTTATGTATGTGTCGAGTAATTCCAAGTGATGCGAGTGTCGACCAAGTGCAAGTATGTGCCAAGAACATGTAGTGTCGACCGAGCATCAGTATTTTCTGAGTGTCATAGAATTACCAATTTATCTAGTGATGACCGAGCGGTAGAACACAGTATTGACCGAGTGTCAGTATTATGACAGTTTGAGAGAGATTTGAGATCCCAGTTGACATAGTTGATTTTCTTGGGATATGTGAAGCATATTTAAGATAAGGATGATTTTTGTGGAGAATTAAATGAGAATTTAATATATGTTTAACCATTTTATGTATGGATGCAAGAAGGATTTTTAGGATGTATTCTAAAATGTAGATGGAAACAAAATGATGAAAGGATTTGTTGGATATGACCTAACCCTAAGATCTACAGTGATGATTAAGCAGAAAAAGATTGAGCTACCTGATCAGAGAGGTATAAGTTTAACCTAATTGAAGGTTATGTGTGTGTGGTATGAGGTTAATTCAGTTGATTGGAAAAATCTAAGCAGAAAGAAGAGAAGGCTGAAGAGAGAAGTATATGACTGCACAATGGTGATTTCTTGAAGGATTTCCAAGCAGATCTGAGTGATAGAGATGACAATGAAGGCTAGTCAGTGAATTATAATTTGAGCTATAATTAGATTTCTATTTACAAAGTGAGTTGTATGTTTCAGATAACAATTTGTTGTTACTTTCTAACCATTGTATCAGTTGCAATACCCTTTTAAACAAGGTTGACCTAACAGTCATATTGTTAAATCCTTTAATCAAGGTGACATTCTAATTGAATGGTATAAGCCCTTTAACAAGGTTCACTTCTAACAGAGTGACTAAATCCTTTAACCGAATCACATTTAACAGTGTGTATTGTAACCTTTAACCGAGTTGGCTTTTCATAGAGCTCACTTTAGAAGAGTGAAAAATTGGTAGCATGATACTGGTGGTTTTTTCCCATATTGGGTTTCCACGTTAAATATTGGTTTCATACTTGTGTGAATTTTATTTGACATGATGTACTATTAAGAGATTTATATTCTGCAAGTTGATTACAGTAGGACAATAAAATACAAGTTTATATTGTTGATTATGTGCTATAGAGACCGAGTGGATTACTAAGTGGATCTGAGTTGGTTGAAGTGTTTGAAAGTTCAATTGGTATGTCTGGACCTTGGATAATTGTTCGCCCCACCCCCTCTTAGTTATTCTAAATCATTATAACACAAACTAGATTACCCACCAATATAATCATCCACATTAGAGTTGAATGGTCCACCATATCCACTATCTCCCAAAAAATGAGCTAGCACTTACCATTATTAAATATTAATATAATGATAATTCCTTCAAGTAAATCTTACACATGATAATACAAGAAACTAAATGTACAAAAAAATATTATCCAATGCATTATATTAGGCATGCTCTTTGGATTTTAATATCCCACAAAATTAACCTACTCCTTGTTGATCCCATAGGAATTGTTGCATTCAACAGACATGGATCAACTATAAATTCAGCCATTAAGATTATAATAATATAAATACAACCATTAATGGGGAAATCACTAAAAATATTTCAAGAATACATGAAGTTCGTGTAAAATACCTCCTTGTCGATCAGATGAGAATCATAGGGTAGTAGAATGTGTGAAGTTTTCCCTGCCCAACAATACCTAAGCCTTGGTGACACATATATCATACTTGTGGGTGATCTTAGCAAGATAAATGCATTGAATGTATAATCAACACAAAACATGTAATTCCTTGCAAGAAGATTGAAAAAACATTAATTGAAGAGACATCATCTAAACCAAGAGTGGTATCAATGGGCCATGTCTCATTAAATATAGATTTGTATAAGTAAATTTGTAATAAAAAATGAAGGTATGCATTAAGAGAAGAATATACAGATAAGTCGAGAAAACTAATATGGGTTAAAAGGACTTAAATGGATATAGTAAAGGTGGAAGCCTTGAATACATGTATATGAATTATCATAATAATATAAATACACTGGAGGTCTATGCATTATGTTTTATGAATTATGAGCACTCTTTTTTTCTATATTCTTTTTTTAAGTTAAGGTTCGGTCTAGATTAACTCCTTACCCCCTTTGTGTAAGTGAGTCTAGGATATAAATACAACATAAAAAAAATTACTTAGGGCTTAAAAACTCATTATGTCCTCCCAAATTTTCTTTTTTTAACATTTGTTCACTTTATAAGACCCTAGTTAGGATGCATAAAGGATAGAAATGAGATATTAAAGTTCAAATTTTAAATCAGACAGAGGAATTAGAAGGAATGAATTTTTTTTTTTGGGAATTTACCACACTATCTCCTTGGTTCAATCACCAATGGTACATATATGGATATAATTTTTTTATAATTATAGAAATTGATCAACCACCAATTTTAATTTGTTGAAAGATTCCTTCTATATGTGATTGTGATTTCTTATTAGAGAGAAAGAAGGATAGAAGGAATATTTCAAAAAATTATAATTGGCAGTTGAAAAATTGACTCTACAATAAAATATCATGGCTAGAGAAGAGGTGAATAAGTCAAAGTATGAGATTTGGTGCTCCTACCAGTCAAGGGAAGGACACCTATGAAAAGAGTTCCTTTAGAAACAAGTAGAGAGAAAATAAATTGCTTTCAAAGTTGAACCAAAAATAACACCAAAAAAGCTATATTAATTATAATGTAGGACATGTGGAGAATGAGACACTCATGTAATTTACAGCAATGTGTCCATACCTTCCACATATTAAACATGAAATTCTTTTACTATAGTCCCATGGTATAGAAATACATGCTCGGTCGGTTTTATCATTCTCTTGGTTAGGCTTCCAATTATCATTTCTTTTCTTTATTCTACACTCTTCAACTTTGTGTCCAAACTTATTACAATTCTTGCAGTGACCATCAAACTTAGGTTTCCTTGTGTTTTTATAAAGATTAGTTCTGCATTCAAATGCTTTATGTCCATACCTATTTCATCTAAAATAATAACCATCAAACTTAGGTATACTCGGTGATTTACCTTTCCTACTTCTGCAAGCATTAGCAGTATGTCTAGGCTTCCCACAATAATTGCAAATTTGCTTCTTTTGTTTTGGTGGGGATGCAGTACTTTCATCTTTTTGTGCTTTTGATGATTCTCCTTTCTCGGTGATGTTTTCCTCTTTGAATCCAATACCTATTTTGTCATTTCTTTGTTTCTGATTCTTGAATTGTTGATCCAGAGATTTCAGTTCTTCTTCGTTTCTTTTCAGTATTGCATTTGCATCTTTCTCATCTTTTAATCTTTGATCCATTCTTTCAATTTCAGCTTTCAGTGCTTGATTCTCAAATTCTTTTCTGGTGTTATCTTTATTTTCACTCAGAAGTTGATTGGTCATGTCATAGTGAACTTGTGTCATTCTCATGATCTCATTATATTTTTCCAGTAGCTTCATTTTAACTTGTCTTTTATCATCTTCTACCATTTTATTTTCATCTTCAGTAATCCTCTTTCCTTCAATCAATTCAATCATTCTTATCATGTTGATTTCAAGATCTATCTTCATTAGGTCCAACTTCTTGGCAAGTGTACCATTATTTTCCAGTAGTTTTTTTATATCTGTCTCGGACTCATCAATAATACTACCTTCAGATGTGGTTTCAAGTGTATCAACTTGTTCTTGTGTAACCTTTAGTTCATCATAAAATTTCAGTCTAACCCTTAGAGATTTCTCAAGTTTCTTCTTCAGATCAATGATTAACTCTCTTGCGCTTTCCAACACAGATTCAAGACCATCAATTCTTTTGAATTGCCGAAAAATTTCCATGACTAGGATCTTTAACTCTCACATGGTCAAACCCTATAACTAAAGAGTAGAATATATGATACCAATTATTGGAATGACTATGGAAAGTTTGGATTAAGAGGGGAGGGGTGAATCAATACCACAAATTTTTTTATAACTTAAACTATATACTGTTGTTGTTGTTTACCAAATTTAGTAACTTGAAATAAAACCAATATAATGCTTATAAAACATAACATCAAACCATTCAAGTAAATGAACTCATAACTCCATGATTTTTTTTATGCATAAATCCTTGGTTAGAGGACAAAACTGTGGTGGGGATGACACCCACAAACTTCTCTAACTGCAGTATAAAGGGTGCTCGGTTACAACTTACATAGTTTAGCCATTTTGATAGCTTACCCGATTAAGAGTATACAGAGACTTGTTAGGTCTATCTGGTTAGATGATTTTACAATCTCTACACTTAGAGATGTACCCTGTTAAAGGTTTTAAAAATATCAGATCGGTTAAGATCTACCCACTATTGCGATTTCTAGCTCTCAATACAATAGTGTTAACAACTTATCAATGTCTATTATATTGCATCAATAAAAAATGTTGTTCAGACTCTATGTGCTCTCAAATATTTGGGTTACCTCAATTACAATCTGTAACACTGCTCAGAGTTTCTCTGATGTAGCAAGATATCAGCTCGGTGCTCTCTGCCATGATCTTTGTTCTCCAATATCAACCTTCTCTGTACTCTGTCTCTAATCCTCCTCTGTCATCTCTATCTCATGCTTTTGCTCTGTAAATTATCCTTTAAGTATAAGATTTATTGCCTCTTAATCTTATGTGTTAGGTTGCTGATAAATTATTTTAACCGTTAGATTTTCTTTTATGCTCGGTGACTGTGTCACTTTTACCTCGATACTTGGTATTTTCTTGGAATTAACAATCTTTGATTAATCTCTTAATCTTCTCATCAGATCTTCTCTTTCAATTATTTTGATCATTGATTGTGTAACTAACTTATCTTTGTACATTGTATGATCACAATTAATACTGTGTCAATTTTTTAAATGTGTCCTTATCACTTTATAATAACTTAAGTAACTTGGTAGAGTAACTTCTCTTCACTCGGTTAACTTTCTCTTTTAGTACTTGGTAATTGTCAACTCGGTGTATTGCTTGTGCTCTCGGTGTTTGGTAAACTGTGTGTTCTCGGTGTAGTGTCTGCACTTTACCGACTTCACTCCTTGCTTGGTATACACTACCGACTTCTCATATATTTACTTTTCTTCTTTTCACTGATTGAATCTTCTGACTCATATGACTTTGTCTAAACTAATGACAACAAAATATTCTACAGATTTATTATCAAGGTGACATGGAAAAATGGATTTGTATTGATCATCTATTATTTCACTTGTCGAGGTGATCGAATCTATCAAGTTTTGGAAGCGTGTTGGGGAAGTCAAATAAAGTTTGATTGTTCTTGTTTTAAATCGACGTGTGATGAATCTTGTGGCTGACCTGAATTTATAATTGAACATTCTAGATTATTAATATGTTTTAGGGTTTAAGGATCGATCAGGAATGTTTGTAATGAATAGAATTCAAATGTGATATGTTTTGTAAGGAAACTAATTCCCTACTGAACATGTAATGTATTTATATATAAATCAATGAATTATGCAAGTGTAGATTGTGAATGTGAAGGTGTGGTTGAGTGAAGAGTGAAGATTGTCTGCAAGAAGAAAAAGTGTTGTGCTTAATTGGATCTAAACAAGAAGAGGAGTTTTAGACCCAGATCGTTATACTTGTTGAATCCTAATAGTTTATACAAGAAAATCCCTTCACCGGGTAGATCCTAATAGGTATTGATCAGTAAATCCTTTAACAAGGTTACTCCTAATAGGGTAAATCTCCTAACAGGGCTAGAGG
This sequence comes from Thuja plicata, assembly GCA_018584345.1. Lineage (NCBI taxonomy): Eukaryota > Viridiplantae > Streptophyta > Pinopsida > Cupressales > Cupressaceae > Thuja > Thuja plicata. The sequence continues at coordinate 113,902 of MU223164.1, forward strand.
CAAATCCCTTGACTAGGTGACTCCTAACAGGTTCTGCTCCTAAGAGGGTATCATTGTAAGCTCCTAATAGGGATAGGCCTTTAACATGGCACATTTTAGAAGAGTGGAAATATTTATGGGTACTAATTCCCATCATTATTTTTCCCTCTAACCAAGGGTTTCCACGATAAAAATACGGGTGTCACTTTGTTGCATGTTTGGATGTTTATTTGTTCACTTTGTTTATTGTTGCATAAGGTTTAAATTTGATGAATATTGTTAATGTGTTTAATGAATTGTGAAAATTTATGATTTGATAGATTAATTATTCACCCCCCCCNTCCCCCCCCCCCCCCCCCCCCCCCCACACCTCTCATTAATCTTGGACCTTATAGTATTAACATTGTTTGCAGGTGCCTGGGAATCTTTGAGAATGACAAATGTAGATGGTTTTTGAACTGTTGAAGGCATGCTTCCTTCAATCTATTCACAAAAATTTTTCACAACCTGACATTCATACTTTCCCTAAAACCACATCGTATTCTATCTTGGTATTTTAGCTACCAATGCAAGATGAAATGCATGACATGTTGGAAGAAGTCTTTGTCCCAGTAGTGGCTGCGATATTGGAAGTATTTGTTCCTTGTTCCACATTCTTATAGTTTAATGTTCTTGAATTCCTCCTGGATGTTATTCTCATTCTAGGAGTGGTTGGGGAATCAATTGATTCCCTTTGACACGCTTGATTTGGTTGCAATGTTTGAGGGTCTTTACTAGATCATTTTTCTAAGTATCTAGCAAGCACTGTGAAGTCGACAACATCTAATATTTTTACTGTCTCTTCCCCCA
>MU223164.1:116428-131493 GCA_018584345.1 Thuja plicata
CTTCTTATACTTATATATGTCTATCACTCTATCTCATTATCTATAGCTCTCTTTGTCTCTCCCTCTTCTCTTTCCATTATATATCTCTCACCATGGCTCTCTCTATATTTATTTCTTCTCTATCTCTGTATTTATTTCTCTCCCTCATACACATATACAAATATCCCTTTATCTCTATCTTATCATCTCCACTTGTATCTTTCTATCTGTTTGGATTAAAAGAACAACAGAAATTTGATAATTTCTAGGTTTAGTTTCTTATACTATTTCATTAGGTCTGGGATTAGGATTCAATATTGTTTAGGGTTCAAATACTCCTAGTGTTAGGGTTCAATTTTATTTATGGTTGAGGTTAGGGTAAAATTTGGTTTAGAATAAGTCTTTGATTTGGTTTGATGCTCATTTATTTTTATGATTAGGTCTCAACTTGCTTTAGGGTTTTGATTACGATTCAATTTTGTTTGGGTTTAAATTTTATTTTTGGTTTATTGTTATGGAACTAAGTTTCAAATTATTGTGTGTTAGGGGTAGGTTTTAATTTGGATTGGGATTGGAATTCATATTTGTCTACTATCAGGTTTAAGATTCAATTTGGTCTATTTTTAGTTTTAGGATAATTATAATTACATTAGGTTCAAAGTTAAGGTTGGTATTTATTTAAGCTTACGGAGTTAGATTTGGGTTTAATAATGTTTAAGGTTAAATTTTAAAAGGGTTGGGATTTTATTTGATTCTATATGCTTTTGATTTGTTTGGATTAAAAGAACGACACAGATTTGATAATTTCTAGATTTAGTTTCTTATATTGTTTCATTAGGTCTAGGGTTAGGGTTCAATTTTGTCTATTGTTCAAATACTCTTAGTGTTAGGGTTCAATTTGGTTTATTGTTAAGGTTAGGATAAAAATTGGTTAAGAGTAGTGTTTAATTTGGTTTGATGTTTATTTAGTTTTATGATTAGGGTTCAACTTGCTTTAGGGTTTTGATTACAATTCAATTTGGTTTAGGTTTAAAATTTATTTTTGTTTATTGTTAGGGAACTAAGTTTTAAGTTATTGTGTGTTATGGGTAGGGAATAAATTTGGATTCAGCTTTGTCTACTATCAGGTTTAAGATTTAATTTGGTCTATTTTTAGTTTTAGGATAACAAATTTCTGTTTAAAGATTATAATTACATCAGGTTCAAAGTTAAGGTTGGTATTTATTTAAGCTTATGGAGTGAGGTTTGGGTTTAATAATGTTTAAGGTTATGTTTAAAAAGGGTTGGAATTTTATTTGATTCTATGTCCTTTTGATTTGTTTGGATTAAAAGAACAACGCAGATTGGATAATTGCTAGGTTTAGTTTCTTATAATGTTTCATTAGGTCTAGGGTTAGGGTTCAATTTTTTGTAGTGTTCAAATACTCTTAGTAATAGGATTAAATTTTCTTTATTGTTAAGGCTAGGGTAAGTTTTGGTTCAGAGTTAGTGTTTAATTTTGTTTGATGTTCATTTAGTTTTATGATTAGGGTTCAACTTGCTTTAGGGTTTTGATTAAGATTCCATTTGGTTTAGGTTTAAAATTTATTTTTGTTTATTTTTGGGGAATTAAGTTTCAGTTTATTGTGTGTTAGGGGAAGGGCTTAATTTGGATTGGGGTTTGGATTCATCTTTCTCTACTATCAGGTTTAAGATTCAATTTGGTCTATTTTTATATTTAGGATAACTATTTTTGTTTAAAGATTATAATTGCATTAGGTTCAAGGTTGACGTTTGTATTTATTTAATTATTACAAATGCTACAACATAGATCTGAAATCCTTCCACTAAGCTCAATATTTTTTTGTCACTTCATGCTTTTATTCTTAATGCATTCACAATGAACGTCATAAAATTGACACATCAGACACGGTGGCACGTTGGAACATTTGAAAGCCCCCATCACACCACCTATTGAACTCAGCTAACTTTCACCTGACTTTCCACCCACGCCACCACTCGATGACGCATCGAAGGAGAAATGAACTCGCACCGCATCATCATGTGTGACATTTCAAAGAACTTTTGTGCAAAGATAAATCACTCGCTAACACATTGAGACCAAAGGAATATCTCTGTGTCACTGCGTGGACCCACATTTCATCTAACATGCCTCTCAGTTTACTATGTGGGACCCCATTTTGGCCTGCAAGGAAGCGAGGATGCTACACGTGGAACTCTAATGACTGATGGACACACTTAATGATTATCATATGGAGCTAATGCGTATTAGTTGAAGTTGTGTGACTCACCCTACTCATCAACCTAGGTGGAGATCGATGACTGAGATTCAATTATTTAAAGTACTATCGCATGACAATGTTTATGAAGGAGCAAAAATGCACAATACATTTATCGCACGATTAGTCAAGTTGATAACTGAACCATGTGATATTAATTTCAAAATGATGGCCAAGTTAATTTTAAGATTGCAATGGAAAAATTGAGATTTGTTCAGTCGAGAGTTCAAGGTACACGAACACAATTATAGAGAAAGTGTCTAATGCTATTGGGGGTGATCTTCATGAAATTTTAAGTGTTTTTTCTCTTTGTTCTCATGAAAGATTCTCAGTGGTGTTTTTTCTAGTTCTTCATAATTGTTGAATTGGATTTAAAAGAAATGAGTCCACAGAATGTATCTACGTCTACTTCTGGGTCCGGTTCTAATAAAAAGGGGAAAAGTAGGGCTTATTGGAAAGATTTTGTTGACTTGTTACCCAGGACTACCAACGTGCAATCCGTAAATGAATATAAATGGAGTAATGATTGTTTTATGTGTAGTAATCGAATGAGTGAAGCCTCGGGATGAGATTTTTTTTTTACTTTTTCAATAATAGAATTAAGAGCCCTCCCATGTCAAATCCCTAGGATTTGAATTTGGCCAAGTTAATAGTGTCGGATGTCTTTATTGATGTAGAGTAACTTAGGGAATTAGCCCATAGATATTTCCCATTAACTAAGGTTATTAGAAGGGCAGACCAGAGAACCCTAGTTAGAATTGGCAGATCTATTTTAGCTAAGGATTTTGGGATCAGTGGTGCTAATTGTACTAAAATTGAATTTGAGAGAGAAAAGATGAATTATGAAGCCCACGGGCAGGTCTTTAGAAAATAGTGGGTGCCTAGGTTCATGCCTAGGGTTGAGAGAAAGACTATCCCAATTCCTGATAATGTAATGGAGTCTTTTCCCCTTAAATATTTCCAACATTATTTTGTGTACATAGTTCAGGCATATTGCAAGGTTCTGGGACTTGATGGGGAGGATACAGTTCCAATTGATATAATGTGTATGGCAATGGAAATTGAAAACCCAGAGGCTAATCTGGACTATGACTTTTTAGCATACATGGTAAATTCCTTACATGAAGGCCTAGTTGCTATCCAACATAACCCTATAGTGATTAATTTAAAACATTACTGTTTATTATGTCATTTGATTTTATATTTCAAGGTTGATAATATAGATAAAAGGTCATACTCGGAGAAGGTTTCCCCATCAGGAGAGAGGATGTTTGTGCAGTGTCAGAAAAGAGCGTGGGATATGAGCCACACAACCCCCATCATGAACCTCTTGTGGAGGGACAAAAGTAGGCTAAGTCTTTAGTTGAGAAAGTTTTTAAGGTAGACTCAAGAGGTTTTTGATAGGCCCTTTGATCACAACTGGGGTGATTTTTATTTCTTTGATGATGTCACTGTGTCTAGAGTTTATGGTTGCCTGCAACCTCCTCATATATTTCCATTTTTGTACCTGACAAAGTTATTGTTATTGAGTTTTTCTGGAAATTATTATTATTTGAGAGAGACCAATTTCATAATAAAAGAATGGGTACTCTTGTTCCCAAATTGATTAAAGTTTTAGAATTCTACATTGACAAGCAAGTAGTTGAAGAGCTCAACACCTTCTTGAAGCAATTCAAGTTGGAATTCTCGCAGGTTTTGTGATGCAGAGGGTTTTATTAGGGAGGCATTTGAATAGATGATACCTTGTACAAAGATTCCCCCTCATAAGCCTTTTGATGATGAAGATGTAGTGAGAATTTTTTTCTTCAAGAAGGATGTTCTAGAAATCAGGGAAAATGGAGAAATATGGTGATGTGTGAAACAAGGTTGACTAAGGTAAATAATGATTTCCCTGGATTTTACCATGATTTACCTCATCTTAAAATAATTAAGGAGATGATGAAAAATAATCATGCTCTTATGGCTCAAATGCCAACTCTTCCACCTCAGCAGCAACAAATAGAAAATATAGTTACAAATTCAGAAGATGATTCGGACACTTCCTCTTCTATTGAGGAACTCCCTCTAAAAAGGATAGGACTAGGCCTCAAATTTAGGAGTATGCCTATAATTATGTGGCTAATAGAGATGATGATGAAGTTGATCAAAGAACAAGGAGGCTTAGGGATAATCTTAGGGAAGGGTCAGGTGATGGTTTGGAATTGTATAAGGATCAACCAGTGGGAAAATTGATAGATGATAGGGAGATTGCTTCTCAGCAATTCTTAGAGGATGATATCTTCATACATAGTGTAGAGTTAAAAATTTTCTTGATGAATTTTAAAGGAAGATAGGTCAAGAGATTCATGGATCGGGAGGGAGAATCCTCTAGCTCAGATTGACAGTAAGTTGCACTTTCCACTTGGAAACGATATGATCCTGATCTTGTTCAAATGACAGTTGAAGAAACCATGAAACTTGTTATAGAAAGTGGTATTTTATTGCTTCCAAGGTGGGATTTGTAGTCCACTTTTATTATTTACAAATTAGGAATCAAACTGATCATGTTTTCTCCTCTGAGTATGAGTATGGTGTTTTCTTGAGAGGGTCGGTTTTTTACCCCAAATCAAAAACCCTTGCTATTTGGGTATTATCCCTTGCTACACATATAATTAATATCGGTGAAGAAAGGTGAGATGGCTCCATAATTAAGATTATTCAAAACATCGGTCAAGTGGAGATTGCAAACATTCTTAACCATGTGTCACTAGTGAATAAGGAAATTGTAGATGACAGAGAAAATATTCATAAGGAGATGTATATTGACTTTGTGAGAAAGTATAAGAAGTATGAGGAGGTCCTAATTGAGAATGCAACATTGAAATAAATATTATAGATGTATGTTTCAAGGTTTCATATCATCCCATCTACAAAGCCTACAGATGAACAACTAGTTGCATGTGAGGCATTTGTGTCTCAATATGTACATAATAGGTTGGAGGATTATGCTAGCAAGATTGAATCTTTAGATGAGGAAGTGCAGAAAAAGAGTGTCAGTGTTATCATGAAGGTTCTTCAACACAGGGTTGGTAGTATAAATTCTAAGGTTGATGTTGTTCATGCTACTACTCTTCTTTAGTTCAATCTAAGAGGCTATGTGATGATTTTATTTCCTACTTGGAGCCTTTGTTCATTGCATGGTCAGGAAGGTCTGTTATTATGATCCAATTGGATGTTGCAGCAAAATATAGGGATGTTTTACCTCCTATTATTGGGGACACCAAAGAAATGATCAATTTGGTAGTTTCTTTATTGGAATGCTTCAAGTGGAAAGAACAATTAATCAATACCAAATTAAAATCCTTGGTAGGCCTTGACCATCCTCTGGTTCCACACATTTTAGATAAAGATAAGAACATGAAAGAAATACACGAGTGGAAATATGATTTTGGTCTCATCTGCCCAAGTGCGGAGACCATGATTTCTATTGATAGTGATATTAATATCCCTGAGTTCAATAATTTTTTGGATGTGATGATTAAGTTTGAGATTATTTTTATCAATTTCATCAGAGACTCGCATGTTATATATTTCAAGTGGGAAGAATTTGTGTCACAAATAGATAGTTTGAAATCTTTCAGGTGGTCGGGAGAGAAAGAAGTAAACAAATGGATTGATTTTACCAAGGGAAAGAGAAAACAAGTTACTCAATGACAAGGCTAAACCTCTCCTCTTTGGTTCTTTGTTTTTTTGATCTCATTGTGTAATGACAGGGCCTCTAACAGACTTCAGGGAGGTTAATCACTTATCTACATGGACATCTTTCCAGGATCAGTTATGTCACAGATGTGTCACATTGTTAGGAATGAAACTGCTAACCAAATTGAAGGTGATGGGATAATTTCAATGCCTTTGTTTTTCTCCATCTATTTTTTTGTTGGCTTTGATTACAGCTTGTAATGGACACATCACCATTTGGTTCAATTGTTTTTTCGATGCAGTTGTGATGGTTGAGATTTATGTTCCAAAGAATCATAGTTTGAATGTATCACAAGCTTGTTTGCATTGTTGGGATAGGTTTGGAATAGAATCTCTATTTTGATTCGATTCCAACAAATGATTTGAAGCTTATTTCATCCCACAAGTTATGTAAGGGATTCCAGGATCATTTGTTGAAGGTTCCCAATTTTTGTACTCATAGAGAGCATAATAGAAATAGTGTTAAGCCTTATGGTTTTATAGGTTGATATTATGAGACACGTTGGATAATATGGTACAATGGATTCATTGTTTTTTACAGAGCCATATGATTAGTCTAATTATCTTTATGCTATATGGAAATTATCATATGAATGGAATATAAATTATTTCCTCATTCATCTTGTTGTTATGTGGATGTGAGTTTATGATTATCATGATTTCTAAGGAAAGGATTAAGCATGCTTGAATTGATAAATGTAAGAATTGTACGTATGGTATAAATCTCATTATAATATTGGTTATATAGGATTATATATATGTTAGGCATATTCAGTAATCTTAATCCCATGTCTCTGTGAGAATTTAAACATAAAGTTGGATGTTTCTTATATTTTTTTGAGTCTATTTCCCTATAGGTTAAGCATCGGTCTAATGCATGTTAGAATATTGTTTGGAGAGTGCAATAATCCATAAATCTGAAATTATTTTACTTTGTGTTCTTGATTTCATGGTAAATTATTTTCATTCTCACTAAAAAAATGGAACCTATGGCGAGAACTCTATTCTATGACTATTCCTGCAACCATTAAAAAACATGTTCTTTGATTGTTCCTGCAGCCATTGGAACTCTATTCTTTGATTGTTCCTGCAGTCTAGGTAGAACAAAGCAAATTCATGTTTTTTTTCTAAGAGCTACATTTTTGTTATTTGTTTCACTACTATTTACTTGTGGATTCATGTTTATTACTCATGGTATTTCTTTTCAGGCATTTTCCTTCGGTACTATTTTCTTTCCACTTCTATGTTAGTATGACTACTAGTGAGTCCTAGTGCACATACAATGTTGACATATTTCAAGTTCATGCCCCTGGGTAGAAAAATAAATGAGCCTTCATGATAAGTAAGATAACTACTTGGGCTGGGGTCCCATGGAAGGGGGGATTTCTTCAAGGAAGAGATTAAATCCTTTTAGATGCATTATCTTGATTCGGGGAAAATAGTAGTGATTTTATGAGTATAATCTGAGGTGATAAATTAGAATGTTTATGTTAGGCATGACCTCTTCAAATATTTCTATATATAAATTTATACATGTAATTTTGAAATAATATGATATAGAAAATATAGTACTAGTGCTTCTTATAATATTTTGAGGCAGTGGATCTGTTTGGAGTGAACTTTTTCTACCTATTATAGAGTTTAGATTGGCTCAAATGTGTGGTTTGAATATTATTATAAAAAAAGGAGGCTTGTTGAAGTTAGTGATTACTGTCAAAATTCTCTTATTTTCCTTTTCATAGTAATCTTTGACCTGCCAGTGGTGGTTGGTAACATAATATATGGGATATGGCATGTATTACCCCCAATCACTATAATGCATATAAAAGGATTTAATATTTTCCTTGAAGAATACTAGTATATACGTTATACATTCATGAAATTATCATCAAGACAAATTTTCCTATTTTGAATAAACAAACTCATGTAATAGAAATAAAACTGAGTAGGAGACAATTTAGAAATCATATTTTCAATTAATTTCTTTTGACGTATTCATATATTTCATTTAATATAAGAATTTTCCATTCCTATTTCTGCAAAAAGACCTATTACATAAACTATTATACTTGTCCCTATACAAATAATTTTTAGAGCCTGTAAGATTGGCCTTGGTATTCCTCTTATAGACACAAGGATTGCAATAAGCTACAGGATGGATTATTCCTTTTATATTATGTTACCAACTGCCACTAGCCGATCATTGAAGATATTCTCCCAATGAAGGTTGTCACCTCTGTTTGTGTCCTCTAGTGAATCAGAATGATGTCATAGAGTGTTTATTATTGTGAGGCATGTGATGCAACCAGGCTTATGTTCCATGTCATTATCGCCCATGGGTGGTTATTGAGGTAGAAAATGCAAGAAGTCAAAATTCTCACCATCTTCCCTCATGGGAGATGGCTTTGAAAATACAACACAAGGAGAAACAAATGAACCTAAACTCCCATCTTTTGTGTCTACACCCAGAGTTTTCTTTGCCTCCATCCTATAAAATGGAGCCAAAGTAGTAATGTGAGAGATAGGAGGAATTTTCAAGCTATGGGAAGAGCTTACAACTCTGTACAGAGCTTTTGGTATCTCTACGATTATATAAGGCAATTTCAGCATCTCTATGATTAAAAATTGTATTATCAACTAGTTCACCACCATGATCCTTATATATCTCCTATAACATGGCTTCATCCAACCCCTTCTTGTTACAATAAAATCCCTATGTAGCCTCAGAAATCCCTATCATTAGCAATCAACCAAGGAACCACTCCCTTCCAATCATGAACAACCCAAATTTAGACAACACACATAACTCATTTTGCATTTATCCCTTCATGTATTTAAGCTATGGATAACACTTTCAAACTTCAAAAAAAGAAGCAATAACTATCCCAAGATTTACACCTATCCCAACAACTGCAAGACCTGCCATGGTGGCATTTTCCCTTAGTTATATAAGGTTAAACATGACACTCAAAAGGTTGGGCAGTTAGGGAATGATTTTATGGCAAGGGGAAGATTTTTAGATCACAAAATGCAACATTCCTTCATTCATGGTGTCTCTTTTGAAACTCTTCCCACCGTCATTTATTTCTTTAATATATTATCAAATAGCTTTGAGTTACCCACATAAAGTGTCGTGGGGCTTGCAACCATTTTCCTTAACTGGAATTTAGGAATTTCAATTATCAATTCATTTAATCACAAGCTCACAACTCCAATTTAGGCCTGCAAGGACATGAGGCCAGAGGTCTTCAATAGGTGTCAGTACCTTGCTCAACCGCAGTATACAACCATACCAATTTTTTAACCTCGTGATGGTGCAGTGAAGAAAACCCATCAAGTTCCACTTGTAACATCCTCACTTCCTCATGGGCCAAAATCAGGTCCCACATAATATGTTGCGAGGTAGCAACAAGGGACCACCATAACATCTTATTCTTCCTTGAAATCTCATGGCCTTTAAACATTTCCCTCACTAATTGTCACAAGGATGCGACAAACTATTGTAGTCATCACAAACATCCTCTCACGGGGTCGCAGGTCTCACTAACAGTCTTAAAAATTTTCTGTGAGGACCTTCAATAATTGACACATGGCCCACCATTGCTTCCTTGTAGGCTAAAGGTATAATGGTCTGATCAATTCGTGAGGACGTGACAACACAACCCATGTAAACCACCACGCTGCCTCGCAACCAGTTGTTGTCATCTATCTTGACCGCCGTGAGTACGCGACACAACAACCTCGCAACATCTTTTGCTAAAAGAACTTAACCTCCACAAAGGTGCAATAAAAATCTTTAAAGCATGTGCAAAATATAAGGGGAAAATAATAAAGTGTAAGTCTAGGACATTAAATCAAAATATATCCTAACCACGAACACACCAAGAAAATCAAATATGATGGGCTAACAAATGGACACTTTAAAATTGCACCCGATTATGTACCTAATTATTCAATAGGTGTTCATTTAGGCATCAATTAGGCACCAATCTTGATACAAATGCCAAAATTATAGAGCTCCTAAGTTTGCATTGATCTCTTCTGCTAGGCGCAAGTGACGCCAGACATAGCGTTGACTCGGTAAATAGCGCCTATATTTTGAAAAAATGGATGAGATATACATGAAAATAATGTGTGGAAGCAAAAAAGGAAGCTAATCATAGGGATTTTTTGTAGTGACATGTATCTTAGAAGTGTTACAAACAACATGAGTAGAGGATAAAATACACCCTGTACTTATACTATTTCAAGTATATTAAATCAATGCATTAGATTCTTGGCATCTAGTTGATGTTATAGCTATGTTCATATGTATATGTACAAGCATTGATCATAAATAATTATATTCATTAATTTCATGTTTTACAATGGAATCTCTCTCTCTCTCTCTCTATATATATATATATATATATATATATATATATATATATATATACACACACACCCTTAATTGGTCAACCAAAGTCAAATCGCTCAAATCAAGTCAACATCATAGATTAATTAACAAAGACATTAATTAATTAAATACAATCCAAAAGGGATTAATTAATTTATGTAATTGATTTAATCAATTAGTTATATAGTTCAATTAAATCAAATCGAACCCATTTAATTCCTTTACATGGCTAATTTAATTAATTAATTAATTACTTCCTAATTTCAACAAAGGGGACAAAAAATCAATTAGCTAATGAGAAGAGATGATTGAAAGCACATGGATCACTCCAAGCTTTTCTATCTTAGCCACTCATTTAGCCTTTGTTATCCTCACCACCCATTTTGTTATCTTGTCCCCCTATTTGAAACACAACTCAACTTCTCTCATCTAACCATGGTTAACTCACTCTACCCCCTACCCTGGGGAAATCCTATAAATAGAATACATTTCTTAATGTGAACCACCAATTCACCTCCACTGTCATTTGCATCATCATTATAGTCAAATCTACATCCATTGTTTAGAGTAGTTTTAATTCAATTTGAGCATTGTAATAGCGTAATTCGAAATCAATTCATCATTTTAGCATAATTGCACATCATTTTCACTCTCATTTTAGAGGTTTTCACTTTAGGATTGCTCATTTGCAACTCATAGCACTCAAATTGTCCTTCTAATTAGAGAACCATAGGATTTTTATCAATTTCTTCAATTCAAAGTTCTAATTAGCATACCTATTTCATGTTTTTGAGTTGAATTGATTGAACTAATCTTATGAAGGTATTTCTACATAATCAAATGGCACCCAGCATGGGGAAGATGCCTCAATTTAACAAAATTTTGTGAATTTTTTACCATTGTTGATAAATTTGTGTTGCAGATTTGAAATTCGCAGGTATAGAAGTGTGTGTGCAGAGAAGTTTAGCGCGTAGACAACAAAGTTTAGTGTGTATGTGGTAAATTTTGGCGCGTACAAAGAAAAATTTGGCTTGTACAAGGATATTTTCAGCACGCTATATTTCTTTTATTTTCTTTTTATTTTATTTCAACGCTTAGCGGTATACTTTATGATGCTTGTCTATCATTCTTTATGCACTTAGTCACTGCAGTCTTTCTTTCGACGCGTAGTAGATAAATAGTGGCACTTGTGAAGCAAATTTTAGTGCGTAGGAAATAAATAACAGCGTGTTTAAGGTTTTTAATAGTGCGTAAAATCTACAAATTAAAAATTTAAATTCATAAATCTAAAGTTAGTTAAAATGTTTTGCAGATGTCAAAACATAAGAAAGTAAGGAAACTTGTAGTTCAAAATCCTGGTTATTACAAGGAGAAAGAGGGGATGCTTTGGAGAAGGAAGGATCACCAAGGTATGTATTGAAAAGCATAAAATATTCTAAAAAATGTGCATAAGTTTCAAATAAGGTGAGTCCTAAAGCCTTTCAAATTCAGGTCATTTTCTTAACTTGTGACTTTTCAAAAGTTGAAATCTAGCTAATTAGAAGCTTGTTATTGTTTGTCGAATGAAGAATTGGGCCTATTCTCTCAACTTTTCAAGTTGATCAAAATGCCAAACATGCTAAATTTGATAATAGAAATAAATGTTAAGGAATGAACAAACACTAAAATAAAGCCTCTTTGATTGTGAATGAAAAGCATTAGGCCTATGCTCTCAACTTACTAAGTTGATCAAAATGTCAAATATGCTCTAATTACATAGGTTAAAAGGCTTGGAAAGAACAAAATTGTCAGTTGTGTTTGGAAGTGGAAATTAATAGGGATATGTTCTCATCCTTCTTAGGGTGACCAAACTCCTGAAACTACTTGTCATTTTATTTCATTGCTTTCATGAGCATGCTAGTTAGATTTAAAACTTAGAAGGCTCGCCTCCCAAGATTTGATTTAATAAAGCCAGTGAGAGGGACAACCTAAAGTGGAAACAAAGCTAAATCCAGCTTTATATGATCCACTATAAATAAATACCTTCTTGAATTTAATGCTTTGAAGGGAAAAAGTATCTTATGTCTGGTCTCCTCTGGCGGTCTATAGGACCTAAATAGTGTTTATGATACCATGAGGCCTTGTAATGCATTCATAAGATGCCTTTAAATAGAATCCTTGATTAAAACCTGGTTACAATAGCAAGCCTACTTTTCAAGCCATGTTGAACCAAATTGACCAAAGGTAGATTGATTGAAGTGTTTTCTTGTGGAGACCTTGTTAAAAACATTCAAGAATATACACTTTTTTGTATAGCTTTTTAAAGGTTAGAAAAATGTGTATTTGTGATTTTTATGCTTGATGATACATGATCTCAAAGAAAACAACATCCATTAAAAGATCCAAAGTTCATAAACATCATCATTCTTCTCAAAAGGATACTATTTCAACAAATATCCAAAATTCATTTTCATGTCAATTTTGACAAGATTCCATCATATCAAATTATCTTTACAAGAAGACAGAACCTTGCATAGGGAAGAAGTACCTTATCCTCAAAAGACCACACCTCCACAACCACCTAGACAAGAAGATCAAGACAATCACATCATGGCTGAAAACAATTGTTCTAGATACCCTAATCATGATAACAATGAAGAAGAAAATCTTATTGCAGTCATCGCAAAGAAAATTCAATCTTTGCAATAAAAAATCCAAGACCTAAATGAAGAAAAGGATACACCATTCAAAGAATACTCGTTAAGATTAATGTTTCATTTTCTCTTTAATCAAGATCTAAACATGTCTCCATTTTCTTCAAATAGAGAGGCATCTAAGAATTTCAAACCCATCTTTGATCAAGAATATCTTCATGACCATCCTATCTTTGATCAAGATAATGAAGATGAAGTTACATAAGATTCCGTTGAGAGTCTTTTCTATCAATCATATGACAACAACAAATCAAATCATCGTGATCTTGAATTTGATACCTCTTTGGAAAATACTAGTGAATTTAAATGTACATTGGATAGATCATTTACTCATTTGAGACAATCTTATGAATCAACTTTGGAATAACTCCTTGAGATCAATCTCATCACGTTGCCTCAAGCCACTTCACAAGGATTTCTAATTTTTGAGCAACTTGTGTACATGTCATAGACATAATGAACATGAAACTTCAAATTATGTAGAATTGAAGTGTAAAGTCCAAGATCTCATTGATGATGACATAATTGAAGTGAAAAATCCTAATGAATCATATAATTATGAAAAAGATACTAATCCCAAGCAAGATCAAAATCAAAAACCTATATCTAGTAATGACCTACATGTCACTTCTACTTCCTCCATCGTTCCTCCATCTCCTAAAGCAGAAAAACTAGTCAAAATCCCTTCATTAAATAATGTGCCTAAGGACAATACTTTTAATTTTGACTATGTATACCCTTAAGGGATACCTCTAAAAGAGATCCAAGCTAGCATGTATCACTTTGCATGTCTTTTTCATGCGCTTCAATGCCTATCATGCCTATTCAAAATGATCCTCTATTAGTCCTTCAAGAATCCCCCATGCATATCCAAAATCCTACCTTGTCCTTAGAAGTGGCTCCATGTCAAGAGGGTAATCCAAAGTGAAAAGAAACAAGTATCAATAAAGATCAAGATGCAAATGCTATCCATTCCCATCCACAATTTGACAAAGGTCCCATATGCATAGAATTGCATGATGATCCCTTCTTAAACTTTCATTTCTTCCAAGATAATACTCTTCCACCTCAAGCACAAAGTATCCCTCCAAGCCCTATATCTTGTCCACTTCCAAAGAAAGATCAAGATATTCCCTCCACCATTTATAATGAGCCTATTGAAAACCAAGAGCAAACTACCCTTTCTATACCATCCAATGATCTTTTTCCATGTCAAGATCTGAGTATCCCATCAACTCCTTGTCACGATCCTCCATGTATACCTCAAAAATCCCTCATTCCTCCTAATCCATCTCATGGTAATAAATCCCTTCAAGCTTAATTTTCTCCTATTAGAGTTCCTCCTATCTGTAGGATTTGATGGATAAATCCATAGTTGCCAAGAAACCTGTATGCAATAACTTGTTATAGGAGAGAAGCAGAAAGAGGAAAAACAAGAACTTAGAAGTTGCTCAAAATCTGAATTAAATGGAAAAGAAACTAAAAAGTTTAACCTATAAAGGTGAACGAAACCCTAAAACTAGAAAAGCTGGGTTGCACATTAATAATTAATATAAATATTAATTATAATGCACCTAAGAGATAGCTTAAGTAAACTAGAGTAATAAACAACTTAATTAATTAAATCAAGGTGATCTAATTAATAAGTGTAAATAGATAATTACTCTAACACCCTCCCTTAAGTGAAGCTCAGGAGGTAAGCTAACCTAGCACAGCTATGAAAGCAGGAAAAATGGGTCCCGACAACAAGGCTTGATCAGGTACCTAAGCACAACCAAATCTCTGTAAAGCGGAGAAATAGAGAAAACCACATGGGAAAAAACCCTACTACAAGAAGAGATGGAAAAAAAAATGCAGAAAAGAATGGCTCAAGAGACTCTCTCAAAACCATAAGTACAATCAAACCCCCCATGAGAGAGGGATGAGACACCAAAGCCCCCCCAGAATGATGGAACCCCTGTAGGAATGATCAAACCAATG
>MU223164.1:131551-183513 GCA_018584345.1 Thuja plicata
GGTGAAACCGGAAGGCCAAGCTGGTGCTCAAAGGAGAATGAATGGGACTCCTGGAATGGAATCCCCAATGAAGGTGGGCCAATAGATGGGCTGAATCTGTCAGCTGGGAGGAGATGAATGTCCTCGGTTATGCCCTCAACAACTGGAGGGGAAGGCGTGATGTAGGGAGTGACCATAACAAGGACTGCTGAAGAAGAATCATGCTGAACAAATGCAGACACAATAGGAGGAGGAGGTGGAGAAGCCACAACACTAATCTCAGGAGCAACACAGAAGTTCAGGTGACCTGACTTTGTCTCACTAGGCACTCGTGAAGAAGTAGAGATGTTCTCTGACACTGGAGATGGTGGACCAAAATGGGAGGAGTACAGGCGGGTGGCATGATCAACTGTCCCTGTAGCAACAATGTGGCCAATCGCACTATCTCTGACGTGTACAGAATCTGCAGTGAACTCAACTATCTTATTTGTCCCGCTGTGAGTAATTTGATAAATGGAGAGAAGGTTCGATGACAAGGATGGAACACATAGTACATCATGGAATGCACCACCAATGATGTCAATAGAACCCTAACCACACGCAGGCATGATAGTGTCATTCTCCATCAAGATGTGTGGGGTAGGAGAGGCCGCAAAAGATGAGAAGGAACTCTGAGAAGATGTCATATAATGTGAAGCACCGAAATCCAACAACCACCTAGAAGAGGGAGCTATAGCAGATGTACATAAGGCATGACCCTTTCCGTTGTCTAACCCATCTACCTGAGATGATGATGAAGAAGACCAGCAAGAAGAGGAAGAAGGAATATCAATGTTGCTCTTATGAAGAAGAGCTGTCAAATCAACAATATGTTGGGCATATCCATCTACCTTCTTCTGAAAGCACTGAGACTCATCATGATTGAACTTATTGCAATAAGTACACTTGGGTTTGTCTATCTTCGATTTCCCCTTAGGTGAAGGAGGTGGGCCAGAGGAATGCTGAGAAGGAGAATCCTTCCAAGATTCTATGGATGATGATACATGTTTCTACTCTAGTTTCCATGGAGATGGATGAGAAACCAAGGCATGGCTCATAGAACCTGAAGCATTATGCAACTGTTGAATCTTTGACTGTTGTCGAGTCAACCGATCATAGAAGGCCGCAAAGGAAGGCATATTGTGCCTAGGACCCAAGGCATCCATAGTGGAATAGAAAGTGGAGGAGAAAATATAGAACTCTCCATGAAGCTTTGAGAGTATCAAAAAGATACACTCATCATCTAATTTGGTCTTCCCACATCCCTGTAAAAGTGATCAGAGAGCATTGAACTTCATCAAGAAGTCCGCAATGGTGGAAAAACTATCAAGAGACAAGGATGTCAACTCTGCATCAAGCTGAAGTGTCATGAATGCATTCACTGTGCCAAACAGATCTGCAAACTTTACCTAGTAGGCGCGAGGAGTGATCAAACCATTAAGATGAAACAGGAGGTTGTCTGAAATGTGCAGTGTAATCAAACCCATGGCTTCATCCATTTTGTTTCTGTGCTAAAGAACCTCAAAAGGACGTTGCAGGACAGGTTGGTGTTCATCCAGACATGACCATAAGCCACATGACATGAGTAGCCTGGTCATGTGTACTTTCCAGGTGTGATAATTGTGTGGTGTCAGTCGGGCCACAGAGGGGTCCGACATTGAGAGAAGAAGTAGACTGAAGTAGAAGGGTCATTTTTGAATTAAAGTACAGAAATAAAATGCACCCCCCACAATGTATAAATCTAACCCATGTACAGAAAATAAAAAATTATGGAAAGCACAAAAATTGAGAAGAAAACCTAGATGCCAGATGTAGAGAGGGAGGAAATTGAAGCCTCTACTTCAATGCCAAAAATGAGAGCTCAAATGGTCAAATCAGAAAGTGAGACTAGCACCATCACATCCGGCTCGGAAACACCTTTTTGACAATGTTTCATTTTCCAAAAATGGACACCGTATGCACAAGTTACGGCCAAAAAACCAACAATGCCTCCGAAAAATAGCTCTCTGGAAAAAACCAAAGACGGGAAAAATTTTGACAGTCATCGGCACGTCACAAGCCTGTCCGTTGGAAAAAATTTCCTGTCTCCGGAAAATTTGAAAAATTCACCAGCAAAGTGATGTCACTCCCTAGAATGATGACATCACCGGGGAGCTGGCCGGCGGCAGCACTTGGGTGGCGCTTCGGTGGCTCCTTGGTGGCGCCCGAGTGGCCTGCGGGTGGTGCTACCGGCGGGGGCCGGTCGCGGGTCGAGCTGGGGTGGCCCGGTGGCGGCACGATGGTGCTGTGACCGGTTGTGCCCCAAAGGTGCCCTAAAAGGGTCTTTTTAAAAAAAAATTAAATTTTTTTTTCGGGAAGCGTGTAGTACGACCTGAGGGGCAAAAAAATTTTCCCAGAAGCTACGATGGCCAAATATGGCCAACTTTATATGAAAATTTGATCTCCCGGGCCCTCTGAGCATAATGACAATGTCTGTTTTTTCTCAAAATGCTCCAGACAAAAGCGCCTCCTCTAGATTGAAGAAAAAAACCCCAGAGAAGCTGTGGTTTTCTTCTTCGAATGACGGCTTCAAAACCTTCAGACCAAGCAGTAATAGGGAAGCTCTGATACCATGTAGGATTTGATGGATAAATCCATAGTTGCCAAGAAACCTGCATGCAAATAACTTGTTACAGGAGAGAAGCAGAAAGAGGAAAAAGAAGAACTCAAAAGTTGCTCAAAATGTGAGAGCGAAATTATAATCTGAATTAAATGGAAAAGAAACTACAAATTTCAACCTATAAAGGTGAACAAAACCCTAAAACTAGAAAAGCTAGGTTGCACATTAATAATTAATATAAATATTAATTATAATGCACCTAAGAGATAGCTTAAGTAAACTAGAGTAATAAACAACTTAATTAATTAAATCAAGGTGATCTAATTAATAAGTGTAAATAGATAATTACTCTAACACTATCAAAGATACCAATAAGATCATTGAGATAAAGATAAATCTTAAAGATGAGAGCCTCAAAAATGCATCTTACTCCAAAGATGTTGATATCCCTTTCATACCTTATCCTCCTCCATTTAAACGCAACCATATTCCTTCACCATCCTCCAAATACATTATTGTTCCCTATATCCCAAAGCTAAAACCTTCATATCTTCCATCCATATTGGGTCCATACATCCCTCCACCAACCATGCCTACCATTTCTATCTCACCATCCAATAGCCCTATCACATGTCAAGATCAACAAAGGCACACATACTTGAGGAATTTCCAAACACCTATCCATATGAACCCTTCATATCATTCCTATCCTTCCATAATTCCTAAAACCTTTGGAAGCAACTTGGATGTCGAAAAAGGAAATCAGAAATCTAAGAATCCACATGTGTATAAAGATCAACATGGCCAATCTAATCAGTGTGTGAATACAAAGCAAAGGGAAATATGAAAGAGACCAAAAAGGTCCGTCAAGAAAAAAGGCAATATCAAAGAGACCACTAAGGTCCATCAAGAAAAATGAATTATCAAAGAGACCACAAAGGTCCATCAAGAAAAAATAAAAATCAAAGAAAATGTGGGTTCCAAAATCCCCCATTGAAGAAATACATTCAAAAGCATCACAAAAGGAAGAAAAATCAACAGTTATGTGGATTCCCAACTCACATTTGAAAGACTTGCACACAAAAGAAAAATCAAAGTTGACATTCAAGCTTCCAAAGGATTTCACTCCATCTCCTTCCAAACATTTTCCACTTTCCAAGTCTAGTTTGGGTTCCTATATCCCAAAATCCACTACCTTAGATACATCCTCACCTTCTTCATCTATTTTTCCTTCATCATTCCATCACCCTTCGAGGTGTGTTCCAAAGTTGATCTTGCCACCATTTCCATATACCCCTACACAAACCTTCCAATATCTCATCCATTACTCAACACCTACTTGTCATCCTTTCATCCCCCTTATCCAATCACATGAATCCTTATCCACCATTTGCCTTATCCTCCATATCATTCTCCTTGCTATCACCCTATCAACATCTTTTGGCATACTTTAAACCATCGTTGGTCATTATAGAATATCTTTCAAAAAATCATTATCCAAAGATCAAGATGCTGGAGAAATATTGAAAAGAAGAAGAAATAAATCAGAGTAAAGAGAAATAAATTTGTCCTATGGTGAAAACCACTTATTGTGGCGCCTTGGACAAGTACCATGATGAAAACCTGGAAAACATACATCATATGTAATTCACCTTCTTGTACTCAACACTTGGGGGCAAGTTCCATCCATACCCATGTTATCTAGCATATCCTCATCTTCCATATCCTACCATTTATCCTATGTGCATCTGCATTCCCACTTTCACCTTTGATCTTGACAAGGTTGAGCATCAGGCATCTTGACATCCATTATCCTTTCCATCATCTTATTCACTTTTTGCATCCATGCTACCTTATCATGATCTTGCTTATCTCAAACTAATCCTCGCTATCCTTAAGCGTCCTGACAATAATCCCAAACCATCCACTCATGGCTTCCATCGCCGCTTATCATGATCATGCTATCCTATCCAAAATGACCCTTTGGTATTGATAAAAAATGCAGGAAGTAAAATACAAAAACATGTTCTCAGTATCCTCTTGACATATCCACTCTTTTGGATGACACATGCCTTTTGTTGCATCATTTCATTAACCTACATGCTATCTGAACCCACTACATTAGCCTACATTGCCATATTCCTTTTTTCCTTAACTTGGGTAATCTTAAACAAGGCCATCCTTGAGGGTCAAACTACAGTACATACTTCGTCCATCATGGTCTTTCTATTTCTGATCCATCAGCTTGGTAATCCATTCATCATGCCCTACACCTTGCTAGACATGGGGGCAAACAAATGTGGTATTGCTTGAGAATTAGCAATCAATTTAAAAATTTAAAAATAAAAATAAAAAATTCAAAATAATCAAAATATTTTTAAAATAAAATAAAATTTAAAAATCCAAAAAATTTAAAATTAAAAAAATAAAAAAATTCTTAAAAATCCAAAAATCTTTAATAAGTCCTCAAAAGTTGCATTTGCATAACCAAAGCTTTCATCATGGTTTTGAAAATTGTCTAAGTCCAATATCATTATCAAATCACTTGGGGGGGGGGGGGGCACAAAATCCAAAACCAGTGAGTGAGCTCATCAAAACAGACACCGATTTAAACAAATTGTCACATCAAACCAAAAATCTTGACACTTGTCAATTGATCCAAACATCAAATTTCAAAAATCCAAACGCATGATTCATATCAAATTCACAAGAATAAGCACATCCAAAAGATAAGCTACAACATCAAAATCAAACAATATGAACAAGGATCAAAATGGATGAAACTTTTCTGAGAAAATGGATCAACAAACAAAAAAGAAAAGATAGTTTAATGGTTTTTCTTGATTTTTGTATCATGTATTTTTAACAAATCAATTATGTATTTTGACTAGATAAGCAATGATGGTGGCATGATCTTTTCTTGATTTTTGCTTGTGAGGTTAATTTCTAGCAGTATGAAAATTAGTCTAATGACATGATCATCAAAGAATCATCGAGGACATTTGTATATCAACGGGGATCATATCTTTGTTTGTTTAACGCAACCGGATACCTTGAACATTTAGATTGCTCATATCTTAATGCCAACATCCACTTGCAATATTGAATCTGACGAAAGTGGTATTCATACTCCATTGGTTTGCAACTCTAACCAGTGAGGGTTGTACCATTTTTCCTTATTGACATTTGGGGCACAAGGTATTCATACAATCATGGTTGAAAGTTTCACCAGTGAGGGTTGTACCTTTTCAGGTTCTAAAAATGTTCCATGATGAATATAGAAAAAATAAATGCATCTAGTGATAAGTGACAATCTTAGTTGCATTTTCATTCATTGTAGATTAATCTTGCATTATAGTAGTTATGGGATTTTCTAAAAGGGGTGAAAATTTAACCATGGTTATATCATCAAAGTCCATAAACAAAGGTACATCATCAAATTTTTGATCCATCAAATGATCAATGCTACATCAAGGATATCATCAATATACATATGATCAACTAGGGGAAACCTAACCATATGATCATCTAGGGGCAACCTAAATTTGTCCTTCACCTATACCTATATCTGCACTTGCACCAATGGAGGACCTTTCTCTTATACCAGTCCCTCATTTTGCATCATGAGAACATCTAATTGACCCTGTATCATTTAAACGTCTAACTAATTCTATCAAATCAAATATCAATAAGTCAAATCATCCAATTGATCATATAACGTCAATCATTTATCCTATCATCTGTTTGCTCATCTTGAACACATCGAATTTCCTAACTCTATATCTTGAGGAAGGAAAACAAATCCATAAACTTACCTATCCTATCAGATTGACATCAATACAACATCAACCAAGTGACTTTGACTGGCATCAAGCAATATCAAAACATCATCAACCTATCTAGAGCATCAACAAGACATCTAACTAAGCCTATCAAACCAAACATCAATCAACCAATCATTTATCGATCATCTTAATCACTCAAGCATCAAACATTATCCATCACATCCGCTCAATTGAGGTTTCTATCAATCTTGGCAAGCACATCTATTTTTGATCCTCTAGATCGTGAGGTCGAAGCATCATAACCTATCATCTGACATTGAAATACACATCAAAAAATATTGAATCATTTATCAAAAGGGCATGTAATCTAGTCTTCAAGACACATCAATGATCTAATTCAACCGGAGCATATTCTAAATTGATTTTTATCAGGAAACAAATTGAAATCGTAATCTAATTCAAAATCCCACAAATTATCCAATCAAATTGATCAAGTATCATTTTGATTCATTTCCCGACGGGGGGTCATATCAACATCAAGTATTCATATCAGAGTTTTTTTCATCATCGGGGGCAACATCCTATCATTCAATCAAATTGACCAAATTATCAGTGTGACATCAAAACCAAGCTAAATTTTTCATCAAGGATTCATATCGAGGTAACATCAACAGCAATCAAATATGCATCAGGTCAGATCAGCTATCAAATCAAACATCAAAACATCAAGTACTCTTTGAACCAATGCTCTTTGCACATTGATTCAAAGAGGGGCATTTGTATATACCCTAAATTGGTCAACCAAAGTCAAAGTGCTCAAATTAAGTCAACATCAAGGATTAATTAACAAATATTTTAATTAATTAAATACAATCCAAAAGGGATTAATTAAACTATGTAATTGATTTAATAAAGTAGTTATATAGTTCAATTAAATAAAATCAAATCCAACCCATCTAATTCCCTTATGACTATTTTAATTAATTGTTTGAATTAATTAATTCCTAATTTCAATAAAGGAGACAAAAAATCATTTAGCCAATGAGAAGAGAGGATGGAAAGCACATGGATCACTCCAAGATTTTCTATCTTATCCACTCATTTAGCCTTTGTTATCCTCTCCACGTATTTTTTCATCTTGTCCCCCTATTTGAAACACAACTCGACCTCTCTCACCTAACCATGGTTAACTCACTCTACCCCCTACCCTTGGGGAAATCCTATAAATAGAATTCATTTCTTAATGAAAACCACCAATTCACCTCCAATATCATTTGCATCATCATTATAGTCAAATCTACATCCATTTTTTTAGAGTAATTTGAATTCAATTTGAGCATTGTAATAGCATAATTGCACATCATTTTCACTCTCATTTTAGAGGTTGTCACTTTAGGATTGCTCATTTGCAACTAAGAGAACGCATATTGTCATTCTAATTATAGAACCATGGGATGTTTATCAACTTCTTCAATTCAAATTCTAATTAGCTTACCTATTTCATGTTTTTGAGTTGAATTGATTGAACTAATCCTATAAAGGTTTTACACACACACACGTGTGTGTGTGTGTGTGTGTGTGTGACACGTGAAGTTAGAATTTATATACATGTGAATGTTCAATTTCTTTATTGTATACATGTAAGTGTTGTTTTCAATTATCATTTTAATAACCTCCTAGTTCATAGGGGTGGGCTTGAGGGTATCACATGGTTCAATTTTTTTTATCGTCATTGGTGGAACTAAAAAACTCCATAATATCATTATATTTACGCTAGCCTTTTTCATATATCATTGGTGAGACATATACATCAAGCCCATAGGTTGGCGATTCCATTCTTTTGGATGTTAGAGCATGCATATTAGTTGCATTAGGCATAGTTGCCTATGTTGCTTTAATTAATTGTGCACATGTTCAAGAATATTCTCGTGCATATTATTATGCATAATTAAGCACATGTTTGCACTTACTTATTTGAGCCTACATTTAGGTTAGTCTTGTCTAGTTGGGCTCCAGTTTGCACATCGTGCATATCATGCACTTCTAGTTTGCATATCTAGCTCTAGTTTGCTATTTTTAGCTTGAGTTAGCTTTTGGATATTTTTAGTAATCTCGCTTTCTATAAAGAAAGTCATTCATTCATTATAATGCATCGCAATCTCAATCCCAATCCAAGTTTCATTATTGTGCAATCAATACATAACTAGGGTTGTTATAGAGCATATTATATTTTCTTGATCTCTTTTGTGTGATAGGTTTTTTTTTCACAGATGATTTTTGGCTCGTGTGGTTGTTTCATCAACTCCTACATAGTACCAAAGTACAATCTTTTCTCCTACATTGGAAAATACATTACAAATCGATACATCCATTCAACATCCATTTCTAGTTGTGTTTAGTAATTTTTGGGCACCTCATTCTCAATTTTCTTGTAGGAATTACTTTCATAGGTTGGCATCTTGTACATTTTGGCATATCCACAAATTGTTTTATTGTTGTGTTTTTCTTTTCACTTTAGCGTTTATTGTTGTTTTTATCATTTATAATGTTAATAACTTGATTTTTGTACTAATTTATATTCTCTAACATGTGTTTTTAAGCTTCAAAATGTGGGTTCAAGACTATAAAACCAAAGCTAGAAGCAAATTTTGTGTAGCTTTACTTATCAAATACATTACTTTACTCACAATATCATTTGTGAGATATACATACACAATATCATTATATATATATATATATATATATGCTATGGTTTGAGATATATATACACAATATTAGAGGAAAATACTTGACAAACTAGCAAATGAACTAGGGTTTTAATGGTCAACCTAGTGTATTGTAGGTTCGTTTGAAGCTGGTGTAGTAGATCCATGCATGACGTGGCATGGAGTGCACTGATGTGGCATGGTAGTTTGATCTCTTGTTGCACAAGTTTTTGTTTTCTCTTTGCTATATTTTCATAGGCCAAAATGACAAACTAACTGCATTTCAGATTATAAACCCTTTTAAAAAAACAATTAAAAAGAAACCTTCAAGTGAAGGTAACCTTTGCTAGAAGGTATTTTTTATTGAAAAAATAGTGATCAAGGAGCCTTTGCTTGAAGGTGGCATGGGAATCATCTTCAATTGAAGGTACCCATTTGAGCGAAGGTACAGCGTTAGAACGAAGGTTCTTCAGGCCTTTGTTCGAAGGTTTACCTTTGAACAAAGATGTTAGATAAAAATTTCTCCTCCAACTTGGATTGTTTTTCCTCAATTGGGCTTGTAACCCATTCTTGTGGGATAACACATATCAACAATTTCAATATTAAAGGTTTACATATACAACTTATATATAACCTCATTGGGGCTTGAGCAAATTTAGTGTAGTAGCCATGAAGAACAAAGGCGAGGATGGTGTAGACAACGAAATCAAGGGTATAGGTGGAGTCCACAATGTCAAAGGCATCGACATCAATGAAAGAGGCAAAAGTGGGAGGGTAGGTCAAAGCACATTCTATTTGAATCCTAGAGTCCACTTGAAGGAAGAGATATGAAGTTCCGCCAATTGACTAGATAGGGATCCGGGTCAACTAGCATCCCACTTTTCTCTCCTAGTAGAAAAGTGGATCAACCAAGGAGTAAATAATGTAGATATAGGGGCATAACTTGTTGATTCATAACCACTAATGGTGAAGGCATGAGCAATGGAAGCCACACAAGAAACTTTTCTATGCTTGGTTTACAAGGTTAGTGGTTATGTTGAGCTTCAAACGTCATTACAATAGGTATATTAGAACCCTTTTCCAAACTAAATAACTGATATATAAATCTACGCATATAAGATGGTCATGTGGGCTATGCTCTAGTGGTTATTTGTATGAGGGAAGCAACAAAGATGAACTTATTATTAAAATTGTAACCAACATTTCCTATCAATTAAATCAAATTGGAAAAGAGAATCCAGATGCACTGTTGTTTGGTGAATCATGTCCAACAAACTATTCATCTATGGTTGTCATTTGAAAAGTTGTAGTATTGCAACATGATTGGCTTTGGTTAATACTTGTCTTAGGAAATTGTGGACAACAGTGAGGGCAATTAATAAATACTAAGCATATACCATTAGGAATTTGATAGGTCTTGTTTATATTGTTATTTATTGATGTTGTTTTGTAAATTAATATATTATGGTGGGCCTGAGTATTGTTTTTCAATTATTGCAAGGTTAGTCCAGAGAAAGAGGGATATAGGTAGACATAATCTGGAATTTGATAGGTCTTGTTTATATTGTTATTTATTGAAGTTTCTATGAATAATAATATGTTGTGATGAGTATGAGTATTGTTATTCAATTATTGCAAGTTAAGTCTAGAGAAAGAGGGATATGTGTGGACATAATCATACAAAAACTTGGTCAAATAGGGATAAAAAGCGGAACACCTTTATTTGTAATATAGTGAAATGCATCTACAGAATGGTTATCTATCATATATATTCCTAATATGGTAAAATTTATCTACAAGATGGTTATCTATCAAATATATGCCCTTATTTGTAATATGATGAAATGTATCTACAAAACGATTATCTATCATATCTGTAATAAATAAAACATAAATTGATATTATACATGTAATATCAATATTTGTATAAAAGTAGTTTTATAATTAAAATATAAATTGTCTATTTCCATTCACCTAAATCTAAGGTCAAAAGTAGTTTTCAGAAAAAAAATTATTTGGACTCATTGCTTTGTTTTAATAAACAACAATTAACCGAATCTATAATTAGACCCATGGTTGTTTTAACATGGGATTCTATTTCCCTATTCAAAATAAAAGTTGAAAAAAGGAATAACTTTCTGTTGATAATTGAATGTTGTATTTGTCAAATTGCCCAATTTTAACTACAAAGACAAAGATGGCAACTGGCCGGACCAAAATAGCATTATAATAATCTCCGTTCCTACTACAAAAGGTCCGCCATTTTCTTACAAACCTGATAAGAGTCATGGATTCAAAGATCAAAACTCCTGCAATTTTCTGTGAAAAAGTTCACTTCTGCTGCAAAATCTAAATGACCAAGCTCAATATCTTCCTTGTTATGATATTAGAACAGTTTTCTGGTTCAAGCCAGAATCTTTAACCCCAACTGCCGCATATTTTGGGCTTAAATTTTCCGAAATACGACGGAGATGCAGGTAAAGGAAGCAGAATCCAAATCAATTGACCACAGGGAAGAAGAGCGGCTGTCAAAAGGGTCTATGCAAGTAGAAGCCACTTCTTCGGGTTTTGACGCTTCGAAACGACGCAAACGCCGTCGGTGGAGGCGGATCTGCGGGTGCTGCCTCTCCTGCGGTGCTGTGATCATCGTCCTGACCATAATCATAATCGTCCTGGCCCTAACGGTTTTCAAGGCCAAGGATCCCGAGATAACCCTAAATGCTGTCACTATTGATGATCTTAACTTTAATGTGGATCTTCCCACTCTGACGGTGCACATAAACTTGACGCTCACCGCGGACACGTCGATCAAGAACACCAACAAGGCGGCCAGTTTCAAGCATGGCAACAGCACAACTTTGATATTCTATAGCGGCAAGAGGGTGGGGCAGGCTATCATACCCCCGGGCAGCCTGAAGGCCGACAGGACCGCCAGAATGAATGTTTCCGTGACGGTCTTTGTTGACTCCATTCTGTCAAGTGCTTCTGACTTGATCAGAGATGGGTTCGCAGGGAGCCTCAATATGACCACCAGGACTGAGATCGCTGGGAGGGTTAATGTACTGCATCTTATAAAGAAGCATGTGATTGTTACTGCTTTATGTGATATTAATGTTAATGTGTCTTCAAGGAGTTCTGAGGTGCAGCAGTGTAAAAAGAGCTACAAGCTATGACAATACTTGTGCTTTAGGAGGGAAGATTCATTCTGTTTACTTCCCAACAGCAGGCCGATTTCTGTAAGGATTTGTTTTAATCCAACAGGCCGATTTCCTAATTCTGTCTATTAGGGTTCTGTTTGTACCCACCAAGCTGCTTACAGCAATTTACCTAATTTTAATATTTCTTACTAAAAATTTGATCATTCCTGTGTTATTCATTGCAATTTTTTCTTTTTAAATATGCAGTAACCAAGAGGTATCTATTCATTATAATTTGTTGAAATGAATCTGCTCCTCTCTCTATTCAATTCCATTTAATTTTTATTCATTGTCACTTTTAACATCTCATTATTCTCAAACTCTTTTTTTTCTTAATGTTTTGCAAGCTGTCTTATTACATCCCTTTCAAATCAAATCTTTCCGATTGTTCTCAGGATTTTTTGCTCTGAATCATTTTTTATTTGTCTTTTATTTTTCTCGATCCTATCTTCTCAAATGCTTTTTTATTGTCTCTTTCTTGTGCGCTGCACAAATTTTCTTGTTTTTCTCAACCCGTGTCTTGTTTTTATTCTATCCATTTGTTTTTTATTTTTCTCGATCCTATCTTCTCAAATGCTTTTTTTATTGTCTCTTTCTTGTGTGCCGCACAAATTTTCTTGTTTTTCTCAACCCGTGTCTTGTTATTATTCTATCCATGATATTTATTTTGTATTCCATTATATTCTGTTTGTTACTAATTATTGATCCTTAAATTTAATATTTCCAACTGTCCTAATTATTTTTTAAATTCTATCATTTTATTGAATTATTTCCTCCACTCTCTTAACTTCTCAATCTTTTTATATTGATATCTTTGTTATCTAATATACATCCTTTTCAAACCTAATTGTCTTTTCTCTCACTTAATTCCCCAGTCCTAAATATATCTCAATCTGTTTTCCCCTTCATTCTATCTCTCTTATATTTCCCCTTCACAATATTTATTTTGTATTCTCTTTCACAATATTTATTTTGTATTGCATTATACTCTGTTTGTTACTAACTCTCTTATAATGTCTTCCATAATTTTTATTTTGTTTGTTACTAACTCTCTTATATTGTCTTTCATAATTTTTATTTTGTATTGCATTATATTCTGTTTGTTACTAATTGTTGATCCTTAAATTTAATATATCTAACTGTCCTGCTCATTATTTTTTAAATTCTACCATTTTATTGTATTATTTCCTCCATTCTCTTAACTTTTCAATCTTTTTATATTGATATCTTCCCTTCAAGTTAGATATCCTATATTATCCTCTTTTATTAGTCTTTTCATCTTTATCTTGCATATTCTCCTTACGTGATTTCTATTTTGCAATTCATTATATTCTTTTTATATTACATAACTCGTTATTTTCTTTTATTTTTAATTTATTTTATTATTAGCTCTATTTTCATAAATTTTTCAATCTTTCAAAACTTTAAAAAGAAAATAAATTTTTTCAATCTTCCAAAACTTTAAAACGAAATTAAATGATAAAGTCTCCCCGAGGAGAATTTTAAAGCACAGATCTATTCACTGCCCCATTGACCTAAAGAGGCAAAAAGCAGGAGTTATGAGTAATTCCTCAATTCGTTGCACAGCAAGTATTGTGGAACAAAAATACGAAATTACATAATGCTTTTACCAAGAAATTACATAGCCCAGATGATGCACAAATTCCTTTACCACGGCTTGAAGACTTGAAACCCAATGCTCACTAAATATAATCTATACGTAATACGGTATAAGAGAGGCCAATGAAAGGACAGTATTTATCTTTGGTTAATGGAATTTCTTGCTTGCTTCAATACTCTAGCATAATTTGAGATTATACTACTCTCGGCTGCAATTTTTCGAATCTCTTTGACCAATTAATTATTTTCTTACTTCAAACTGTAAAACACCACCGTAAATTTTATTTTGCTACAATCATGATTCAACTTGGCAGCATTGCTGATGCCCACAATGCATCAAAGAAATCACAAGCCTTGACAAAGAAAAACGATTAAATGCCCTCATTTCATTCAAGCTCCTGCCTTTTTCTTTTGATCTTTTAGTTGTTTCACTTCTTTTGTGAACATTCTTGGGGCAATGGCCATAGACATAAGTTCTTGAAAAAGTAGCTTACAAGCATATGGAATGTGCACCTGAGAATATGAAAAGAAGAAAGTTGTCAAAAGGTGGCATTGCCAAAAACATTAATATTCAACTATTAGAAATTTATAAAACTGACCTGAACAATGTCTGTTTTGTTCTTGCAGCCTCTACAATCAAAAGAGTTTTTCTTCAAATTTGCAATAGCAATTAAGCCACAGCGCTCACAAACATGGATCCTATATGCATCACTTTGGTCAAAAAGCCTTTCTTTCAGAAAATGAGCAGCTCCATGTGCTATCATACAATCACGCTCCATCTCTCCAAAACGTAAACCTCCATCACGGGAGCGTCCTTCTGCTGGCTGTCGAGTAAGAATTTGAACAGGTCCACGACCACGAGAATGGATCTTGTCATCCACCATATGCTTTAAACGTTGGTAATATGTAGGACCTAGAAAAATCATTGCACTCAATTTTCTGCCAGTGTGTCCATTATACATTGTCTCAAAACCTCTCATCTGGTATCCACATTTATGAAGTGCCTTGCTGATGCTGTCAACCTAAATTTTCAATATCTTTTGTTAATCAATCACAACAGACAAAAAAGACAATTTGCAGATTCAATCAACTGGAACACAGGAAATAGACTTACAGTGACATCAGTGAAAGGTGTTGCATCTCCCTCTTTTCCCATGTGAGCAGCAACCTTTCCCATGATACACTCAATGAGTTGGCCAATAGTCATTCGAGAAGGAATAGCATGTGGATTTACTATAATATCGGGTGTAATGCCCTCAACTGTCCAGGGCATATCCTCCTGAGTATATGTCATACCAACAGTTCCCTTCTGACCATGTCTACTACTAAACTTATCCCCAATTTGTGGTATACGGACAGATCTCATTCTAACTTTAACAAACCGCAAGCCATCCTGATTGGTTGTCAACAGAACCTGAAGGCCAAAGTAAAAGTTATTCACCAATTCTGCCCATAGCCATCAACATCTTAAAGGAACTTCATAAAAGTCATACTTCTGTTACACAGCATTGACTCAGTAAAAACATGGTAACCTTAAAAACAATGTAATTTTTCACAAAAATACAGAAATCAAACTGATGTTTTTAATTTCCTGCCTAAACCATCATTAGGGTATTTAATAGAAAAACACTTATCACAATTCTTAAGGAGATGTTGATAAGAGCTTTTGCCAAGAAAACAAAATTTAGGTGAAATATAAAAATTTATGTGTTAGTACTAGGTTTATTTTTCAGGTTTTAATTTTTTTAAATAAAAATATTTATTAAATTTGTTATTATATATTTCTATTGGTCAGATGGGATTTTTAACTCAGCCCAAACCACCTAGAGGCCACAGGAGAGACCTCCTTGACACAACATCCACTTTAATCAACTTGGTAGCCATATATTCCACTTTAATCAACTTAGATGGCACAATGGAAGTCCAAGAAGTACTTAGAATTCCACCTTTAATGTCACCATGTTTTGAACTTAGTTCTCCATCTCAAGTACTCTAGGGTTTTGCTATTTGAGCACAGCCCCTTTGACATTTTATTAAGTACTATTAAAATTTAATATATTTCAATTTATTTATTGATTATGAAATATAAATATTAAATTTACAACTATTAATCAACTTAGAAGCCAGAATGGAAGTACAAGAGTTACCACTTCGAATTTCATCTTTCAATGTCTCCATGGATTTGAATTTTAACTCCATCTTGAGAGTTCTAAGGCCTGGCCATTTGAGCACAACCACTTTGACATTTTCTAGCTATTTAATATATTTAGTTAAAATTAAATTTATTTATAAATATACTATAACTTTTTATCTTAATATATTTTAAAACTGCAGAATAATATTATTCAATTTAATCACATTTTTCTAAGAATTTTATTGGTTGTAGAACTTGTTCGAAAAATGAACCCTGTTACAGAGGTTAAAACTTAAAAAGTTAATTTCCAAATAAAATCTATTTGGATTGGATCTTCTTAGAAGGTGAATGCCCTAAACCTACACTAAAACTTTATTTCTGCCTGTACTCTATATTTATCTGCCTGGGTGTAAAAATGGACCATAAAAGACAAAAAAAAATTCTAACACTTAAAGAAAAGGTACAAGGCAGGTTGCAATTATTCTCAAGTGTTTTTCATAAAGCTACCATGATTTTATCAAATTTAAAAAAGGAAAGTTACAGCTGTAACCTACCTGATCAACCATCCCACTTTCACTATGACGCAAACTTGTGCTCTGATCTCTCTTTGTGTATTTTGATACCTGGCCTGCTGAATCATCTTGTGCTATGGGCGTTGTTTTACCAATAATCACATCCTCTCCTGAAACCCTAGTTCCCTGACAACATAGTAACCGTTGAAGTTAGCCCGAAAATTCTGAGCATAGTGCATATCCCATTAGTCTTTCTAAAAGGTAAATTCAGCCCTTCGATATTTAAGTGCACAATATCTTAAGAACATGGTCAAACTTACAGGAGGAGCAAGCCCATCATCATCCAATTTATCATACGAACCATGCCGCATACCCTGTGATTTACCAAGGCAGTAAAGAAATGGTCACGCCAACACAAAAGAAGGTTTGAACTCAAACTAAGCATGTAACAGAAGAGCATGAACATGCCACCCACCATTGTATTCTCCCTATTTGGACGGCCAAATTCCTCCTTCACTAGTGTTCCCGCTCGTTTTTCTTCATCTCTACAAACAGAATAATGGAACATGGAGAGAATAAGAAGAGTTTCCAATTTCCTTCTGCAGATAGGACTGTAAAAGAACTTTGATTTAGGATGACTTAGTTATATAAATCAACCTGTAGGACCGAAAAAACAGTGAACGAAAGAATCCACGATCTATTGAAGACTGATTCATGATAACAGAATCTTCCTGATTGTACCCAGAATAGCAGGAAATAGCAACAATTGCATTCTGGAAAAAAATCATGTAACATTATAAAAATCATTCAAGATTAAAAAACTCAAGTGTTCAGAAAATAACTACTAAATAAAAAATTTAAAATTATAAGTGTTTTTTTAACGTCATGTCACAAATGAATTGATCATCACCAAATATTTCTGTAACAAAAAAAAACCTGTTAATACAAACAAATTAAGAAGGCTCACAATTCCAGCTGGCAGCTGCCTAAAGTGCAAATGCTCCATGGCCCTGGTTGTAACCAGGGGCTTTTGTGGATAATAAAGTACATATGCTAAAGTATCCTGCAGAGAAACAAGCAAATGGTGCATGATAACATTAACAGAACACAAGATAGATACTGCAAGAGTTGAAAGCATTGTTCAAATATGCATTCCTTAATCTAGAAAAACATATGAATACCATTCGTAGCTGGTAATTAGTAACATAAATGCCCATTGCTTGTTTACCCATAGCAGACTGGTATGTATTACGAGGAGACTGCAATACACAATGGATCAAATGCGGCTCACAATATAACCAAAAAATAAACCAAGCACAAAGCACTCTGCCATTACAAGTACAAACTAGTAAAGAACAAAACCTGATTGTGATCAGGGAATGGAATAATTGATGCACAAACACCCAAAATCAACGATGGATGAATTTCACAGTGGGTGTATGTATGAGAATAAGCATCTTCCGGGTTAGTTCTTGCATTCACAAGATCCTGCAGCAAAATCATAAATTACATCCTGAAACTGAATAAACCCAAAGACAGTTGTCAGATTTAAAATATCCAAGAAAAAAGAATGGAAAAAAGAAAAAATGGACAAACATTGATTGTCATGGAAATCATTGTTGTCTCCTCTTCTTCTGTGTCCACATACTCAATACAACCCTGTGTAATGAGTTCATGCCATCCATCTTCCCGACTCTGTCCAAAAATAATTGATAATACAGATGTAAGTGGCTTGTAATTATATACCACATTTTGTTCTACATCAGGTAAAAGGGTAAGACATTTTTTTACTCACCGCCTGTAAATTATCGATGTGTAATTTCTTTATCTTCAAACGCTGATTCTCCACAACAAATAGAGGTCGACTGCAGCGACCATAGTCAGTATATAGCCTCAATTCCCTTAGGCGAATGTCTCTAACAACTCCTACTTCTGGGTTGACATCAACCTGGAAAACTCACAATAGCATTTAGTACAAACCATAACAGCGAAGTTGACTTTAAATGCATTGATGATTAGATCTGGAAAGATCTCTAAAGTATGAATATTGACTAACAAAAAGCATAGGCAAAGTCGGAAATTCTCAACAAGAACAGCAAACACAAATGTTGCGTGATTTAGATAAAATTGAAAATATAGATAAATGGAAAGGAGTTCCTTAAGGGCATTTTTAAGAAAAAAGATAATTTAGGGATCCTTAACGATCAGGGAATAACTCTCACAAAACTATACCTTGAGCATTTATTCGATTCTTACAAATATTCTCACTTCATAGGACTCAGAAATATTGTCACACAGATTTGTTTTAATTAAAAGGTCTTTGATTTTTAATTATTATGCTAAAAAAATAAAACAATCCTCCTCATTAATAAATTTCTGTACGTTTCTAACTTTTCAATTTCACATGTATCCTGTTGAGTCCAAAATGCCAAGTCCGAGAAATGTCTGGATCAACTTTCATATAAATAAAATAATACAAAGTCCAAAATAGCCAATACAAAACCAGGTTTACATTTGACAAACATATAAAATAAACACGGACCTGTCTTCTCAGCTGTCTCAGAGTCCTCACTAAAAGCTCAGGATCACGGTGAATTCCAACCCAACAACCATTTACAAATATTTTTGTTGATGTTGGAATTGCTGCTGGAGATATTTCCTAGAATTACAATGCATTTTCTTAGACAACAAAATTGTGAAGTGTCATTAAATAAAACTGAGGGTCCCAGAACTCAAGAAGAATTAAATAAGCAGTTTAAAATAAGAATAATTCACCTCAAAATTCTCTGTGCTCCATTCTTCCAGAAACTCCAGAATAGGATTAGCAGATGAACCAACGGTGATGTAAACCATTAAGGCCAAATTTTTCACTAGCCCACAAGCCTACAGATAAGAAATGAGAAAACTCATCACCATCTTAAAATAGTAATCCTTGCTGCATAATCTCCAACCCACAATTATTTTTGCATGAAAACTTGGAAATTGTTTTCACCTGTCCTTCAGGAGTTTCTGCAGGACACATCATGCCCCAGTGTGAATTATGTAACTGTCTGGGTTTTGCCAGCTTACCTATACAAACAAAGTACATTTATATCAAATCAAAATTCAGAAACATACTATGCTGTACATAGTCTACCAACCAAACTACCAAGATATGATGAGTTTGGACAATGTATATTTTCAGTAGAAAATGTACATGTTAAACTAACGTAAATAATTCTACCTTCACGTCCAATTGGAGAGTTCAACCTTCGTAAATGCGATAGGGTTGATGCAAATGTCAGACGATTCAAAACCTGTATCAACAGTCAAGAAGAGTAACTGATTGATATTACATTGGGCAAGAAATTAATATAGAAATTTGTGTTACAACTTACAACAGCAATAGTACCTGTGACACTCCAGCCCTTGTACCTGCTGCATTTGCTTGACCCCAGTTTCCAGTAGCTAAGGAGTATTTTAGGCCACTAGAAATTGTTTTTGCTTTGATTGCAAATTGTAGATTCACGTCTTTCCCAGAATCAACACACTGCTCATAGTAGCATAAATCAGAAAGCTTCTATAAGATGATTAAATATCCTTAAACAATTTAGAAGCAGAGTGAAACAATACAATAAAGTATAACAAACCTTTTGCAAGTAAGACCTCACATCCCTGGTCAGCTTTCGGAAAAGCTAAACAAGAAGGAAAAGAATAAAATTAATAAGACTTCCGTATGGATCAAACAATAAAGCAGGTCTTAATAATTTGTATATCATATGGGAGCCCATCAAGAATGCATTTTTTAAATGAGAAATGCAACAAACCATTCTAAACAGTCCTCCAAGTAGAGGGCCAGCTAGGTCCAATCTTTTGTTCCCGTAATGATCTCTGTCATCCTCTGGTCGACGACCAAGAGCACATAATAAAAGTCGATGGATGATGTATCTAAGAACATATATGAACTGTCAGTTCTCCGTCATGTCTCATGCTTAAATATGATTGTTTATTGCAGAGTAAATAACATCAAGCAAATAGTCATTACCCACCCAAAAAAATAAGCTTTCTTAGTTTCACTATGCTCTCCTACACCCACATGAGGCAGCATTTCCTTCTGAAGAATGTCTTTGGCATACCTGCAAAATCTAGTTGTTAGTCAGCTGTACAGGAGCAAGTTCCACATTGGAAGTAGATTCCATAGTAAACATTTGTAAGTCACATATTTTTTAACAAGGTGGCATAATATTACAAACAAAAATTTTGAACCACAGGAATAATTATTTATATAAAAAAACTTCAAAATTTTATGGTCTCTAGAAGATCAATAGTCATCTAGGTGCATATATTCTTCTAAAAAAGACTCACTTTATACGCTTTTCTCTAGTGACACCAACAGTTGACCCTCGCTTCCCAATGTAATCCAAGGCAACCTGTTAAAAACATAAAAGTAATTAAGTAATTACAGATTTTGCCTTTAATACAAAAACCATTCATTAGTAGAAGAATTCCCTGTCATAATGTAGCCTAAGCGCTTAACATATCACCTGTCAAATTTGATATGTATATATATAAAATTTGTACCTAGCAATTCCCATTTACAAGAATGTCCCCTTTTTTGCTTGGTTGCAATAGAATCTTACATTCCAATAACATTAGAGCACATAATTATAGATAAAGATTCAAACTAACTTCAACTACCTTCATTTGCAAAGCTAGAATGCATGAATACAATTGACAATATTGACATCGACAAATAAAGAAGCATTCAGAATAATAAAAAACAACCTGCTGGTTCTGAATTACAAATGCCTCCTCCAATGATGGTCTCAACAACTCCATCATCGCAGCATCACTAAAGTCATAGCATATATGCTCTAGAATATCTTTATCAGCAACAAACCCGAGAGCTCTAAAAACGATAATAATTGGAATGTCTGAACGAATATAAGGCAATGTTGCTCGAATAAACTGCCCAGATGAACCCTGGTTGGCAAAAAAAATTGATAGGAAAAGCACATAAGAAACACTAAATAAAATAAGGATAGAAAATATACATTAAAACATTGTAAGATTGTTGAGAAAATGTTATAAAATTCCAAAATGTCATGAGAATGCCCCATAGTAACTTATTAAGAAATTACTCAACAGAATAATATATTCCTACATAAGTTTTTGTAGCTAGCCACTACCATAGATCTTACTTGGAAATGATTTTTAAGTTTTGATGTTCAGCATAATTATTCAATGCAATCTTTTCTGAAACGCAGTCACTATAAAGTATAACATCCTTCTCCAAGACAATCATGCAAGTTCAAAGAAATGCT
Organism: Thuja plicata; assembly: GCA_018584345.1. NCBI lineage: Eukaryota > Viridiplantae > Streptophyta > Pinopsida > Cupressales > Cupressaceae > Thuja > Thuja plicata. Next base: position 153,425 of record MU223164.1, read on the forward strand.
ACAATATATGCAAATTCCTGTTACCTATCCAGCAACTCACAAACCATATTCACAATAACAACCGAATCATGAATTTGAAAGAGAGGTAATGACCTATATGCATAGTTGAAAGCTAACCAAAACTCACCCCTTTGGCACTTGCTCTTGAAAGCATGCGCACAAACATGCTACTAGGTGGCCTGTTTTGTGCTTCAGCCATAGACCTCACCTCAGCAACATAAGAAAATTTATTCGGTTGACGTTTCTTAAAAACATAGACATGATTTGTGCTCATTTTTTCTTGAGCAATTAGAACCTTTTCACTGCCATTTATTATGAAGTATCCACCTTGGTCATATGGACACTCCCCAAGCTCATGGAGATCCTTTTCATTTGTTGGAGATAATGTGCAATATGCAGAACGCAGCATTATTGGTACCTGAAATGAGACATGAACAGATAAGCTTTACCATACAAGTTTACAACAAAGGCAAAAGTTCAAAAGGAGATTCTCCAGTGTCAGAAAATTATACCTTGCCAATAAAAACTTTCGTAAGATCTTGTTTTTCTGCTAGCTCTTCACAGTCGAGTCCTTTTCTGAAAACACGTTTAGTGACATCAACATATAGTGGGGCTGAGTAGGTCAAATTCCTTAAACGAGCTGCTTTGGGAAATAAAGTAGCTGTTTCCCCATCAGATTCTGTCATCATTGGTTTGGACAGATATATCTGACCAAAGCTTATCTTGAAAACAGTCTGCAAAGCAACACATGAAAAATGACCTTAAATCCTTGCTTGCCTCAAAAAGGCATAGGTAAAAATAAAAGCGAAAAAGAAGACAATCTATGTTAGACCATGTACCAGTAACATTAGTTTGAAAATTGGCAGAAAACCAAGTTTTGTAAAAAGGGATAGTTAGGTTTCCATTTCACTCAATAACTTGGCTGTACATCAATAAAATAGGGTAGAAAATGAGGATATTGCAAACAAAATTATAGGATGTCGTCAAGGTCCATCATAATGTTTAAGTTGGTTTTAAATTGTAATTATGACTTTTACAGCAGTAGATTTCTGATCAACGCACATTACTTCTTCAATCATTTTTCCTAAAAATTAGTTAACCTTGTATTAACAGCTTGTAAATGACATCAGAAAATGTCTATCCATTGGAAAATACATAAATTGGTAAATCTTATATTGATGGCCTACAATGGACATCACAAAAACTACCCATTCATTGGATAATATGTGGGTAGTCCTTGCAAACCAAGGAGAAATGACATCTCAAAGGTTTCAGCAAATTGGAAAAAGGTTTTAAAGTTTATATAAAGATACATAAGATTTGCTCTATTTGGACAAATCCGTGATGTATTGGAGACTAATAATACAACTTTTATACTATAAAATATAGTTCAATTCAAGCGGAGTAATTTGGTCTAATATTGCAGATGTACAAATGCATCCTAAAACATACTAATTAAGATGAGAATTATGTGATGATACACAAGATTTTTCACTAGCAGAATTACATTTGTACAGACCAAAGAAAAACTGCTCATAGACCAAATGGGAGGTGCTCTTAACTTAACCATTGAATCAGAATTTTTCTGAGGGGGAAGGTGCAATGGATATAATGCCATGGTCAGCTGTGTAATGTCCCTTCTTAGAATTTCCCCTAATTGATGTCCCGTCTTTGGCTTTGACCCTGTTGCCTCTGTTTCCTGCATATTATTCCCTTCTTGGTTCAATTGCTGACTTCCTTATTCCAGTTCCAGTCTCTTGTCCTATTTCTGTTTTGTCTTATCTGCTGAGTTCGATCCCTGTTTGAGGGAATCGTTGGCATCTTTATATCCCCTTGGGTTAGGGAAGGGACACGTCCATCCTCTATGGAGGTTTCTCATACACAACCTTCTATTAAAGGCTGTGATTTCTTAATAGTCATCATTTGGCTATTGTTAAATGATCCATTAAATCTAGTTTATACTTCAATCTATTGCTTGCTGAAAAATAAATTAAACATATTAAATATTAATCAACTGAAATATTAATTGAATATTAATCAATATTAATTACATGATAAATATTAATTAAATATTAATCAATTAACATATTATGGGTGGGATATGACAGTCCTCCATCCCTGAGATTGCTTGTCCTCAAGCAATTTTAGGTTTGGATGATCAAACATTTCAGGTCCCTCCCAAGTTGCATCTTCCATTGGCAGGCCCTTCCATTTGACTAGGTATTCTTCAATAATCTTGTTTCTTAGCCTTTTCTCTCGTACATTGAGGATAGTTTCTGGCTCTAGGATCAATTTACCTTCGTCGTCCAATGGTGGTAATTTTGGACACGAGGCGACATGTTGCCCCAACAACTTTTTGAGACGTGATACATGAAACACATTATGAATTCAGCTATTGGAGGGAAGCTCCGAATCATAAGCTACTTCCCCTATTTTCCTTATTATTTTATATGGCCCACAAAACCGAGGCTTGAGCTTTTCAGCTCCACTAACTTTGATGGATGATTGTTTATATGGCTGCAATCTCAAAAAGACCATGTCCCAAACCTCGAACGTGCGCCCAATTCTCTTTCTATCGGCATATATCTTTTGCTGATTTTGTGCTTGATGCAGATTGTCTTTGAGTGAATTCATGATGTCCACATTCTGTTGTATGAAATCTCTAGCTCCTGGTACCCAACTTTCTAATCGGACCAAGTCTCCAAAGGATGTTGCCTCATATCCATATAGGGCCCGAAAGTGGCTCATTCCTATGGACATATGGTGAGTGATATTGTAACAATATTCTCCCAAGTGTAGCCATTTAACCCATCCTCCTTGTTGTCCTGTAACATAGTTTCTCAAATACCCCTCCAACCACTTGTTAACATTATTCGTTACCCATTTGTCTGCGGGTGATAGCTGGTGTTGGGGTTAAATCTGTTCTAGCTAACTTGAACACTTCTTGCCAAAATAAGCTAAGGAATTTGGGATCTCGAACACTAACAATGTTTTGGGGAAGGCCATGGAGTCTAAAGAGCTCCTCAAAAAACACCTCTGCCACTTGAGGGGCTCTAAAGTCTATCGATATTGCCATGAAGTCTGCATACTTGATTAGTTGGTCTACCACTACATAAATGCAATCTTTTCCATGTACCTTGGGTAATCCTAAGATGAAATCCATAGAGATGCTTTCCCACTTCTGATCCGGTATGGGTAGTGGTTGACGTAATCCTGTTGGGCATGTGTGTTCTCCTTTATTCCTTTGGCATACCATACATTCATTGGTATACTTTAAGACTTGTCTTTTGAGTCCCTTCAATGTGAATCTTTCCCTTATTTGTTTGTAGGTTTTGAAGTACCCTTGGTGTTCGGATAATGGGTTGTCATGGTAGGCCTTCAAAATTTCCTTCTTAAGTCTTGAACCTGGAGTGATGTATATTTTGTTCTTGTAAAGAATGAGATCATCATGGACCTGATAGTTCTCATCTTGTACTTTGCCTTCTATTAGGTCACTTGAGAATGGATCTTTAGCATACTCAGCAATCAATGATCTTTTCCATTCTGTGGTTATTGTTCTCATGGAACCTAGGCAAGGTCTTCATGATAAGGCATCGACCACAACATTGTTTTTACCTTTCATGTACTCAATGTCAAAGTCGTATGCTTGTAGTTTGCTCACCCATTTTTGCTGTCCATCATTCAAGCCCTTTTAGCTTAGAAAAAACCTTAGGCTGTTGTGTGTTGTCTTCACAATGAATCTCCCACAAATCAAGTATTACTTGAATTTCTCAAGGGCATGCATGATGGCTAGCATTTCCTTGTCATAAATTGAGTATGTCCTTTCTATGTCCTTAAGTTTTCTACTTTCAAAAGCTACAGGGTTATTCTGCATTAACACAACACCAATGCCCTCTCCTGAGGCATCACAATACAATTCAAAGGGTAAAGAAAATCAGGTATTGCTAGAACGGGGCAGGAACCCATCACGTCCTTAAGTTTTTTGAATGCTTCTTGTGCTTCCTTATTCCAAGTAAATGCTCCCTTTTTAGTTAAGTCCATGAGTGGGGCTGTTAATTTTAAGAACCCTTTGACAAACCTTTTGTAATTGCTGCAAAGTCCCAAGAATCCCCTGAGGTGAGTTAGGGTTTTGGATGTTGGCCAACTACGAATTGCCTAAATCTTTTCCTCATCTACCTTTACGAATTGAGCACTAATTTTGTGCCCTAAATACAAAATCTCTTCCATACCAGATTCACACTTTGATAACTTAGCATACAAGGAATGTTGTTCTAGTATACTTAGTACTTCATCTAGATATCTTAAGTGTTCTTCCCAAGTTTTGCTATAGATCAAGATGTTGTCAAAGAAAACCAGCAAGAACTTAGTTATCCTCTGAAAATGTGGTTCATATAGGATTGGAAAGTGGCAGGTGTGTTGGTTAGCCTGAAAGGTAGGACGAGGAACTCAAAGTGTCCATAGTGACATCTAAAGGTTGTTTTTGGTATATCCCCTCCCCTAATCTGATTTGGTGATATCCTAATCTTAGGTCAATTTTTGAGAAGTAGACTGCCCCATGGAGTTCATCAATAAGTTCATCAATTCAAGGGATAAGGTATCTATTCTTAATTGTTTTCTTATTCAATGTCTTGTAATCAATGCACATCCTCATTGTCTCGTCTTTCTTCTTTGAGAGTACAACTGATGAGGCAAATGGGTTGGAGCTTGGCTGAATATGCCCCATCTCTAGCAACTCTTTTATGGTTTTCTCAATTTCCTCCTTGTATTTGCGAGGATGGTGGTAGGGAGTAGTAACAATTGGTTTTGTTCCCTCTTCTACTTCAATGGAGTGTTCAAAGCCTCTTTGGGGAGGAAGACCTAGTGGGATATCACTAAAGACCTTTTTGTATCTTTTTAGGATGGGTTGTATGTCTATGTGGACTCTCGTTTCTCTCATTTTGCTCCATGAGAGCTTGGGCATTTCTCTCATTCTGCTCCATGATAGCTTGGGTAGTTTGGGCTGTTTGTTCCATGAAATCCCCCCAATTCATTGATCATCTGATCACTCATGGTGGTGGTGAGTTTCCTCCTCTCTTTCTAATGCCCTTTGAGCCCTTTGGCTAATTTGCATCAACCACATCTCATAGGATGGTAGGAAGGATGCTCTGATACCACTTATAATGTCCCTTCTTAGAATTTCCCCTAATTGATGTCCCGTCTTTGGCTTTGACCCTGTTGCCTCTGTTTCCTGCATATTATTCCCTTCTTGCTTCAATCGCGGACTTCCTTATTCCCGTTCCAGTCTCTTGTCTTATTTCTGCTTTGTCTTATCTGCTGAGTTGGATTTGAGGGATTCGCTGGCATCTTTATATCCCCTTGGATTGGGGAAGGGACACGTCCATCCCCTATGGAGGTTTCTCATACGCAACCTTCTATTAAAGGATATGATTTCTTAATAGTCATCATTTGGCTATTATTAAATGGTCCATTAAATCTAAATTATATTTCAATCGATTGCTTGCTGAAAAATATATTAAACATATTAAATATTAATTAAATATTAATCAATATTAATCAATATTAATTACATGATAAATATTAATTAAATATTAATCAATTAACATATTATGGGTGGGATATGACAAGCTGGAAACTCACACCCTAACCCATCGCTGTCATTTCCCACCTAAAAATTATGTACTTATCTGAGTCACATGGGGACATCTCCTTATGTCTCCCTGAGGCGTTGCTTAAAAATCGAGAAATTTCCTATTAAGTTTTTGTTAAGTCGCTTTTTGTTCCTGTGCTACTCACTGTTTACAGAGTCCAAAGAACAAAGAAAACTAGTAATAGAATTATGTATTTTTTCTGATTTGAACTAAATTGACAGCATGTTTTATAGCAGAGGTTTTTCCTAGCAAAGGCCAGACCACTTAGAGTACAAACAAAAGCAACCACTAGTATTAACATGGTTATGCATACAAAAGCTTTATTGAATAGACGAAATGGAAGTGAGAAAATGATTGAAATGAGAAGGAATTGGACTAGGGGAATTCATTGAAAAGTAAAAGATAAGTATTATATGTTAGCTGCTTGTGTTGAAAAAACTGTGGAACAACCTGATTTGCAATTGCAAATTTCAAGTAAAGATCGAAACTACATAAAGGAATTCTCTAGTCATCAGCTTCTGCAAAAGACCTTCAAGGTTATTTAGCTGTTGCCAACAATACAAACAAAGTAGAACCATAACATACAATGATGTGTAAGAGGAATATCTATTTTGGACATTACTGAGCATATATTCTTGAACACCATGGAATAGAGCTGTTTCACCAGGAATATTATTGAGGCGAGTTTTACTGAGTTGATCTTGTCCGAGGGCTCTTCGCCCTTCAATACCATATGTGTTTGTATCATGCTAAGTGTTCAATGTTTCTAAATTAGCATAATTTTCTCTTTTAATACAAAAATCTAAAGAGAATATTTTTCCTGATGTACATACATACATAGTTCAAAATATAGCAGATAATTCGGCAATTAGATGTTTTATCGCGATAAGTTGGGCATGGCGATAAACTAAATTTAAGCAATTTTTTAAGTTCCTGATATTTGCCAATAAGTTGCCGATTTATCTCCGATATTTTGCCAACAATACAAACAAAGTAGAACCATAACATACAATGTTGTGTGAGAGGAATAACTATTTTGAACATTTCTAAGCATATATTCTTGAACACCATGGAATAGAGCAGTTTCACCAAGTAATATTATTGAGGCGAGTTTTACTGAGTTGATTTTGTTTGAGGGCTCTTCACCCTTCAATACCATATGTGTTTGTATCATGCTAAGTGTTCAACGTTTCTAAATTAGCATCATTTTCTTTTTTAACAGAGAATATTTTTCCTGATATACATACATACATACTTCAAAATGTCGCAGATAATTCGGCGATAAGATGTTTTATCGTGATAAGTTGGGTGTGGCGATAAAATACACAACTTTATTGCCGAATTTATCACCAATAAGTTCGGATTTTATCGCCGATAAAATCCAAACTTATCGCTGATAAACCAGCGATAAGCTGGTTATTTATCAGCCGCAGTCTGCTAATAGGGACTGCAGGCCCAATTCAAGTTCATTTTACATTTTCAGAGTTGCAAACTGTTGTTTGGGGAGAAAAAAAAGGGTTCCAAGGAAAAGAAAGGCGATTTGCAGGGATCTAGAGCATTTTAAAAAATCAAGAAAATGGTGCGCGCCTTGGAGTTCTGTGTGGTTCTCAAGGTGCTAATTTGGTCTTGGCGGTGGGGGCGCTGCCCCTCGACCCTGCCCTGTACTGTAACAGGGAGCGCACTTGGGGCGCTGCCCCACCGCTGGGGTGTTGCCCCCAGACCCCCATTTTATTTTTTGAGTACACTACATTGTACAACTTTGAGTTTGTGCAGTACGAGTCATTATCTACACTCTTGTCATTAGCCTTCTTGGATATTACTTGATGTATACTTGTCGTCTGGAAGACGAAATTTTCTTTTGGGGGGATGATGTAGTCGGTATAAAATGCCTATTCTTGTGTTTGCTAATATAAGTCGAGTCACAGCCAGTTGTGCAGAGGGAGGAGGCACAGGGACAGCAGACTTCTAGGACTAGACCCCCCACCCCTCCATTCATTTTTACTAGAGCTGTTGGGAAGGTGAAGAGGAAGATGTAGACCATTTTGATGTTGTACTTGTATTTACTTATAGTTTTACAAAGACAATTTGCTATTTTTAGTTTGCTTCATAGTTCAGACTATGGGGCTATGGCTACCAGCCATCAACATTCCACATGAGGATGTCATTTTGTACCCTATTTGCATTTAAATATATCTAGACTCAGCTTGTTTGTTTTGTTTACTCATTTACTGACTCATTAAATGCATCTCCTCATTGAATTTTGCAAAAAACATTACATTTCTAATTAAATTTAAGCAATTTTTTAAGTTCCCGGTTTTTTGCCAATAAGTTGCTGATTTATCTCCGATATTTTGCCGATTTTTTTTTTTGGCCCTTGGCGATAAGTTGTCGATAACAATATTTTGAACTATGCATACATATATGATGAATTTTGGCATTTTGTAAACCTCCCAAATTAGGAAATTTTCAAACCTGTTTATTATGCTTATTTGTAAACTTTATATATTATACAGTATTTAAACTGTAATTTTACCCAAACTTTAATAAGGCTGCAAAGCACACACATGAATTCCATTGTTATGGTAAAGATATTTTAAAACTATTTCAATACATTGCGATGCAATATGAATAAACTGTCTTTTGTTTAAGAAAAATGGTGTAAACATGCCATACAAAACCTTAATATATTGTGGATTTAATAATTTTCACAATTGGGAGTTCCTTGGCCCTGAGGTTCAGTTGTTCTATGTATAGATAGATTTTGCTTTCACAATTCAGGAATATTTTTCATATTTTGTATCCTAACATGGCATATTAATCACTAAGAACACAAACTAATCAGATTTATGCTTGTCCATTCTTTTGGTAATTTATTGTTACTGGACTGATGCTTTGCAACAAACAGTTTTGTAACTTTGTTATATAGTCATCATGAACAGCTTTTAGCTTTGTTAGAATGCATAAATTGAGTAAACAATGTTGATAATATAAGTAGGAATTTCTGCCAATATAGAGATTTGCTGAAAAACCAAGCTCCTTTAGTGTTTTCCTGTCAAACTAAAAGTGAGGTCTGAATGGTATTCAAAATCTTTGCTATCGATTGGAGCCAAATTGGCTAGAACTAGACAGCCAGTAGCACTTCTCATTGTAAAAATAAGGGACAAGTTTTAGCTCTAGTATGTTTTGGACTGGAAATTTTAATATAAATTAATAACTAAGGTAGATTATAATTTATTACTAATAAAAAATGAAAGAATAACAAAATTAGGTTTTAAGAAAAGAAGCTACGTGGAATGTGACAGACCTCAAAAATGGTGTAAAAAAGTACAGAAATGATTTTTAAATTTTTTAAAGGAAAATAAATTATAGTTCAAGACTGTTCAACTCAGTTTTTTTATTCAAATATATGGGACATTGTAAGTTAAACTTAACTATGGAACAGCTATGGTTTATTGGCTGGAAAGATATCTGCTACAATAATGTATGATGGTCATCATATAATAAAGACTAATAGATTGATTCCAACCTTTAACAATAATCCACAAAGTGACTAAGCATATTCATTAAGTTTGCTGTTTGCCCCACCCAAAGGGCATGGGAACAAAAGGGACAATTCTGGACAAAATTGCACAAAAGATACTGCACAGAAGTAGCATTCGAGCTGTAAGAAAGTCCATAATCAACAATGGAACAAAAGAATTGATAAAGTACATTAGTCTTCACAGTCCATTAGATTGTCCATCAATGATTAACAAAATTCAGTTTTTTACTTTTTTCCATAAGCTCTTAATTACAGAAGAATCGATGTCTTTACTATGAACTTGCAGTATTTTATGGACTACTTTTGCCCTAGTTGCTAATTTTATTTTATTTTACTTGTTAGAAAATTCCATTGACCTCCTATTAATGGCGTAATCAAACAAATGTTTTGTAATGAATCTAAGTGGTTTAAAGCCCTCGTAGTTTCTGAAAGCATAGATTTCGTAGGGCCTCCAGGGACAATCCAGGGCTCTCTGGAGTTCAGATGGTTGTTTATGATTTCTCAAGGGCATTCTTAAAAGTCAGCTGTTTTCTCCTGGGTAATGATTTCTGAAGGGCACTCTTAAAAGTCAGCTGTTTTCTCCTGGGTACACACAAACAATGAAGCAGACTAGGCAGCAGCTATTAAAGGTCTCTCTTGGCTGTTTCCTTGAGGGGTAATGCCTAATTGTGGAGGGGAATTCTTCACTAGAGATTTTAGGTCTCTAGTAAGATGGAGGAGGCATTTTCCATTTGTAAAGCCTTCGAAGATATTTTATTTCACCATTGTTTTAGGGAATCAAACAAAGTGGCAGATTTTCTTGCTAACTTGGGTGTAAATAAATTTCCGTTCTCACAATGGAGAAATCATGAGCTTGTCTTCTCCAAGGATGCTGCCAAGGTGGCAGCTTAGGTGACTCCAGCCATTTGACTTTGACATTGTGTACTTCTGTTGCTTGTCAACTTGGGTAGTGAGGATGGTAAGAACCATCTCCACATATCCACACTTTACCATTTTTTACACCATTTTGTTGAATGCATTTTCCAGGGATTTGTATTAGCTGGCTCCCGTGTTGTCCACTCCAGCTTATTAATTACTGCTGCCAGCTGTAGGCTTCTTAATGAGGCATATCATCATGGGGTACACTCAATCACGTGTATCCCTTGATTCTTCAGTTCTTTATGACCATCCTTGCTCTCACTCACTCGTCGGGAATTTTTAAATATTCTCTCTCTGTCTCTCTTCACAGGTGGTGTGTTTGTACTTTGTAGCATTGCTTTGCTCCACTTCTCTGCTCAGGGGCAGTCATCTCTCATCGCAAGCTTTGGAGCTGGTAAGGCACAGGACCTGTTATTCGAAGGCATAATTTATGACAGGCATCTGGAGCTTATCTTTAATCATTCTGATTCTCTCAATTATGGCTAAGCATATTTTGGATCCTTACAGGAATGGGATGCACCAGTATTGTCCACTCATGAGCCTCAATTTTGGAAGATTTTGTGCATAACTTTGAGGTTGTTCTGGACCCTGTGCTATGTAGTTGGTTACAGAATGTCTAGGTACAAACTGATTTCGTCCCTTCTACTTGTGTAGGAGGCCTCTGTTGATTTTAATGGGGTTAAGAAGGAAACTTTGGAGTGTACTACCAGAGGTGAGGTGAATGTCTTGAATAAGAATTTGTTGGCCATTTTTCACCAGTTAGAGTAGCCTAAGGATTTCGTTGTTGATCTGAAACTGGTTGTCAATTATTTGCTTGTCTCTCATAACAAAGGCTATTTAGAGGCCAACAGTGCATACACTGCCTTCTTTCAAAGATGGTGTGCACCATTGTTCAGCCAAGAGTAAGGCAATCGTTTGTGGGCAGTAATTCAAGAACTCACAATCGCCTAGGATTTGCTGCAACTCACTCCAAGAAAGAGGCTATGGCTGTGGTGATGAGCAAGCATGGTCTGAGTGGGGCTTCGGGTGCACCAGTGATGTTGGTGTTTGGGGGATTACTTAGCCCTGAGTTCCGGTGCTTGTCTGTCTTTCATTTGGTTGGGGTTTCTGTGTTTTGTTATATTTTTGCTCTTTTGTCTTGGATTATGCATGTAGTTTTGTTTGTCTGATACCATCTCGGCAGTTCGATCGTTATTTTGCTTGTTCATAGGATGTATAATCGTTATTTCCAGGGTGAAATAGAAACCTTGTTTGATTCAAAAATTACAGAACTTAACTTTTAAAAACTAACCCTTTGACCAAAAAAATGCATTGAAAAATGATAAAAACTGTGTTTCTGTCTCGTAAACAGGCAAGATAATTTCCAAACCACTCTACGCACGTCCGTTTAGATTTGGAGTGACTGGAAGTAAAGTGGAAAAAGAAAAGTTTTAGAAGACAAGAGAAAAATTTCTAGCCGAATTTGGAATGGATGTCCCTCAGCCTTCGACTTTAAATTAAAACATGTCAATAGGGTTCGTGCACACACTACCATTACAGAATGCGAAAAAAAAGTATTGCAATGCTTATCTCCCCGAAAAAGGGTAAAAGCAAATGGTGCACATCACCTCAGTGAAGTCGGCTTGTCTGCCAGGGTTATGTTGCGATTCGGGTTTAATCTCGATATCCGCCGACTCGTCCACGATTTCCTGCATTGTGTTTTGTATGAATTCATCGAAGGAGTCGAGCTGCTGGCGCACCAGGCCCTTCTCATCGAAGTAAGCACTGATCACCACCCACGCGTCCTCCTGGGTTATGTCCTCCCTCCCATCGTCCACCTCTATCTGTTCAACCTCCTCTCCGTCTCCATCCTCCTCCTCGTTCACACTGGCACTGTTGTACCCATACTCCTCGTCCTCCATGGCATAAATCTTTGAAGTTTTAATGGACGCTCAAAAACTCTTTGTTTTGTCTTGTTCTTAATCTTCCTATTCTTGGCGAACTCGATTGAATCGAATGCGATCGAAAAGACGGAAGAAGGGTTCCAGAGATTTCTTAGAGGACTCTCACCGCCACTTATGCCTTATAAGCCTTGCACAGTTCTACGCCGACAGTATGTAGGGATGGTCTTGCCGTTTTGGCAACCGACTACCTGCGATTTATAACCTCTTCTAGGCTGCATTCGTTGGCCATTTTCCACCATTTGAAGAAGCTTAATGGTTTCACCGTTGATCTGAAACCGGTTATCGAACACTAGCATTGTCTCTCATACCAAAGACCATTTACAGGCCAATAGCTTGCTCGACGATGGGACGCAACATCGTTCAGCCAAGAGGAATAAATCATCCGGGAAAAAATTCAAGCTCCTCGACAATTGCATTATCTCAGCAGTTCAGCCGTTATTTTACTTTTTCATAGGATGTATATCGTGATCCTGTGTGGTATTTTATTTTATTTTAATTTTTATTTTATTTTTTTTTTGGCTCCAACATATTGACCCATGAGGTTATGAGAAAGGTTATGAGAATGAATGAAACACTTGCCTCGTTTGGTTGTGGGAATTGTTTGGTTGTGGGAATTGAGGTGGAATTGGCATTTTTTTAATTCAGAATTTGTTCAATTTGTAGTTTGGTAGTGCAAAGTGGAATTGGAAGAGGGAGACGTATATCTTCATTTTGGCTCAAAATGAGCATATACATCTTCCATTTGAAAAGGTGGAATTGTACTGACATCTTCCAATTCCATTTTTTCATAAACAAAATTGCATAATGATTTCAGCTCCACAAATTACCCGTTGATATTCTCTCTCGTCTGCATATTGCATCGTTTGGTTTATTAGGGTTGTGCAGAGGACGTATGTAATATGCGGATGCAAGTTTGCAATGTAGGAGGAGTTTTGTGAAGATTTGTGGTTTGTTGGTAAATATTTCTTCTTCTGTGTATTTGAAAGGAGCTTTGTTACATGTGTGAGACTGGTTTTGTGAGTTGTTAATTATTTGTTTGTAACTTCTTCTGTGCAAATAGCAACTTACTGGTTGGGTTTCACACTCTCCATTTGTGCAAAGAAAGACACGGATGCTTTCTACTAAGGTGGGCATAATCATTCCATTCTTATCTTTGTTTATTATCATTTCTTTACGATACCATTTTCATTTTAATTTTCTTTCGTTCCTAGAATCAAGAAAGGGGTTTTTATTCTTCGTACTACACTGGGAGTCCTTTAGAACTGTAGTTAATCAAACTTTCTTCACTCACACAACTTAGGAAGAAAAATAAGCTTTCATAGAAAAAATTACTGTGAAAACGCATTGTAAAATGGATCAAAGTGCAGGTCAAAAGAAGAAATAATTGACACATTGTCTTTGTACTCCCAAATCACTAGTGAAACTCTGATAGCTCTCACAGGCTTTTCAAGTCTATGAAGCTTCTTGTAACCAATTATAGTTCCATTACTCACAAGCATCATTTTAGTCTCATCAACACCTGATGCATAAACCCCATATTCCATTACCCTTTGCCTCAATACTATGGTCTCATGAATCCTCGCAACATTAAATTCAACAACTTCTTCATTTTTTAATTCTATCCAATGAGATTTTCCCTTGCTCCCAAAATCCTTGGGTGCCCAATAAGTCTAGAGATCATTGTTCAATTCATTGCTAGGGATGAAGGCTTCCCCTCTCACGCTACTTGTTATGACAAAATTAGAAGGAACCAGGTCCACAGAAAAAATGGCGTTTGACTCTTTTATCTTGCCCAAACGAGACTATTTCCACAATCACCCACTTCAAGATCATTTCTACAACCCCCCTCCTAGAAAATACTAGGCATCCATTTTGCCAAAGCAATATCACATTTGGAATCCTCCCTCGTCAAATTATGAATAAGAAATTACAAATAGAAGTAACCAACACGGTGGTCATCCTTCACAAAACCTTATCCTAAGTTCTAGGTGGGATCACATTCATTTTCTTGTCTCTTCAAACCATGATGACCTTGCCCCACATAGGGATGATCACCAACATGATCACCCCTCACAAAATTGTCCTCATGGTTCTCCTTTCTAGGAGAATAGTCAACAAGGCCATCCCTAAGGCAATTATCTACACCAACCATCTCCTCACCATAAGGATTGTTGAGACCATTTTCATTAGGATCATCACCATGATACCCCCATCCAAGGATGCCTTGCCACATTATCATCCTCATTCTAATATGATCAAGGATCATGGTAGGACCCACACTCCCATTTAGCCCATGCCTTCCTTTCAAATACCTCCTCACTTTGGGGATAACCACTAGTGAAGAGTTGAGAAGGAACTCATTAGCCCCTTCAATCCAAGCAATCCCTCTATCAACCCCCCTCTTTGAGCTTGCTATGGATTGGGAGCATGACAATCAACTAATGCTCAAACTCTACAATGTGATGCTTTCACTGGGTTGTGTATCCCAGCTCCCAAATCTCTATCTAGTCTCACCAACCTCCTTGATGAGTTTGTCCTCATGTTCAATGTTTCTCAACCACCTACCTATGGGGTTTAAAATCTTCATACTGTGAAACATGACAAGAACAACTCAACTTTTGATTTCATCTAAATTTGGTACTTGGCTATCCAACCTTGTCACACTTGTTTGCCTCAACATTTTTTACCAAGACGTTCCAAAAGATCACCATTATGAAGTTCTAACTAGCAATAATGTCTATAAAGTTGATATGCCCTTGGAGGCTCTCTAGCATGACACAATAGCTAAAAGGGAAAAGATAAATCTTCCCCTATATTTGAGCCTTCTACATATTGCTCTAACAATCCTATTCATGCTCACAAAAAGAGTGACTTTGTAGCTCAAAAGGCTTCTAAAAAGCCCTATTTTGATACTCCTTGTGATTTGCCTATCAAAGCTCCCAATTATGACTTAAAATTTTACAAGAAGCCCTTGCTCGAGCATGATGTAAAAGGCAAGGACAATAGAGGGTCAATTTTCTCATTCCTCTTCCTCCAACACTGACTAATTCTTTGAGTTAGATGACAAGTCTCGTCCATGTGGCAATAAACTTGTAGCAGCAATTGATGCTCACAACAGTGCCCAATATGAGTGTTAAGTAGCCACACATTTGTCTCAAGACTTACATGTTTGCAAATGCTCCTAGCACTAGAACTTTGGCCAAGCCACTAGAGTGACAAACCCAGCTAGCCAGCCTCCAAAGCAATAGCTTCATCTAATATGCATAGCTTCTGGTAATAGTTATTACTAATATGCATAGCTTCTGGTAATAGTTATTACCAGAGGCTATGCATATTAATGTTATGGACTGCATATGTCTACAATATCTTCAGTTACCATAAAAAAATGGAAGCTTCTCTCCCTGACATTTTGCCTTCCACGAATCCCCTCAATATTTGTGCTGCCGAGGGAAAAAATGGTTTCTACCTAGAATCGTCACCACCCAACCAAGAGAAAACAGTCACAGCCAAGACAAATAAACAACACTGTCCAACAAAGGAAGACAATTACAGCCCAAAGAAAGTGAACAAACATAATAGGAAGAGGAAATGGTAACAGTCAAGGCAAAGGAATAGTCATTGGTATTTTCCACTCTGCCCTTCAACCCCATTTGCTACTTCAACTTCCTGCTCCCAAAATTTTTACCTTCCTCAATTCCACCTAACATGGAAAAAAAACAGTCACCTCAAAGAAAGGAATAGTCACCGACATTGATAATCTAACTCTTCACCTTTTGTTGCCCCTTAGACAACATTTGGCCATTGGACTGTCCCTTGGATATCCAATTCAAACCAACAACACTGGTGGCATTTTAAGTAACCTATGCCAGTTTTCTCCTTCATGTGGTTGTAGGCATTTTATTCACCTGCCTAAGTCTTTACTATAAATTGCCAAAACCATTAGATTATGTTCCCCTAGCCATTAGACCTTAATAGAAGTGACTTCAGTAGAAAAGTGTTTTAGCAGCATTGAAAATAGTTAGATGACCCGCAAAAATCACTATGTCAATTATAGTTGAACAAGATACTTGTAACAACATTATGTATGAACTTGGAGTCCAGACTGCTCCATTTTGAGGATCATTTTGTTCACGGGGATGGGATCCCAGGTGTGCTTGGCCTATCTATAATTCTATCACCCTCTATAAAGGTTGTTATTCAATGCTTGCATATTGAACCAGGTTTTGAAATTCAGACTGTTGGATCCCTCGAAGGTCACCCAAACAGTGATGGAGCAGGGAGAGTGAGCAGGAGGCTGGGATGATGATTTAGATGTATGACGAAATAAGGTGAAGAGTGACACATAAGGTGAAGAGTGTCAGTTTTTATGTGTTTAAGGGCCTCAATATATCCCTCAGTTCCCTAATTTCAAAAAAGGAAAAGAAAGAAACCCATTAGAATCTTGAGGTAGTATGAACTATTTTTTTAATGGAGCTCATAGAATTTCAAATTTGTCAAAGAATTATGTGAACTCTGTGACTTTGATATCAAAGGACTGACATAGAAAACAAAGAAACTTATTAACTACCAAGGATGACAAAGGTAGGGATGTGAGGCACAAAACTACACTATGTTGTAATAGTTGATCGTAAGTGTAAAAAGAACTCTATCAACCAGACATAGCATCTAAAACTAAAACTTGGAAGCATTAGAACCAATATTGAACAGAGGCATGGACCTGAATGGACAAAGCATATACAAAAGCCATGTAAAGATTAATAATCTACATCAAGAAATTCTCCTGCCAAGAAAACTTTCCAATAGAACCAAGGGAAAGGAACTAATAAAGAACAAGGGTTTGTCACAGTCAGAAAAAAAGTATCTTTAAAGCTAGCATATCATCCTCATTGTGGCATTTTCCACCTTGATTAGGATGAGTCAACTTGGCCCGCTTGGAAGCCACCTCTGTGCGATGGTCAGTTGTCATCTTCGATAGAACCTCTTGCCAAAGAAAATATAAATATAAATTAATCAGACCATACAGCTAACCAGTTTACTTCTACCATAATGACATAGTCAATAATCACATATGGCATAAAGACAATAAACAATTCATAAACGAAATCAACATGCTCTTTCTTTCAAAGCCTTAGAGTCATGGCGCTCTAACAAAATATCTTTATCTTCCTTGTCTATACCTTCACTCTCCCTTCTCCCTTTTCTTCTGTAATAATTTTACCTGTTCACGCAGTACTGCTTCCCGAATGACATTTTCAATGTTATCTTCATTGAAGGAATGTAATCCTTTCGAAAATGTTGGAGATGCAAAACATATTTCCAAAACAGGTGTAGATGATCCTTGAGATATACAAATGGCGGGCTCCAGCTGCCCATTCTTCAACCATGGATTTGAACAACATGAAGGCCTAACATTTTCTTCGGCACTTTTGTCTTTAGACAATAATATCAGCATATGTGAACTATCATAACTTTTATCTTGTTGGGCTTATGATCTTTATCACTTGGTACTTCTTGGTATATTCCATTGAAATTTGGTTCCATTTGCAAATGATAACAAAATTTTAAAATACCTATCTTTCTAATAATCAATGGTTATTTGAGCATAGCAGCCATTAAATTCTCTACGTTTATGATACTTGGAAGGTCTGCCCAAATCACCATTGATGATTACAAAGATGGGTTGAATAATTCTCAGCTCCATTTGTATATGATGACAAAAATATAAAATACCTATCTTTCTAAGTATCAATGGTGATTTGGGCACTAGACAATAATATAGAATGATTCCAATCATGAATAGTATACAATCATCGACCAGTAGACAATAATATCAGCATATGTGAACTATCATAAATTTTATCTTGTTGGGCTTATGATCTTTATCACTTGGTATGCCTTGGTGTATTCTATTTAAATTCAAGAGGTATAGACATATATCATGGAATATAATGATGTCAATGACCAATATAACTTTTTCTAAAAACCTAATGCGATAGGGCTAACCAATGTTAAATTTGTTATCAAATTTGAGTGTTAGACAAGTTTTATTACATGGAACATAATCATGTTGTTGCATTTTTATGTTCTCTTTCTCTTTTGCTACCTATTAGTGTATCTTTCGTCTCTGAAATCCTCTTCTTTGTCTAGAGTTCAGGTAATCGATGGATTTTAGTGACAATTTAAATGTTCAAGGACACATAGTTAGGAAGACCACAGTCACTCATCTTCTCACAGATGTTCTTGATTTCCTTATGGTAGCCAAAGTAGTTTTTACACAAGAAGCGAGAAGACAAATGCGTAAACGAAAAAGAGATGAAATTCCTTTTTATAAATGCATTATTCATTCAAATGAGGTGGATAGTCATTACCAAATTCGCATGAGTAAAGGAGTCTTCTTTCATCTAGCCAATATTCTAAGGAAAAAAGGAAGCATGACAGATATGGTAAACATAACATTAGAAGAACAACTAGTGATGTTCCTCCATACCCTTGGCCACAATCTGAGGAATCGTAAGATTGCCCATAACTTTGGGAATTCAGGAGAGACAGTAAGTCGGTACATCCACAAGGACTTGACGGTTGTCTTAGCACTCCTTGCGGAATATTTTATACCACCTGGTCCAAACACTCCTCTAGAAATTAGTTAGAATGGCCGTTTCAATTTGTACTTCAAGGTAAATCTCATACTGGTACAAATTTCTTTTATGATTGTTCATCCTTATCCTATTATTGTTTGAGTGTACATTTGATTATTGTATCATTTCTTATAGGATTGTGTTGGAGCAATTGATGGAACCCATATACCAATCACTATCGATGTTGACATACAGGGTCAATATCGTGATAGAAAAGGCAACTTGTCACAAAATGTTATGGGTGTTTGTTTGTTTGATTATAAGTTTCAATATTGCCTTGCTGGTTGGGAAGGGTCTGCTATAGATAGCCATGTTCTAGCTTCAGTTCTCCTGAGATAAGATCCAGTGGTAGTTCCTCCTAGTAAGAAAAATCACATTGTATTATAGTGAATAATACGTTAATTATTTCACATTTTAACAATATACATTTTTTTTGTAGGAAATATTATCTTGTCGATGTTGGATATCCAAACGTACCAGGATTTCTCATTCCTTATTTGTGTACATGTTACAACCTGAAAGATTTTTTAAGAGCAAACCTGATAAAAAATCCACACGAGTTTTTTAACCACCGACACTCCTCACTTAGAAATTCAATAGAGCGTACATTTGGGATTTTAAAGTAGTGGTTTCCTATCCTGAGGCATGCAACGTCTTATCCAATCATGACAGAAGTACATATTATTTTAGAATGTTGCATAATACACAACTTTATTACGATAGAGGATGATGTTCCATCCAATGTAGTTATTGAAGAGGAAGATGATTGGGATGGGATAAATGTACCAATTCTTGAGACATATGGGTTGAGTCGGTGTGATAGAGATGATCGGAGAAAGTTTCAAGATGATATAGCAAGTAGGATGTGGGAAGACTACAAATCTTGATATTAGTTGTAGTTTTATAAGATGTATCTTTGTTATGTGTCAATGTGTTTTATTTGATTACACTAATATAAGCAGATACAAAGATATATGTATTAAAAATAATTTTGATACAATTATTACAGTAATGGATATAGATACGGTGATATACATGATAGTTTCCTCATTCTTTTTTTGTATCTTCATTCGTAGTTGATTATTGTCTATACCTCTTGAATTTGTTAGCCTCGTCACATAGGAAATCATTCAAAGTTTAGAAAATTGCAATTTAAAGTTAACTCTCTTTGAATTTAAATGGAATGCAACAAGGAGTACCAAATGATGAAGATCATAAGCCCACAATAAAAAAATATGTTGAAACAAATTAATTCTAATGATACTCCTTGTTCTTTTCCATTTAAATTTAACGAGGTTTAACTTTAAATTGTAATCCTATGATTACTTTAAATTTCAATTGTTTATACCTACTTTATTCTTGGCATCATTCTGTTACATGTAATATGTCTATACCTCTTGAATTTACTTATGAACAATAGGTGTAGGCGATGTTGTACATGGAACTCATGATGAGCATCGATGACAGTGTTCATGTGTGCCATATATCTTCTTCAAAGAAGAAGGTTATATGGACACGAGAAATAGAATGCAAGTTTCTAGACTTGTTCCACAAGCAAGTTCAACTCAGAAGAAAAGGTGAAGGGGGCTTCAAAAAAGAAGCGTGGACTCCCATTGAGAGGAGGTTCAATGAGGATATGAACCTTAATCTGTCCAAGGAAAATTTCAAGAACAAGATGAAAACATGGAAGCAAGGTTATAGGGTTATGAAAGAGTTGAGAAATACAAGTGGTTTTGTATGGAATAAAACTACTCAATGCATGGATGCTAATGAGAGGGTTTGGGAGGAGTTGTTGAAGGTAGCATGGTCTATCTAATCTTTTGATTTAAGTAATATTGGTTTTTTATTAAGTTTTTAATGAAAGACAAAGAACTTAATTCATTCATTATTCCTACTTTTGGAGAAAATAATTAAAAAAGGCTAAAATGTATAAGAGGCAACCCTTCCATTACTTCAATGACTTAGCCTTCATTGTGGGTAGTGACATAGCTGAAGGTACCACAACTACAATGGCTCAAGAGATAGAAGAAGGTCACCCTATGGATGAGGGTGTTGATCAGGATTACGAAGAGGATATCACTATCGGTACACCTCTTGAGAGTACAATTGATTCAGATGATGACATATATCATTCCAATCAATCTAGTGCAAGTGGTAGACACAATCCTTCAATGTCATCATCAATGAGGGAAAAGAAGAAGAAGGAAAGCATGGTTGGTTCCTTGAATGTCATCTGTGAAACTATCAAGATACTACAAGAGGGCCTCACTGCGCCTCAACTTATCAAAGTTGATAAATCTGATTTGGATAATGTTTTAGATAGTGTGTATGACGCTTGAAAGACATCCCTAAAATGAGTCGAGGCACCATGTTGAAGGCATACAACACTTTCCTGGTTGGACCTAAAAGAGCCAAAGGGTTCTTGAGAATGAGTGAAGAGGAGAGAGTCGAGTACATTCAAATGAAATTTGAACAACTCTAGTTAATTTGGTGTCATTTTATGTCTTTAAATTTAAACATTGGCAAGGTTAAACATAGTTGTTAATTGGCAAGGTTAGCCAAGATACTTATTATATCAACAACATATAATTGATAATCAGTGTTTGACATTGTTTTGTTATTACAATATTTGTGTTGTGTTCTAATGTTGATAATATTTAGAACATTTACATTCTGATAGTTGACATATGTTGATATTATTGTCTAATGGGTGATGATTGTATATTGTTTGTGATTGGCATCATTTGTTCCATGTTATATGTCTATACCTCTTTAATTTGTTAGCCCTGTTACATTAGGAAATTTAAATGAGATACACCAAGGAGTAACAAGTGATGAAGACCAACAACAATTGACCAAGCAAAGTATTAGAACTGTCCATTTTTAGTTCTCAATAATTGTTCTTACAATTCACATATGTTGATATTACTGTTATGATTATTGTATATTATTTGTGATTGGCATCATTTGTTCCATGTTTTATGTCTATATCTTGTCATTGTTGTCCAAATGTATATAGTTATTATGACTGAACCACTATGTTTGACATTAGCATTTGATTACCATTTGACATTAACTATATGTGTGTGTGTGGCCAGTGATTTCACTATCATTTTTTCTCCTCCTTATTGTTTCATTGTTTAAATTTGTTAGCCATGTTTCATTTAAATTAAATACACCAAGGAGTACCAAGTGATGAAGGTCAATTTATTTTGATCAATTAAAGTTGATCAAATGTATTGTTGTATTGGAAAAGTATCAGAATTCTCTATTTTTATTTCTTATTAACTGTTGTCATTGTTTACATATGTTGATATTATCGTCTAATGGATGATGATTGTATACTGTTCGTGATTGACATCATTTGTTCCATGTTATATGTCTATACCTCTTTAATTTGCTAGCACTGTTACATTTTATAACAAATCAATAAGGAGCTTTCATAGCCTAAATTATAGTTCTTGCCATATTGACTAAATTCCATCCAAAGATGGAAAAAATCACAAGTGAGTGACACTAGTTTGCAACCATTTCCCTCCAAATACCACATCAATAACACTCATATAGAATGTACATATGAGGTTATTTGATATTCCCACATAGGGAGTTTGACATTATGATACTTGCCACCACAAGACATGGTATTCCCACTAGCCACCATAATTTGGAAATTGTTGAAGGAGTGGAAATAGCCTTAGAGCTGGTTGGCAAGTTTACTACTAGTGAATGATGTAGCCATCATCAATTATGACCACAATATATTGGTATTTGATGTAGCCAATAAAATATTTTGAAGGTTGGGAGGGGAAGAGAAATTTGCAAGAGCATATATAAAGATGTGTGCTTCCTTTATTGACTCGCCCAATAAACCTACCTCTACTTTCTTATCTAAAGACTCCTCACTGTCGTTGCCATCCCCAACAAATCATTGAGATACAATCACTATCCTCTGCATCTACAATCTTTCTCCTATTGTCCACAATCCTGTAGTAGGCCATTATGGTGCCAGGTTAGCCTATCTCCCACATCCTGATAGACTAAGGGCCCTTTCAGAGGATGTCAGCCAGTCACAAGATACAGTGGACAAGCTTTATTTATTTGGGCTCATTTTATAAAGTGAAGTCACTTTACTTTATAAAAGGACTTTATAAATTCACTTTATGACTTTTAGTTACTTTATTTTATAAAAGTGACTTAAGTGACTTAAAGTAGCTTAAGTAGGCTTCTTTATCCCACATTTCTTGTTTGTGGAGTTTTCACTCACTTCGAGGTTATAAAAGAAAGAAGCTTTCTTGGGAAAAGTACCATGAGATAATATAAACAAAGAAATTAAAATCTGGTTGCATTTGTGACTGGTGTTTCTTGAGGACGCAGTCCCTTGAGGAATTTGAGAAACTGGACGTAGCCCCAACATTCTCATTTATGGTGGAATTACTTCAGATTTCACATTCAGAATTCAATGTAATAGTAAGCTAAAATATTCAGTTCAAACACTCTTCAGATTTAGTATTTTTATACATTTTTCAGCAGAGAGGAAGAAGTTATATACATTCAGTTTGACTCATGACTCCTATGAACTAAGAAATCTCCTCATAAGTGGATTTGAGAAATAGTGGACTGGCTTTCCTTAAACCTCTGGACCTTGGTATTCGTTATGGAGTCTGTCACTTTATTGGTCTAGACGATAGGAAGTAAAAATATAGATTAGGCATGGAATACAAATCTGGGCGTGCTATTATCCACCAACGTACTGGGTGGAGAGAGTATCAGTGTGCAACAATCGTGCGGGTGTAACCTCAACTGACATTAGCAGTCCTCGTATGGGAAGAAACCTGGCCTTTCCCCATGATTCATGCAGTCCACAACATTTAGGGAAGGCATACGAGTTGGTCTCCAACAGCTTTACGTGGTCTGGATTGGTGTAACAAATATGGACTGGTTGGGCGAAGTGATAACAAGTCTGAGATCGTGTGAACATCTGCAATAGTTGGGCATCGTGATAGCTAGCAATCAACCCGTAGCTTGCAGACTGGGTGTGGGGCACAGTACCAATAGTTGTCAGGATTGAACGCACCTGTGTAATACATCCAGGTTGTACTATATTGTATGGATAGTATTGAGGGAACTCATCAACACCCACCTTCAGCATGAATCTGCTTGGCCAAGGTCTTCGAGTGGCACTCCCAGGTGCACATTTTATTTATGTTACTCTGTGCATATTTATATAATGCAATGAGATAGGCATGACTTTGGTCTTTGAATGTGTGATTTTGGTTGTGATTCTATGTTAATTGTTATATGAATCAGTAAATGTGTGAGACCATAAACTGTTGTCTTTATTATATATCATTGCTGGGAGAAATTGTATGGTAGACATGTTATGTATTTAGATGCATACTTTACCTTGTACATTGAGAAATTATTTGATTATAAGACACACACATATTTATAGGGGAACTAGATTAATGACCATAATCACACTTGAAAATTAACATCCAATTTAGAAGTCAGACAGTTGAGGATATTACAGTGGTATCAAAGCCTTGATCTTTCCATCCTAGTGGGATTATTATAATCAGATTTTCAGTCTGGTCCAGCAGTAGCCATGTTAGCCAGATATGCATAGCAGGCACAAGATAGCCGAATTTAGACATAACAGGGTTGAGCAGGAACAGATAGATTCTTCCATACAGGTTGACATTGAGACCGGTCATACTGAAAATGAGGAGTTTATTTTGGAACAGGCTATCCCAGGTGGGAAAATGATTGATGAGGCAGATAGAGAGGCCAGGGATACTATGAGACAAATACAAGATGGACATGACCATATTGTTGATATATGACGAGTGGAATATGTTACCAAACCATGTTAAAGTAAATTTGAATTTTCCATAGTACATGGTTCAAAAGAGAGAGTTTGGCAAGAACCAGCAAGATAGGATAACCAGGGGTCCAAACATGGACTTAAAACATGCCATGAACAAGTTGACTCTCCCTACATTCGATGGCAGTGGTAGGACATCCGCTAGAGCTTGGATTCACAAGATTGATACTTTCTTGACTCTCAAACCCATGTCAGAGACTGAGGCAATTAAATTTTCCACTATGCATTTAGAGGGAGTTGCCTATGATTGGTGACATCATGACCTTGTCACCCAGGATCACTGATTGATTGCTTCCTATGAGATCTTCAGCACGAGACTGATCACTCATTTTGATAGGAAAGACATAGAGGTCTACTACAGGAAGTTAGATCAGCTAAAACAGAGTGGGTCATTGGAGCATTACATTGATGAGTTTCAGAGGATCTCCATTATGGTGCCAGACATGTCAGAAAAGAGAAAGGTAATACTATTCATTGAGGGCCTGTATGATAAATTCAGAGGGCTGGTTAGAGTTCTCAAACCAGACACCTTGGATGATGATATTAAGTTAGCTCATGATTTGGATTCACCATCCTCCATTTTATAGCCACCTAAGAAACCCTTCAAGGGATCCTCTTCATTCCAGAAAATTAAAAATAAGAATAAGAGTGTGCCTCCTAGGCTGGATTTTGAGACTAGAAATGAGTTGAGGAGGAGGAAGTTATGCTTTACTTGCAGGGAACCTTGGACTCCGGATCATAGGTTCCTTGGGAAAGGCAAACTACATTATATTGAGGTAGCTTCTGAGGATGAGTATGAGCAGTTTAAGGGCAGAAATGAGGAGGATAGTGATGAGGAGACTCAGGTAGAGCCATCATCAGAAGGAAAGAAGAAGAAATCCCCCCACGAGTAGCCCCTGATTACTTTAGCATCCTTTTCAGGGATTCCTACATGTCACCCCTTTCATTTGAAAGGAGTAGTTAGAGGGAAGAGGATTGTTTTCCTTTTAGATACAGGTGCTATACACAATTTTATCAGCACAGGTATGGTCTCTAGGAGAAGGCTATAGGTAGATGACATTCTAGAGTTTGAGGTCAAGGTGGCATGAGGGGACTTATTGAGTTGTACAAGGAAGATCTCTGATCTTCCAATTCACTTTGGAGATTACCTTCTAGAGGCAGACTTTTATGTCATTGAACTAGATAGTTTGGATGTGATATTGGGTATCCAGTGGTTACAGACCCTAGGAAGGTACACCATTGATCACAAGCTGAAATAGTTAGAGTTTATACAGGGTGATCAACAGGTGATTCTTAAGGCCATGCCAGATGACGGGCCTAGATTAGTATCTACTCACAGGATGGACGTCATCATGAGACACGGTGACATGGAGTGGGAAGCCTAGTGCTTCATATCCACTAAATGTGCACCATGCTCGGTCCAATAGGTTCACTTTGATGTTCAGAAGGTGCTTGATAAGCACAAGAGGGTTTTCGAGGACATCCTATCAGGCATACCTCTAGACAGGGGATTTGAGCATATTGTATAGTCAGAAAATGGAAGCACTTCCATTGTGGACTACTTTATCCATTTGAGTAAGTGGTTTGGGGTCATTTCAAGCACCTTGAATGGGTCTTTGGCTTGGATCTGGCTTTCTCCATTGTTCTTGTAATCACCTAAAAATGGTCACATAAACCCTAGACCCCCAATCTTAGTAATTAATCAAGAAACCCTAATCTTGATTATTCTAAGTCCTAAATCAAATAGGCAATTCATCAAATCAAGTTGATCTGACCTAAACCCTAGGTCCTAATCAATCATTGTACTTGATTAATTAATTAATTCCTAAAATCACATTGCATTGGCAAATAAACTTTATACTATTATTTAATTGATATTATGACATATTAATTAAATAAAAATTACAAAATTGTCAATTAAATCAAAAAGGAATTTAATTAATTATAAAAACATAAATGTGCATTCAAAATCAATTTAATTATTAAAAATGCACATGACATCATCAAATTCATTTGACTGATTATCAAAATGGAAACAATCCAGTTCCACTCAGTTAACTGATTCTCCACTGATTATCATTTTGGAAACATTTCAGTTAACTGTGAACCTATCTCTGCTGACTACAGACAACCTAAAGACACAAAAGGTCTAGGGTTCTTATCCAAGAAAGAACAAAGAGCGAAGAATCGCTTAGATAAAGGAAAGGGACATTAGTTTGTGGAAGAACAGAACACAACAACAGAAAGCACTGACATACCCACTCGCAACTGGGATGATTCAGATGATTCTAATGCAGAGGATGTATATCCTTATCCCATTCCTCCCACTATTTTGGCTCTTCTATTTGCTGAAGGTACACCACAGGTCAACGCTACTGAAGAGCGTGTTCTAGAGGAATCATCAATGACTTTTGATGAGTCAGAAACTATTGAATCTGAACAAGCTTCGGATACAGAAGAACAGAGTCTAACCATAGCAGAGTTTTTAGGTAGAACTCATCCAAACTGGGGGTAAAGAGTATATTTCACTCATGTCCTGGATATAAAACCTAATGATGAAACAGACTCCCATGAATACGAGTTTGACAGTCTTTCAGAGGGCACTTTAGACATAAATATGGAGACCACACATGAAGTAGGTGAAGGCTTAGAGGTTAGATCAGATGAGTTAGGACCTCCTATTTCTGACATGAGCTTCGATGATGTCGTTAGGGCTCTTTCTGATTCGAACACATCTATACAAGGTTTAGGTCTAGAAATCTACTTAACTGTCGATGTCTATGATGAACATACCGTGAATGCCCTCAAACCCAGTGAACCTTTGCCGCTAATGCATCTTGAACTCATTGATTGGTCCTTACAAGGACAACCTGCTGAAATGCCTACATTTTCCAATGACTATGCTTTAGCCTGCTATCTTAACGTCGCTGAACCTGTCACTTCTTCCACCAGTGAACCTACTGTGAGCATGACTGAAGCGGACATCAAGTATCTCAGTTATAAGATAAAAATGAGAAAAAGAAAAGGGTCTGAAGGCGAAAACCACATTGTGGCAGTTTCAGAACCCAAAGTAGTAAAAATAAAAGACGCATCCCAAGGTGAAAACCTCTCTGAGGCACCTGAGGATGGGATTCTTGATGTCTTGCCCAGTCATTTACAGGAACGATCATCAGTGCTTATAGAGCCAACTCAACCAGTGAATATTGGTACAGAGGAACATCCACACATCATTCATGTAGCTAAATCTTTGTCTAGGGAAGAGCTCAAAGAATTCACAGAATTCTTTAAAGAGAAGAAGATAAACTTTGCGTGGACATACTCAGATATGCCTGGTTTAGATCTAGACCTTATCATGCATCATCTCTCAATAGCTCCTAGAGTAAAATCAGTGAAACAAAAACTCAGAAAAATGCACCCTCATGTTGCATTACTTATCAAAGCTGAACTGGAAAAGTTACTCAAAGTCGGATTCATCCGAGCTGTTGATTATGAAGAATGGATATCCAACATCGTACCAGTATCAAAGCTAGACAAATCTATCAGAGTCTGCACTAATTTTAGGGATCTCAACAAAGCATGTCCGAAGGATGACTTTCCTTTGCTTAACATTGACATGATTGTGGACATGATTGCTGGGTATGAAATGTATTCTCTCATGGACGGTTTCTCAGGGTACAACCAAATCAAGATTGCTCCTGAGGATCAAGAAAAGACTGCCTTCACATGTGCCTAGGGAACGTTCTGCTAGAATGTCATGCCTTTCAGTTTGAAAAACACAGGAGCTACCTATCAGAGGGCAGTAACAACTATCTTCCATGATATGATGCACAAAACCATGGAAGACTATGTGGATGATACCCTGGCTAAATCAAAGACATGGTCTCTGCACCTACAAGATTTAGGCCCAACCATGGATAGAATGGAAAAGTTCAACTTACGGTTGAATCCTAAGAAATGTACATTCGGTGTCACCTCTGGCAAGCTGTTAGGTTACATTATCTCAGCTAAAGGCATCGAAGTCGATCCTGAAAAGGTGCGAGCGATACTGGAAATGTCACCTCCCAAGAACATAAGCCAAATGAGAACACTCCAAGGGAGAATCCAGTCTATCAAAAGGTTCATCTCACAATTGGCTGATAGAGCACAACCATTTACCAAGACCCTGTGCAAGGGCATTACTTATCAAATGGAGTGAAGAATGTGACAAGAGTTTCACTCAAATCAAAATGTACCTGGCGAACCTGCCAGTACTCATGCCACCTCAACAAGGCAAACCATTGATTTTGTACATTTCAGCTACCTCAACGTCACTAGGGGCATTGCTAGCCTAAGAAGATGAAGACAAGAAAGCACGTGCTATATACTATATCAGTAGAACATTCGTGTCCTATGAGATGAATTACTCTATGATTGAGAAAGCATGCCTGGCAGTAGTCTTTGCATCTCAGAAATTGCATCACTACATGTTGGCTCACTCAGTTAAACTGGTGGCTAAAATTGACCCTTTGAAGTATCTCCTGAGCAAATCTACCCTCACTGGAAGATTGGCTAAGTGGGTTATGCTTATTAGTGAATTTGACATAGAATATATTGAGCGTAAAGCGATCAAAGGGCAAGCAATCGCAGATCAACTGGCTGATTCTCCACTACATGACGAAGAACCAATCAATGCTGAGTTCCTAGATGGATCTATTTTGCACATCACTCACAGATCCTAGAAAATGTTCTTCGATGGATCATTCACGCAACAAGGTTCAGGTGCATGGATTTTGTTTCTAACTCCTCAAAACTATTCCATTCCAAAGGCGTACAAGCTCATGTTTCCTTGTACAAACAACATAGCAAAATATGAAGCACTGGTAAATAGAATCAAACTGGCTCTTGAATGGAATGTTTCTGAGTTACATGTCCATGGTGACTCTCAACTAGTAATCAACCAAATCAATGATGTATACCAAACTAAGGATGAAAAACTCATGCCTTATAAATGAATGGTTGATGACTTTAAGAAATATTTCACTTACATCACATTCCAACAAGTCCCAAGGGTACAGAACAGAGCAGCTGATGCTATGGCTACACTAGTTTCCTCGCAGCAACAAGAGGATGATTTCCGCTATGAGTTCCTGGCGGAAGAAATCGATTTCCCTTCCTACAACTCCCCTGACTCCCAAATGGTCTGTTCAGTCATTAAACAGGAATCCTCCCGTTATCACCATGTTTACTCTTACATGCGCCATCAGATCATTCCTGATGGACTAACTAGAAATGAAAAATGACACCTCATCCGCAATGCCTCATAGTATGTTCTTGTGGCCAACGATTTGTATAGGCGAGGATTAGACAGTACTTTGCTTAGGTGTCTAGAAAAAGAAGGGTCTAAACATGCGTTTTCTGAAGTCCATGAAGGAATTTGTGGTTCTCATTCTAACGGTCTGACTCTGGCCCAAAAACTACTTAGAGCAGGGTATTATTGGCCAGACATGGAGAAAGAAGCTATCAGGTTTGCAAAGACTTGTA
>MU223164.1:186940-289981 GCA_018584345.1 Thuja plicata
TAAAAACATAAATGTGCATTCAAAATCAATTTAATTATTAAAAATGCACATGACATCATCAAATTCAGTTGACTGATTATCAAAATGGAAACAATCCAGTTCCACTCAGTTAATTGATTCTCCACTGATTATCATTTTGGAAACATTTTAGTTAACTGTGAACTGATTTTAGAAGTTTCCAAAATAACTGATCATTCAATTCAGTCAACTGACTCTTTCAACCAATCAAATCACTTGCACATGGATTGTACTTCTTCAATCAAATCTGAGCCACTCTTTTTGTTCGATCTCGACCATCGATTCGAGAGAGATTTATATAAAAGAGAAACTCTTTTCCCTCACAAAGGATCCTAATTTTTGCTTAATGTTATTATGCTACATTTTCATTCTTAGCATTTATTTAATATTGCTGTTTATTTTATTCAAGCATGCAAATATAATCATTAGAGCACATTCAATTTGGGTTTTAAAAAGAATCTTTCACTTTCAATTTGATGCTTCTAAAATCAATCTTAAATAGCTTGGATGAACAACAAAGTTGCATAATCATTTAGATTAATCATTTATTTTCATCATCATAGCTTTTAAAATCCTTCGTTTAGGTCTTCGGTGTAGTCGCTGAGCTTGCAATGACCTGAGAGCAAGCTCATAAGCCTGCCTTCTAGAAGGCAACAAGTCAATTCTTTCATACATGTAGGATGAATGAATCCATATTCATTCCTGTATGCAACTAAAGAGCAATGACCATGTTGAAGTGTTCTGCTAAATCAGAGGCCCACATTTAGCACGCATAGTTCTGCCCCATTTCCCACTTTTCTTCGGCCTATTTCTGGCATCCTAAACTGCAAAACTGAGATTTTTGACCTCAGGGTCAAAATTGACCTTTCTGGGTCAAGGTCGACCTCAACCTTGACCTATTTCAAGGTCAATCTTGACCTTGACCTAGGTCAAAATTGACTTGATTCTGATCCAAGGTCCAGATTTTAAGTTTTTGGAGGGATGTTGGGCTTTGGAAAAGTTCATTTCCCACTTTCGGGTCGGCTTTTTTGGGTTCTGAAATGATGAATCTTAAATTATATTTAATATAGGTTCACTTATAGGGATATAAGTCTAATTGGAATTTAATTCTCCTATGTAGGCCTCTCTAGAAGATTGTGCCCTAGATTCATATATAAGGAAGCTTTCTCCTCTCATTTTCTCTAACTATCTAAGACTCAAGAAGTGAAATCTAAGTGTGAAGGACAAGCTAAGAAGTAAGATTTGAAGCAAGCATCTACTCTCAAGCATCCAAGCATTCAAGAACTTTCAAGCACTCAATTCATCAAGAAGATCCATTGGTAGCCATTGAAGGATTCAAGCTCTATGGAGCCCTCTTGTTGAAGACTTCTCCATCCACATTCATGCAAGCCTCCTCCTCTTCCAAGATCCATTCAATATTGGTGTTTAAGATCTACAAGAAATTGATTTGAGACATCCTACATCCTACATTCTACATTCTACATCCATTTGGCACATCCATACTTGTGGATCCAAGGATTCGAATCCTCCACAAGGGTTTCTATACAAGCAAGGTGAATTCATTTATTTACTTTGTTACTTACGTAATTTCAATTATATTTTAAGGTTAATTCAAAAATTGGGATTTGAACAAGGCAAACCCCTCCCCCCACAACAAATAAACCATTTTTCTTGTAGGGACAGGTTCAGAACAATGAGTTGGAGTGCAGATTCATAATCGACATTCATTTCTGGGTCAGAGTCGACATTTTGTTCAGGGTCAAAATCAGAAATCCTGGGTCAGAATCAAAAATTTTGGGTCAAGGTCGACATTGACTTGAGGGTCAAAATCAGAATTGAGCTAGATCAGAAAAATATTTCTGGGTTTTGTAGATCTTGCAATTTCAGTTCAGGCCAACGAAAATCAATAGTTTCTAAGACCATGTGATAGGATTTTCAGCAGGTTCTTTTTCATAGGTATGTATTTTATTCCATTTTCCTTTACAAACATTTCCAGATTTACACCCTTATCATAAAAATTAAATGTAAGGTGGATAATATGTGTATAGGGTCACTTTTATGAGCAAATCTCCATTGTTCTAAACCCTATCCATATTTTCCCTATTATATTTTGGTGAACCCGCGATAAACAACTCTTTCTTTTTCGGTGTTAGATTTGCATTTTATGTTAGATCTTGCATGCATATAGAAGTAGATTTATTTTATTCTCTTGCATTTATATATCAAAAATAAAAATAAAAAATCACAAAATTTCTATAAAATATATAAAAAAACATTTACATTTTTCATGCTTGTAATGTTACTTTGTGTTCAACATGTATGATTTTTGTTTTGAATACTTTGATGAGGCTTTTGTTACGAAAGAGGATAGATCCCCTAATGAGGTACATGGAAGCAAGGATGCAAATTGTTTGAATAAGATCTCCATTGATCATATTCCTCTTTCATCTTCTACAACCTCTTCAATTGACCTTTACCATAGGGCGTGTGCATGGTTACCTTCATGTTCCACTATTGACAACATTGATACACCTAGAAAGACTTCATTTAGTGCATGTGATGTTGCTTTTTCCTCTCTTGTATTACCTTGTAAGGATATATTAGAGCAAGTGGATGAATTTAATCTTTCTCTTAATGGAGATGAGTTGAGGGTTGATGTTAATTATTCTCCTAATATATGTCTTTTCTATGAGTCCACTTTAGAATATAATTTACCTTCTTTCCCCTTTAGGGATCAAGATTTAGTGATTTATGGCACTCCTACAAGGTGATTTATTGATAGGAATGATAATCCTCCTATTTTGGATGAACCTTTGGATTTGGATGTTGATTACTCTCTTCCTCATGAAGCCATTGTGGATGATTCTACTTTTTGGGATGAACCCTTGGATAAAGACATTGATTTATCTCCTCCTCGTGAAGATGCTTTGATACAAGAGGGTGATTTATTAATGGATGACATATTCATACATTATGATGACTCTTTTTCTAAAACACACTCCCCTTATGCAGATATTTTAGAGAAATAAGAAGACATTATAGATACTTTACCTCCATTTGGGATTCATTCTAGTGATGAGGCATTAGCGGAGAATGATGTGAATTCCCTTAATGCTCTCCCTCTTAGTGATGTTCTTATGGAGAATCAAGATCCGACCTCATCTCCTCCTAGGATGCATTTTCTGCATCCTTCTTGTGAACCTGTTTGTAGTGTTGAGACAACTAACATGGTTTATCCAAAACCCTTGTTGACTATTAAAGGTTATCCTCGCATTACTATCAAGGGTAAACCTAGGGATCCTTTGGATTTCTTTGATAACACAGATTTCATTTCACATGCTTATCCTACAAGGAATAAACCTCAGCCTACTATTCTGACTTCTTTACCACCTTCTCAACCCATTATTCCTCCTCCACCCCATCTTCCTAGCAAGGAATATGATTTGATAAACCAACTGTGCAATACCCCTGCCAAGATTTCTTTATGGGAGCTTCTTCAAAAATCACCTACCTACCATGAAGCCTTGCAAAAATCTCTAGAAACTCTTACCACTCTACCTCCTAATCAAGAGAACATCAATGCCTTCATGTAGTGCATGCATGCTACCCCGGGTCCTCCTGACATTGTATTTACTCAAAAGGATTTACCTTCTAAAGAAGTTCAGAATCAATATGATGCTCTTGTGGTTGTTGTTACTATCAATAATAGTATCATTCATAGGACCTTGATTGATAATGGATTTGGGCTTAATATTTGTAGCATGGACACGCTCAAAGTGATTAAAGCCGATCTTTCAACTATTCAACCTGACAATGCTCCTATATGTGGCTTTGATAACATTGATAAGAACACTTTGGGCATCATTACCTTACCTATCAAAGTAGGTTCGGTCATCCTGAATACTCATTTTCATGTTATGTCTGGACCTCTTAATTATAACCTCCTTTTGGGTAGACCTTAGGTGCATGAGATGCATGTTGTTCCGTCCACCCCTCACTGTAAAGTCAAGTTTATTCACAACAACATGGTGTATACATTTCATGCGGATGATGCACCAAATCCTTGTTTGAATATTCAAACCCACAATACTCCTATTCATAATAGTAATCCTTCTTCCTCCAATTCTCTTCCTGGAGATGATTGGGGAACCTTTGATTTTAATCCTACCTTTATTGGAGAGTATAAGGTTTCTAATATTGATTTTATGAAGCAACAAAGAGAGTTTGAACAACGATCTTTTGCTTCTACTTCTAATTACATTTGTAATAACTTTATTGTTGCTTCTACCCACTATGAATCTTTCAAACCTACTAATGATGACATAGTGACTACTGAAGTTCCATTGACTCCTTCTAATATGGCTTCTCGTTATGGTCTTGGTTATCATTTACTAGTTAAACAAGGATTCCATGGTCAAGGATGTGGTAAGCATAAATCATGAATTCAAACGCCCTTACAAAATGGGGGGCATGAGCATTCTTATGTATTGGGATTTAATCCTCAACAACAAATCAATGTTACCAACATCTCAAATAACACTTCAAAACATGATGACCCTATGAAGGAATTTGACCAAGAAGTTCTTTTGCCTAAACTCCTTCGTGCTAAGATGATTACTAGACATAAATGCAAAAAGAAACATAGTCCACACTTGAAGACTCTTCCTTTTTGTTCGTATCATAGATTTCATGATCAATCTACTAATGAATGTCAAGTTTTACATTATAAAATTAGGCAGCTCATTGATAGTAAAGTTATTTATATATCATGTGGCAATGAGCTATATTTCAATCTTGTTTTCTCTAAATAACATTTATGTTCCTATTATGGAGCTCTGCATTATGTAAGCAATGTTAGCCTAATCCTTGGGGCCTCATTGTCTTGAATAGTGTTGTGAGTGATATAATAGGTCCTCTTTCATCCTTGTTCCTATGCTTGGGGGTCAAGGATGTCATCTCCTTCTTTTCTGTCTTTTCGGGATCCACTTTTCCCTTGGTTATGCAGTATTTATCTATTATATGAAATCCAATCATACATGAAAATTTTGGTTTGCATTGAGGATCTATATCCTCGATCATAACCTATTTCATTGTTTAAACATTGGGTTTCCATGGTTGATAAATCTCTCACCTTGGAAACTAAATAGTGTGCTATCCCTCACAAGGGTTACTTTTTCACTTCTTGCATGATATTTCTTTGCATTCATCCCTTCCATGGCCTCGTAGGAGCTGTGACATTCTTGGCTTGGACTGGGTGTTGTCTATGGATATTGTCTTGTTGTTGAAGAAGACTTTATCCTTGTTCTTTTCTTTCCTTAACATGTCAAACTAGTATGCATTTTTCCATCTTAAGGAGGGGGGCATATATACGACCTCCCTCATTCTATATTATTGCATTTTTGTTCTAACATTTTTTTTTGCAACATGCTAAATTATCTGAAGGTAACACACATAAGTTTCTAAATCCTGAAGAGATATGCATTCAATTACAATTCAATATGCTAAATCCTCAAAAGGTAACAAACATAAGTTTCTAAATCCTAAAGAGATATGCATTTTACTAATGTATTCCATGGTGATATGGATCCATGGGTACTTCATAAAAGCCATCAGGAGACACACTACATACATGTATAAAGTTTCCAGAAGGGGCACAACTTTATGGGGTGACTATCAAGTGCTTGCTTGGTGGGCCATCCTATCCTTTTTGTGGTTCACAGTGAGATACACACATCTTAGTGGGTGAGCTAACCACTCCTCTCTTTCTCTTTCTCTTTGACTGGTGATGTCTCTCTTATCATGATCTAAGGGTTGATAAAGACTTAAGTCCTTGGGGGCTTGAGGATTCCTTTGTCCCTTTTTATTTCAATAAGATTATATTTTCTTCATGATCTCCTTTACCAAGAGTTTGCATCGAGTCCGTACTCTTGCTAAAGTGGGGCCTAAATGTATAGTCAGAAAATGGAAGCACTTACATTGTGGACTATTTTAGCCTTTCAAGTAAGTGGTTTGGGGTCATGTCAAGCACCTTGAATGGGTCTTTGACTTGGATCTAGATTTCTCCCCCGTTCTGCCCCATTTCACACTTTTCTTCAGCCTATTTCTGGCATCCTAAACTGCAAGACTGAAATTTTTGACCTCAGGGTCAAAATCGACCTTTCTGGGTCAAGGTTGACCTTGACCTTGACCTAGGTTAGAATTGACCTTTATTCTAACTCAATGTCTATATTTCAAGTTTTCGGATGTCAGGCTTCGGAAAAGTTCATTTCCCACTTCCGGGTCGGCTATTTTGGGTTCCGAAATGATGACTCCTAAATTATATTTAATATAGGTCCACTTATAGGGATATAGGTCTAATTGGAATTTAATTCTCCTATGTAGGCCTCTCTAGAAGATTGTGCCCTAGATTCATATACAAGGAAGCTTTCTCCTCTCATTTTCTCTAACTATCTAAGACTCAAGAAGTGAAATCTAAGTGTGAAGGACAGCTAAGAAGCAAGATTTGAAGCAAAACATCTACTCTCAAGCATCAAATTATTCAAGCACTTTAAAGCACTCAATTCATCAAGAAGATCCATTGGTAGCCATTGAAGGATTCAAGCTCTATGGAGTCCTCATGTTGAAGACTTCTCCATCCACATTCATATAAGCCTGCTCCTCTTCCAAGATCCATTCAAGAATGGTGTTGAAGTTCTAAAAGAAATTGATTTGAGACATCCTACATCCTACATTCTAAATTCTACATCCATTTGGCACATCCATACTTGTGGATCCAAGGATTCAAATCCTCCACACGGCTTTCTGTACAAGCAAGGTGAATTCATTTATTTACTTTATTACTTATGCAATTTCAATTATATTTTAAGGTTAATTCCAAAACTGGGGTTTGACCAAGGCAAACCCCTCCCCCCAATAAAAAACCATTTTTCTTGTAGGGACATGCTCAGAACAGCGAGTTAGAGTACAGATTTGGATACCCTTTTCGACAAACTATCAAGATTTGGAAACAGAATTTGTGTCAGACTGTGCAGGTTAGAATTAGAAATTTTGGGTCAGATTCGACATTTTGTTCAGGGTCAGAATCGGAAATCCTGGGTCAGGATCAGAAATTCTGGATCAAGGTTGACATTGACTTGAGGGTCAAAATCAAAACTGGGCCAGATTGGATAAAGATTTCTGGGTTTTGTAGATCTTGCAGTTTCGGTTTAGGTTTGTAGAAATCAATAGTTTTTGAGACCATGTGACAGGGTTTTCAGCAAGTTCTTTTTCTGAGGTATGTATTTTATTCCATTTTCCTTTACAAACATTTCTAGATTTACACACCTTATCATAACAATTAAATGTAAGGTGGATAATATGTGCATAGGGTCACTTTTATGAGAAAATATCCATTGTTCTAAACCCTATCCATATTTTCCCTATTACACATATCATAGAGATGGAGGAGGGCGCTAAGCCCGTTATTACTACACCTTATCGTCATCCAAGGCACTATAAGGAGGAGATAGAAAAGACGATAAAGGAGCTCCTAGACATGGGACACATCAGGCCCAATTATAGTCCTTTCGCTTCTTCAGTGGTCTTAGTGAAGAAGAAGGATGATACTCTTCACATGTGTATTGATTAGCGTGCATTGAATAAGAGGACTATTAAGAATAGGTACCCTATACCCTGGATTGATGAGCTACATGGGGCAGTTTACTTCTCAAAGATAGATCTTTGATCGGGGTACCATCAGATACGTGTCCATGAAGAGGATGTCCATAAGATGACATTCAGATGTCACTATGGGCACTGTGATTTTTTAGTGATGCCATTTGGGCTCACTAATGCACCAGCCACCTTTCAGCCTTGCATGAATAATTTATTCAAGAAATAGTTGTGCAAGAGTGTTTTGGTATTTTTTATGATATCTTGGTCTTCAACAGGACTTGGGAGGAGCACTTGGGACACTTGGATGAGGTTCTCAACATCATGGAGAGTCAGCCTCTATTTGCAAAAGAATCCAAGTGTGAGTTTGGGTTGATAGAGATCCTTTATCTGGGTCACGTGATAGGGGCAGATGGAGTCAAGGTCCTTTTGGAGAAGATACAGGAAATCCATTATTGGCCACCACCACAGAATGTGTTAGACTTGAGAGGGTTCCTTGGGTTATGTTCTTACTACAGGAGGTTTGTAAAGGGATTCTCTCAGACAACAACACCCCTCATCGATCTCACTCAGAAAGGGGATTTTAGGTGGACAAATGAGACAAAGGTAGTATTTTATAGACTCAAGACTATTATGAGCACGTGTTAGGTTCTAGCACTACCAAATTTCTCTTGTCCATTTGTTTTAGAGTGTGATGCCTCAGGTAATGGAATTGGTGTAGTATTGATGCAGGACAGGCATCTCATAGCCTACGAGAGCAAGAAACTTAAGGAAAATGAGAGGTTATAATTCACTTATGACAAGAAAATGTTTTCCATCATGCACGCCTTAGCTAAATTCAGGCAGTATCTGGTGGGTGGTAAGTTTACAGTTAAAACCGATCACAACAACTTGCGGTACTTCCTAGAGAAGAAAGAGTTGAATGAGAGACAAAAGAAGTAGGTTAGTAAGATCCAAGCCTATGATTTTGACATTGAGTATGTCAAGGGAAAGAATAACAATGTGGCTGACACACTTTCTAGGAGACCTTCAGTTGTAACTTGTTGTGTTCTATCTAAGATTTTTGCAGATTGGAAATCCCACTTATTGGTTCAGTATTCTAAAAATAATCAAGCATGTCAGATTTTGGACGGGCAACTTCCAGATAGAAGGTACAAGGTAATGGATGACATCATCTTCTATAAGGACAGGATTTACCTAGTGCCAGATTCTAAGATTAAGGCTAAGATAATGAGGTTTGTTCATGATGCACCCATAAAAGGGCTTCTGAGGTTTTTTAAAACCTATAGGTAGGTCAGAGAGAGGTTCTCTTGGAAGGTCCTCAAGGATGATGTCCTCCAGCATGTCAGAGAATGTCAGACTTGTCAGTAGAACAAGTCTAAACAAGGGCACCCGGCTGGTTTACTGCAGCCCCTACCCATTCCTGCTTAGAAGTGGGAAGGTATATCGATGGACTTCATTACTGGTTTGTTGAGAGTACAGGGCAGGGACAACATTTATGTGGTGGTGGATAGACTTACTAAGTTTTCCCACTTCTTTTCCATTTCAACAGATTGGTCAGCTGCACAGGTGGCTGAATTATTCTTTTGAGAGGTTTTCAGGTTGCATGGTCTTCCCAAGACCATTATTAGTGACAGGGACTGTATATTCCTTAGCATATTTTGGTATGAGTTATTTAGGTTGGCAAGCACTGGATTGACTCCCAGTACCAGTTACCATCCGTAGACAGATGGCCAGATGGAGATCTTGAACAAGTGGGTAGAAGGATATCTCTGTAATTATGTAGCGGGGCAAAAGAGAGCTTGGGTCAGATGGCTATACTTAGAGGATTTTTGCTACAACTCCACCTACCATATGACGATTGGAATGTCACCATTTTGAGCTCTCTATGGTAGTGAGCCATTATCTTTCATAGACTTGGCTCTTCAGGATAGTAGGGCGCCGATTGTGAGAGACTCGCTAAAAGACCATCAGGATATACTTAAGTCTCTCAGGGAGAACATTCAGAGGCCATAGAATCAACAAAAGATGTTTGTTGCTTGACACCAGATAGAGCAGACTTTTGAGGCAGGGGATTTAGTTTATCTTCATCTCCAGCCATACAAGCAGAGTTCTCTGAAGAAGAGTGGATCGAAAAAGCTCAAGCCCAGGTTTTATGGTCCCTACCGCATCTCAAGGAGGGTGGGTGAAGTGGCATATGAGCTCGAGCTACCAGCTGATAGCCAGATTCATAGTGTTTTTCATGTGTCTTGCCTCAAGAAGGCAATAGGACAGTAGATAGTCCCTTCAGTTGGATCACCCTCACTTTATGAGGAGGGGAAATTGGTTTTGGTACCAGCAGAGGTGATTGAGATCAGGGAGAGGAAGCTGGAAAATAGGGTTATCAGGGAGTACTTGATTCGATGGAAGGACTTACCGATAGAGAATGCTAAATGGGAGGGTGAGTATATTCTACAACACCCAACATTAAGATTGCTTGAGGGCAAGCAATCCCAGGAAGGGAGGACTGTAATGTCCCCAATCCTGAAATAGGCCATTATGGGGCCAAGTTAGTCTATCTCCCACATCTGGATAGACTAAGGGCCCTTTCAGAGGATGTCAGCCAGTCATAGGTTACAGTGGGCGAGCTTTATTTATTTGGGCTCATTTTATAAAGTAAAGTTACTTTACTTTATAACAGGATTTTATAAAGTCACTTTATGACTTTAAGTTACTTTATTT
Source organism: Thuja plicata (assembly GCA_018584345.1). Lineage (NCBI taxonomy): Eukaryota > Viridiplantae > Streptophyta > Pinopsida > Cupressales > Cupressaceae > Thuja > Thuja plicata. The sequence goes on from MU223164.1 coordinate 197,330, forward strand.
TATAAAAGTGACTTAAGTGACTTAAAGTAACTTAAGTGAGCTTCTTTATCCCACATTGCTTGTTTGTGGAGTTTTCCCTCACTTCGAGGTTATAAAAGAAAGAAGCTTTCTTGGGAAAAGTACCATGAGATAATATAAACAAAGAAATTAAAATCTGGTTGCATTTGTGGCTGGTGTTTCTTGAGGACACAACCCCTTGAGGAATTTGAGAAACTGGATGTAGCCACAACATTCTCATTTATAGTGGAATTACTTCAGATTTCACATTCAGAATTCAATGTAATGGTAAGCTAAAATATTCAATTCAAACACTCTTCAGATTTAGTATTTTGATACATTGTTCAGCAGAGAGGATGAAGTTATATACATTCAGTTCAACTCATGACTCCTATGAACTAAGAAATATCCTCATAAGCAAATTTGAGAAATCGTGGACTATCTTTCCTTAAACCTCTAGACCTTGGTATTCATTATGGAGTCTGCCACTTTATTGGTCTAGATGATAGGAAGTAAAAATATAGATTGGGCGTGGAATACAAATCTGGGCATACTAGTATCCGCCAACGTACTGGGTGGATAGAGTATCAGTGTGCAACAACCGTGCAGGTGTAACCTCAACTGACATTAGCAGTCCTCGTGTGGGAAGAAGCCTAGAATTTCCCCATGATTTATGCAGTCCATGATGTTTAGGGAAGGCAGACGAGTTAGTCTCCAGCAGCTTCCGCGTGGTTTGGATTGGTGTAACAAATTTGGACTGGTTGGGCGAAGTGATAACAAGTTTGAGATCATGTGAACATCTGCAGTAGCTAGGTGTCGTGATAGCTAGCAATCAGCCTGCAACTTGCAGACTGGGTGTAAGGCACAGTTCCAGAAGCCGTCAAGATTGAATGCACCTGTGTAATACATCTAGGTTGCACTATATTGTATGGATAGTGTTGAGGGAACTCGTCAACACCCACCTTCAGCGTGAATCTTCTTGGCCAAGGTCTTTGAGTGGCACTCCCAGGTGCACATTTTATTTATGTTACTCTGTGCACATTTATATAATGCAATGAGATAGGCATGACTTTGGTCTTTGAATTTGTGACTGTGGTTGTGATTCTATGTTAATTGTTATATAAAATCAGTAAATGTGTGAGACCATAAATTGTTGTCTTTATTAGATATCATTGCTGGGAGAAATTGTATGGTGGACATGTTATGTATTTAAACACATACTTTACCTTGCACATTGAGAAATTATTCGATTACAAGACACACATATTTATAGGGGAACTGGATTAATGACCATAATCACACTTGGAAATCAACATCCAATTTAGAAGTCAGATAGTTGAGGATATTACACTATCCTCTACATCTACAATCTTTCTCCTATTGTTTATCACTATTGAAAGAGATATCCTTGGCCTTTATCTCAACTTATTCCTCCTAAGATAGATCTGTGACAACTTGGTTTGACCTTGAATCTTAATTTTCAAGACATTAATAAAGCAATTGCAAAGAGAAGAATCTAAGAGGCCTACTATTGAATTCAATACCTCCTCAAATTTAGTGATATAGCCAATGATAGAAACTATTTGAACCAAGATGAAGAGCCTACCTTTCGGGCCCTTGTAGATGCCCTAAAAAAATTAAGGGAGAAGGCCTTTAGAAAATTCATGTCATCTTGATACACATGACAAATAGTGTACTATGGATACCCTTGAGTTGTTACTCCGTAAAAAGCAAAATTTGTTGTCCTTAAACACTCCTTGCGAGGAACTTGATGACCATCAAAGTAATATTCTATTGTGCCTAGCCATGTCATCACTTCTTCACAAAATTTAGATGTACTATTTTTAGGGGCTTGGGGGTGCCCTATAGGCTATCGAAAAAGTGATGTTAACAAGATGAATGGTTATTGTTGGAGTGAGTATTGGAAAACTGATCAAGGTAGCATTTAGGTGTTGAAACTCTACTTGGTCCTACTTAGTAGCAAGGTTACTAAATTGATCGTGGAGAAGCCCCACTTGAGACTTTTGGTCTTGTATGCTAGCTTCAATCTTGGGATCTACCCTTGGAAGCATTGTGCTATAATGGAATGTGATATAATTGAAGCTAGATATTAAAATGAACAGAGCAAAGAAAAAATCATAATGGAGTAGGTCATTGTATGTTCTCAAAGTTATGTATAAAAATGATCAGATTGAAGAGAAGATCAGAACAAGACATCATTTAGATGGGTAAATTTTTCAAATAGAACTAGCGAATTCTTTTCAGTTTGGCTTGAGAATTGTCAATGGAAAACTATATAGGAGACAAACATTACCATCGTGATTGACACAAAACATGCAATTTGGAGACTGTTCTCTACTTTTTAACATTTCTATATGTTGTCCCACTCATGTACAACAACCAAACTTTTTAAAGTTCAGTGGATTTGCTCAAATGTCTTAGTTTCTGACTGCCTATGCCCAAATTTGTGAGCAGTGAGAGAGAAAATGGACCCTATGATGTATTCTCTTGTTTGTTCTATAGACTCTTTGATTTAATTGTCTCGTTCTTGAATAGTAAACCACTCCAATATTTTCAAAGCTCTAACTATGAAGGGCTTCACAATCCTGTAACTACATGATCTCATCTATGAGGTACAACATGTGTAAATTCCCAGCCTTAATTGCTAAGTAGTGCACCATGAACAACAAATGACTAATGGCTTCTCATGATGGGGCTTCTCCTAGCCTAGAGAGTTTTCCTATACACATAAGTTCAAATTTATATACAAATATAGTCTAAGGCCTCGATATTGGAATTTAAGCAGTTCTCACTTTGCTAGAACCTTTATGGGGAATCTACTTTAGCCAAAAATAACAATTATTCTAAGGATAACTAAACACCTTTGACAAAAGGTTTTCTAGCCTAAGAAATTTATTGCAGTGAATAGTTTTTGCAAAGCAAATTAGAGTGCCCCACTTCTTCCATCACTTTTAGATCACCGGGATCCTTTAACAACAAATTAAAATCATAAGGTGGACAAAGCAACTGTTGTCATTGTTTACATATGTTGATATTACTGTCTATTGGTTGATGATTTTATACTATTCGTGATTGGCATGATTTGTTCCATGTTATATGTCTATACATCTTAAATATGATAGACATGTTGAATTTAAATGATATACACCAAGGAGTACCTAGTGATGAAGATCAATTCATTTTGATCAATTACACTTGATCAATTATACTGTTGTAATGTGCATACTCAAATCATGTGTTCTAATGGAAAAGTATCAAAATTGTCCATTTTTAGCTCTTATAAACTATTGTCATAGTTTACATATGGTTGCTTTGCCCAAAATCATTACTTGATGATTACAAAGATAGTTACATTAGAATTTTGTTATCATATATTAAATGGAGCAGATATAGTTTTTGAAATTACTACATTTTGCTTGGCATCATATATACATGTGTTCCTGAAGAATTAAAAATGGACACTTCTGAGACTACACATATGATGATATTAAATATAAAGAGGTTTAACATCGCTCCAATAATTTCTTTTTGCTTGCTGTCATATATACACGTGTTCCTGAAGAATTAAAAATGGACAGTTCTGGGACTACACATATGCTGATATTAAATATAAAGAGGTTTATTATTTTTTTCTGATGATACTCCTTGGTGTATTCCATTTGATTATAAAGAGGTTTAACATCGCTCCAACACCTGGTTTTTGCTTGCCATCATATATACATATGTTCTTGAAGAATTATAAATGGACAATTCTGAGACTACGCATATGTTGATATTAAATTTGTATTGTCTAATGATTGTATAGTGTTCATGATTACAATTATACAACCTACAGTTAATTTTTTTGATGATACTCCTTGGTGTATTCCATTTAAATATAAAGAGGTTTAACTATTGTATCACGGTCAGTTTGTATATGCACAATTTAGATTCTAAGAGTATGGACAGGAAGGGTGAGAAGGATATGGACAACTTGCTTGACAAATGTGTGGTAGAATTTTGAGTGTTCCCTTGTGCTACGGTGTGTTTTCACACCATCATTCAATTCTAGGATTTTGTTCTTCCCCATATACTATATCTTGGTATAGATGGTACATTGGCTTATAGCAGGAATTCCACTCATGTTCAAACTTTTGTACAAAATGCACTTTGCATATTTGTTTTGTTGAGATTCATAATATCATCAAATATGAAACATTTTTCATTTTGTACTATGATCAAGAATTGTCATGTTGCTATCTGAATGTTGTAGTCAATAGTTTCTTATGTTGATTTTTCTTTCAATTATAAATAATATAAATGAACAAACTAATTAACAAAACAAAATGATATGGAGAGCGACAGTGCAATTTTTTTGATATAGCGTTCATGGCGTTTGTGAATGTGCCTATGTGTCAATGTGGTGTTGGGCCTTGCTTGTTGAAGACATCACACACAATGAGCAATCTTGGGCATCAGTTATGGTGTTGCCCAAATAGGAAGAAGGTTGTTAAATGGAAATATTTTTTTTTGTTTAGAAATAATGTAGTGACTAATCATTATAGTAAGAAATAAATTTGATTTGGTATTGTAGGGACATAGTGGATGTCCATACTTTTGGTGGGTCAATGAAGCCCCATCTACATCTACCTCATCTACATCTATACCTGATGTAGGAAATGAGTGCAAGTTCTGCAAGGCTTGAGAGACAACTAGTGCCACCGAGATTGCGTCAACGGCGAAAGCCGAAATTGCCTTTCTACGATGTGTTCTTTGTGTTGTAATCGCATTACTTTGTTGGGACCATATGCATAAATTTGGTTAAAAGAGAGGGCCCATATTCTACAGATTGAAACTTTTTTACCATGTAGATATATTGGACAAATTCTGGTCAAGTGATGACTATTTTGTTTTTTTTATATCTTGTTTATGATTTTCTATATCAAAATAAAAAAAATAAAAAAATCAACCTTATTAAAAAAAATTAATTTTTTTTTGTAATAATTTAAATAATTTATTATTTTCTTTATGAAAAATTAAAAGAAAACGAAAAAAGAAAAAGAAAATTAAAAATGAAAAAATGACAAATTTTTTTTTTTTTTATTAAATTCAAAAATATTTAAAAAAAATAAAAAAAACCTTACTTAAATTCTAATTCCAATTCCAAAAATGTGGAACTAAATGCAGAAAATGCATCTTCTTGCTCATCTTCCGGGTCAACCAAACAGCTCAAACTATATTATGAAATTGAGAAATCAAAATATCAAATTCCTGATTTGACCATTTCCAGCTTTAGATCAAGTTCAACATTTTCTAATTCCTGCAACCAAACAGGGCCTTAGCACTTATTGCATTTAGGTGATGTTTACATAGGTGAAGCACCGAGACCCGTGCGTTTGAGCTAGAGTAACACTGGGATGGGTGACTTTCCAGAAAGTCTTGGTGCTTCACCTTTGTGAGCATCACCTAGATGCAATAAGTGCTAAGGGTTTCATTTATTCTCATAAGAGATGAGTTCTTGTGAACTGCATGGGTCAGTGTGTTTGACTGAAAAAATCACATAGCTGTATCATGATAGGAATATCACAATTTAACTTGTTGTGGAAAATATCTCCTACTTGTCAAAGGATGTATGCCATTATTTCCTTATAAAACTTAACTATATAAAAAAAATCACACATTGAACCAAAGAAAAAATGGATAGAAAAAATGATAATAATGTATTGCTTGATAGGTAGGAGATATTTTTTTACAACAAGTAGAATTGTGATATTACTATCAGGATTCAACTGTGTAGTTTCTAAGTCAAACTTATTAACCCATGTTTCATGAGTAGTGGTTCAAAAGAAACCATCCCTCATGAGAATGAATAGAACACATAACACTCATTGAATCTAGGTGATTCTCACAAAGGTGAAGCATTGGGCCTTCTTGGGAGGTCACACATCCAAGTACTACTCTAACTCAAGCACGCTTATCTACAAAGTTTCCTCTAAGGTTAAGCCCTCTTATCTTGCAACCTCATTTTCAAAACCTTCAACAAGTGTTGTTTCTTATGTAACCTTCATTATAGAGCCATGTTAGCTCATCAATTTATAAGTAGGAGATATTCTCCATATCAAGTTAAATTGTGATATTGCTATCAGGATTCAACTATTTAGTTCTTAAGCGACACTCATTGACCCATGTTTCATGAGTAGTGGTTCACAAGAACCCATCTCTCATGAGAATGAATGGAACATTTAATACTTATTGCATCTAGGTGATGCTCATAAAGGTGAGGCATTGGGTCTTCTTGGGAGGTCACTCATCTTACTACTACTCCAACTCAAGCACGCTTAACTATGGAGTTTCCTTCAAGGTTAAGCCCACTTAACTTTCAACCCCATTTTCAAAACCTTCATCAAGTGGTGTGCCTTATGTACCATTCATTATAGAGCCCCTTTATCTTGTCAATTGATAAGTAAGAGATATAGTATTTATGCCTAAAAAGAAGTGAAATGATTTCCCAACCATTCTACATGTCCTTTAATATTTAGAGTGAGTAGAAGTAGAGTGGGAAAAGAAAGGTCTTCAAATATAATAGAGAAAAAATTTCTAATCAAATTTCAAATAGATGTCCCTCAATCTTAAACTCTAAATTAAAAGAAGTTAGCGGTTCTTGCACCCAATACCGTTACAGAGAGCAAAAAAATATTAGGATTTCAATCTCTCAAAAAGGGATAAAAGTAAATAGTACACATCACCTCAATGAAGTGAGCTTGTCTCCTAGGATTATGTTGTAATTCAAGATTAATCTCAATATCAACAAAATCATCCATAATTTCTTTTATTGAGATTTAAATGAATTCAATGAATGAGTCAAGTTGGCTGTGCACCAGGCCCTTCTTATCAAAGTAGGTACCAGTCATCGTCCATACATCCTCTTGGTTTATATTGCCCCTCCCATCATACACCTCTATTTACTCAACCTCCTCCTCTCTGTCTCCATCCTACTCCTTGTTCACATTCACACTGTTGTTTGTATACCCCTCCTCGTCCTCTATGGCATGCATCTTTAAGTTTTAATGGATGCATAAAACCTTTGTGTTTTTCCCTACTCTCGTTCTTCCTATTGTTGGGGGACTTTGTTGAATCAAGCACCCCTAGAAAGATGAGAGAAGGGTTTGATAGGTTTACTAGAGGATTTTCACCGCCACTTATGCCATATAATCCTTTTACAATTCTTCACCGATAGTTTTTCTATGTTACACCCCACTTTTTGACTTGCGATCACTTTTAACTTCTATGTAAATATGTGTGTAAACTTGCATGCGAGAATGAATTTTCATAAGACTCATGTTATATATGATCATTATGTGATTTATTGTTCTTTATTAATGTTTAGAGAACTAAAATTATATAGCTATTTTCAATTAATAACCATGTAAGTAATGGGCTAATTATCATCATGATTTACTAAGTTGGGTGCAGGATCCACCTTTCCCTCCTAGATGGAGAGGTAGAGTATCATTGAAGAGAGGACCATAGATGTCAGGAACAAGCAAATAAATTATGATATTGATATCACAATTCAACTATGTAGTTTTTGAGTTAACCACATTGACCCATGTTTCATGAATAGTGTTCATAAGAACCCATCTCTCATGAGAATTAATGGAACACTTAGTATTAGTTACATCTAGGTGATGCTAATAGGGGTGAAGCATCTAGCTTTCCTAGGAGGTTGTTGATTTTGTAAATGCTCATTTAACCACATGCACTTAATTGCCCTTCCATCCATAGACAATCCACAATTGTCTCCCCCGAGCACTTCTTATTCTCAATAAGGCAGATTATGCGTGATATGTATTTTTCATCATTCAAGAAAGGAAGATTAATCATCCTTTATACCTTTTGTGATACCCCTTCACCAAGGGATGTCACACTTCCAAGTAGAGCTAATTATTATATTATTAATGTAATATAATAGTTATATAATATAATTATATTATCACATAAAAATATCGATAGACTTCATTACTGGTTTGTCGAGAGTACATGGTAGGGACAATATTTATGTGTTGGTGGATAGACTTACTAAGTTTGCCCACTTCTTTGCCATTTTAGCAGATTGGTCAATTACACAGGTGGGTGAATTATTCTTTTGAGAGGTTTTTAGGCTGCATGGTCTTCCCAAGACCATTGTTAGTAACATGGACAATATATTCCTTAGCATCTTTTGGCAGGATTTATTCAGGTTGGCAGGTACCGAATTGACTCCCAGTACCAGTTACCATTCGCAGACGGATGGCCAGATGGAGATCGTAAACAAGTGGGTAGAAGGATATCTCTGTAATTATGTAGTAGGGCAGCAGAGATCTTGGGTCAGATGGCTATACTTGAGGGAGTTTTGCTACAAATCCACCTACCATATGACAATTGGCATGTCACCATTTCAAGCTCTCTATGGTAGCGAGCCATTATCTTTCATAGACTTGGCTCTTTAGGATAGTAGGGTGTCGATTGGGAGAGACTGGCTATAAGACCATCAGGATATCCTTAAGTCTCTCAGGGAGAACATTCAGAGGGAATAGAATCAACAAAAGATGTATGTTGATTGACACCTGATAGAGCAGACTTTTGAGGCAGGGGATTTAGTTTATCTTTGTCTCCAGCTGTACAGGCAGATTTCTCTGAAGAAGAGTGGATCGCAAAATCTTAACCCCAGGTTTTATGGTCCCTACCACATCTCCAAGAGGGTGGGTGAAGTGGCATATGAGCTCGAGCTACCGACTGATAGCTAGATTCATAATGTTTTTCATGTGTTTTGCCTCAAGGAGGCAATAGGACAACAGATAGTCCCTTCGGTTGGATTACCCCCACTTGATGAGGAAGGGAAATTGGTTTTGGTACCAACGAAGGTGATTGAGATCAGGGAGAGGAAGCTGCAGAATAGGGTTATTAGGGATTACTTGATTCGATGGAAGGAATTACCAATAGAGGATGCTACATGGGAGGGTGAGTCTATTCTGTAGCACCCAACATTGAAATTTCTTGAGGGCAAGCAATCCCGGGAAGGGAGGACTGTAATATCCCCAATCCTGCAGTAGGCCATTATGGTGCCATGTTAGTCTACCTCCCACATCCGGATAGACTAAGGGCCCTTTCAGAGGATGTCAGCTAGTCACAGGTTACAGTGGGCAAGCTTTATTTATTTGGGCTCATTTTATAAAGTAAAGTCACTTTACTTTATAAAAGGATTTTATAAAGTCACTTTATGACTTTAAGTTACTTTATTTTATAAAAGTGACTTAAAGTAACTTAAGTGAGCTTCTTTATCCCACATTGCCTGTTTGTGGAGTTTTCCCTCACTTCTAGGTTATAAAAGCAAGAAGCTTTCTTGGGAAAAGTACCATGAGATAATATAAATAAAGAAATTAAAATCTGGTTGCATTTGTGACTGGTGTTTCTTGAGGACGCAACCCCTTGAGGAATTTGAGAAACTGGACGTCGCCCCAATATTCTCATTTATGGTAGATTACTTTAGATTTCACATTTAGAATTCAATGTAATGGTAAGCTAAAATATTTAGTTCAAAATACTCTTCAAAATATTTAGTATTTTGATACATTATTCAGTAGAGAGGAAGAAGTTATATACATTTAGTTCAAATCATGACTCCTATGAACTAAGAAATCTCCTCATAAGCGGATTTGAGAAATCATCGACTGGTTTTACTTAAACCTCTGGACCTTGGTATTCATTATGGAGTCTACCACTTTATTGGTCTAGATGATAGGAAGTAAAAATATAGATTGGGCGTGGAATACAAATCTGGGCATGCTAGTATCTTCCAATGTACTAAGTGGAGAGAGTATCAATGTGCAACAACCATGCAGGTGTAACCTCAACTGACATTATTAGTCCTCACATGGGAAGAACCCTAGCATTTCCCCATGATTTATGCAGTCCATGACATTTAGGGAAGGCAGACGAGTTGGTCTCTAGCAGCTTTTGTGTGGTCTCGATTGGTGTAACAAATATGGACTCGTTGGGTGAAGTGATAATAAGTCTAAGATCGCATGAACATCTGCAGTAGCTAGGCTTCGTGATAGCTAGCAATCATCCCATAGCTTGCAGACTAGGTTCGGGGCATAGTACCCAAAGCCATCAGGATTGAACGCACCTGTGTAATACATCTAGGTTGCACTATATTGTATGGATAGTGTTGAGAGAACTCATCAACACCCACCTTCAACGTGAATCTGCTTGGCCAAGGTCTTCGAGTGGCACTCCCAGGTGCATATTTTATTTATGTTACTCTGTGCACATTTATATAATGCAATGAGATAGGCATGACTTTGGTCTATGAATGTGTGACTGTGGCTGTGATTCTATGTTAATTGTTAGATAAAATCGGTAAATGTGTGAGACCATAAATTGTTGTCTTTATTATATATCATTGCTAGGAGAAATTGTATGGTGGACATGTTATGTATTTAGATGCATACTTTACCTTGCACATTGAGAAATTATTCGACTACAAGACACACACATATTTATAGGGGAACTGGATTAATGACCATAATCACATTTGGAAATTAACATCCAATTTAGAAGTCAGACAATTGAGGATATTATACTATCCTCTACATCTTTATCCTATTGTTTATCACTATTGAAATAGATTTCCTTGTCCTTTATCTCAATTAATTCCTCCTAAGATAGATCTGTGACTACTTGATTTGACCTTGAATCTTAATTTTCAAGACATTAATAAAGCAGTTCCCTTCTATATAATTGGGGCTCCCCCTGTGTAAGAAACCTCCTTATTCCTAGAATATTTTGGTGGATAGGTTTCATTGAAAGCTTGTTGGATGGAAATGTTTGTTGTTAAGTCAAGTGAGGAAAGTTCAACTCTTGAAGTCTTCCCTCTAGAGCCTCCATGTCTATGATCTAAGATTATTTAGAATTCTTGTGAAATATGTTGAGGCCATTGAGAAGATTCAAAATCCTTCCTATGGTCGGGAGTGGAAGAAAGAAAACGTATGTCCTTAATTTCTTGAGAGAAGGTTCATAGACCTAAATGCTTGGGTGGCCTAGGTCAGAGAAGTATTAAAACCCTTAATCAAGTCCTTGCTAAAACAAATTGGAGGTTGTACAGTGGACCCAGGGAATGGAATAGTATTTGGAGAAAAAAATACTTGAACCCCCTCTCTTATTTGGATGTTTTTTCTTTCTTCATATGAAGGTTCAAAGGGATACATGTTATGGAATAACATCCTTTAGGCTAATCATGTGACTAGTATTGGGAAGAAATGGTCTACTGGCAATGGAAGAAATATCAAGTTCTGGGATGATATATAGTTATCTCATTCCTCTCTTTGTGACTTTGAAGTTTTCTCACCTTTTATGCAGTCTTGTAAGGATAAATTTGGGATCATGGTTGCTGACTAATTGACTAATAATCAGTGGCTAAATCTTAATGTGATCAGTCCTCTTCTTAATCCTTTAATGATTTTTCTTAATTTGGTAGTACTTGTCCTAGAGTCTACGAATAGAATCATTTGGTCTGGTTCCCCTATAGGGAACTACTCTGTGGCCACAACTGTCCTTTTGATGTCTCATTCCTTAGAGCCTCCCCCTTGCTGGTCTCAAGCTTGTATTTAGAGTCTCACACCAAAGTTGAACATTTTCTTCTGGATTCTCTTGCAGAATAAAATTCTTACTACTGACAATTTGTGTCAGAGGGGTTTATGTTTTCCCAACAGGTGTTTTTTGTGCCTGAATGATGAAGAATTTTTCAACCATATCTCTATCCATTGCACATTCTCTTCCCAAATTTGGTCATGTATATTGCAGAAACTGAACTTGTGTTGGATATTTCCTTCATCTATTCAAGAGTGCTTCAGTGGTTGGACTAGTTATTCTTCTAACAAAATAATTAAGAAATTGTGGACCTTCATTTTGCCTCATATCTTATGGGGAATTTGGAAGGAAAGAAATAATAAAAATTTTAGAGACATTAAAGCCCCTCCTAATGTGGTGCGCGGTAAAATTGAAAGAGCTCTAGTGGAAAATCTATTAGTTATAAGATCCTCACACCCTCCTTGCAATGATGTTGACAACAACATCTTCAAATGTTGGAACCTTCCTGGTGATTCTTCCAAGATTTTGAAGATGGATTGTAGAGAGGGTTGTAGGTAGAGCTACTCACCTTCTAGATGGGTTAAAGTTCATTTTGATGGGGCGACCACGGGTAACCCTGGGCCGACTAGGTGTGGGGGAGTGATAAGAATTAAATTTGGCCAGTGTGTTGTGGCAATGACACTCTTCTTGGGTTCTCAGAGAAGCCACTTAGCCAAGGCAATGATGGCTCTTCAATCCCTCATGCTTGCTAAAAAACTAGGCTACACTAAGGTCTGGCTTGAAGGAGATTCCAACAACACAATTAGATGTCTAAAGGGGTTGTCTCTCCCGTCATGGACCATATATAAAATTATATATAAGGAAAGGGAAATATTAATTATTTTGATAATTGTTTTGTCTCACATGGGTTTAGGGAGGTTAATTCCATGGCGGACTAGATAGTCAATGTGGCGGTGAGATCTAAAAAACAAGTGATCTAGCAGGGTGAGATGGACCTCCCCTATAATGCCAAGGCCATATTAAATCATGAAATGATACATGGATATTTGGAAGTAATTAAATTTTATTAATATGCACTTTCCAATGACCAAATCAATAATGATAAGTAAAGGTGTTTGTCCGACTAATAGTTTTGTTAGTAATTATGAAGTGACTTCACACACTTTCTGGGTATTTTTTACCCTTCATTGGCTCACATTTTATAAAAGTTGCATTGTGTATCAATCCCTCAGTCTTCCTATGGTTTCTCTATGAATTTTGCTTATTGGTTGTGCTTGAGGTATTATGGGGGAAATAGAAAGAGGAGGGAGCCCTTATCCTGTGAGGATTGGAAGTAAAAACCCATAGCTTGGGAGATCTTGGAGGCAGGTAAGATGATTAATTTTATGGAACGTCTGCATGGTCGAAACCCTTCAATTACAAAATTTTTTAAGAGGGATTGGAAGGAGGGTAAGATGCTTGTTGATGGGAAAAAGTTCAAATTTGATGAAGGGTTGATTGCGGAAGTTACTATTATGCCCATTGTGGGGAAGAAGTTATATAGATATCGAAAGCTTACTGATGTTGCCATTATGAAGTTTCCAAAAAATTAGAAAGAGAGGGACAACTTGGTCAAAATTGATAAAACCTACTACCCCCCCATGGCTATCAAGAAGATTTGGAGGCTAGTCCTCTTTGCCATCATGCAATATATTGCGCTGGATGGGAGATTCTCTCACATTTATAGCTATCATTTCATTTTTTGAACCACTTTCAACATAATCAAAAGGTATCTTTGCTCTATTATCTCTTTTGTTTTTTGAACTCAAGTATTAAGAGTGCTAGGGTCAATCTATATAGCAATCCAACCCTTCATGAAGGGATTATGGTTTTAATTGTTGATCATTTTAAAGCTAATTCTATTGAGCAAGCTATTTTTGAGCATTCAATGTCGGATGAGGAATCTCATGAATCTGATGATTTCGAGGAGAATGGGGAGTTTGATACTGAGTTAGAGGAAGACATTGATTCTGATACCCCAAATAAATTTGTTAGCAAGAGAAAGGGTAAAAATGTAGACTTTGGGTCTGGTAATATTAAGAAGGGTAAGATATGTCGAAAAGAAGGAGTAAGAAGAAAATAAAGGAGGATATTTGGGTTGAGGAAAGTGTCGATGGTAGTGAGGATATGGACACTGAACTTGAGGAAAATGTGAGGTCTTCCCAAAATAAAATTAAGACTTCGGCTCCCTGTGTCCCTATTAGCCCAGTGTGGTTGACTCCTGTGGACTTTGTTATCCCTTCCCCACCTCTGCCACCCAGAACTATGCCTAAGAATGTTTTGAAGAATAATGTGGAAGAGGATAGTGTTTTGAAGAATGTGATGGGTGGTGGCTCTCTTCCCTAGTGTGATCTTGTTAATACTGATGTTGATATGGGTGCCCTTAGGGAGCAAGATACCTTCTTAGAACTTGATAATTGTATCAAGGAGCCCAATATGAATGTGTTGCAGACTGCTAAGGAAGGGACAATGGATTATTAAATATTGTTAAATGGGTTTTTCATGAGGTGAAATAAGTGAAGATAAAGCAGAGGACCTTCATTAGCAAATTAGATTTTTTGGAGGCTATTGGTGTTGGTAAGGATAAATCCTTCCCTGAAGAGATCAAAAATCTCACCAATTTTGTTAATGATGTTGAAACCATGACCAAAGCCTACACTTAAAGGTTTAAGTAGGTGGATGATAGGTTTTTAGTTGTTGAAAAAAGAGCTACTTGTTTGGAGGATACTCTTAAGAAGATCGGTGAGAAAAGTTTTAAGATCCTCAAGGATTCTTCAAAACACCTTAGGATCCTCATTTCCAAGCTGGAAAACACCAACAAGGATAAATTTATTGTAAACGTTGTTGATTCCAAGGACACCAGTCCTATTGATGTTCCTGATGGGCTTGGTAAGAGAACTCGTGCCAACATAAAGAAGATGGTGCAAAATGATAACAAGGATATTTAGGACTTGAAGAAAGTTGTTGATACCACAAGCCATCCTAAGATGGAAGTGATAGAGCTTCTAAACAATTTCACTTAATTTTGTCTCTGCCTAGGGTTTCTTCTATCCCTTTCTATTTTTGTCTACTGACCCTGTAATGGTTGTCATTTTGCTGGCTTTTGTTCATGGTTGCCAGTTGTTTTGTCCCCTTTTGATGCTTTGATGATTTATCTTTCTCCTTAATGTTGTAAAGGGTTTGAGGTCCCCTTCAAAACATGCTTTCACTTATATATATCTGATTACACAAATTCCTAATCTAATTTAGCTCTCTCCTAGGGCATTATTGATTAAATATTAAATATTTAATTAATTTATGTCATCACACTAGATAATTAATTTAATTAATTAACTATAGTCTAATTAATTATATAATGGCAACCCATAGTGAGATAATTATTTAAGTCCCCCTTTATTCTATTAATTTGAATGAATATAATTTGCCCATTTAAATTAATCCTCAAATTCCTCTTTTTGATTAAATAAAACCCATTTGATCAATTTGAGCACATGGCTCTTAACTTTAACCCCTAACCTAACCTATCCCAACTACCTAACCCATGGTTCTAACTCAACCCAGCCCATTCACCCATACTAACCTCTCTTAGTTAATTAATTATCCCCTTCACTCATTCTCTCTCCCCCCATCACATCCTCCTAATTCTCCCACTTACCCTCTAATCCAAGCATATTCACCCTTAAACATTTGCACAATTCTAATTCATGGATTAAGAAATCCTAACCCTCACCCAGGTCAACCCTCATGTCACATCCCTCAAATCACCAACCAAATGCATTTAAGGTTGACTTAAATTCTCTTACATCCTTGTCCCCCATTTCTTTCTCCAATGTTGCTCACACATGTGTGAGAAAATCTTGAACCACTCAAACCTTAAATGATCTAAGTTGACATCTTTTCCAAGCCCATGTGTCCCTTATGTGGTTCCTATGTGGATGCCACATATGTGCCACCTCATCCAAGCCCTTCCCTTCCCCCCAAAAATCTATAAATAGGAGGCCTTTTCCTTGCAAATCATCTCTCATTAAATTGCATTGTTATTATGCTAGAAGAGTTTTTGAATTTCATAGTTGTTTTCATGCTTCAAAGTCTTAGTTCATTGTTAAATCTAGATATCATATGCTAGGATAATGGTGAACGAATATTAGTTTAAATATTGCATATCACTCTAGTTTAGAATTATATTATCATTTCTTCATTATGGGAAGCTTGAGACTAGTTTCTTCATGCTAGTTCTTGAGTTCTCTCATTATCCATTAGTTGCATTTGTAATTCTCATCCACCATCAAATAAACAATCACTTGGGAATTAACATATTTGAATTTTTGAGATACAACACATCCACAATTCTTTTCATGAGAAAATCAAACGAGTCTTAATAGGGTGCAACTTTTTTTTAGCTCAATTCGATGTTATGGATGGTTTCTTGTTGTTTCAAGTTTATTCATGCTTTTAATCTTTTATACGTGCTAACCCACTAATGTTGGCATGTTTAAGCTTTCTCCCAATAGATTGAATATTTCCCCATACACATTCTAGCATGCTCGGGGGACCCACGTCCCTTAAATTTATCAAAATTTCCACCATTTTACCTTAAAAGCACATTGGGTTCACGGATCAATGTCTCCATTTTGCACAGAGATGTCTGTGTAGAAACTCATAAAATCAACGTCTGCAATGTATATTATCATTTAGTGTCTACAACTTGAGCAAGTGTCTCCACATAGGGATATTTTTAAATAAATTTTGAGACTATCATCTTGTTGTTTGCAGGGTTTTCGGTGCTTTTGACGCTTTTACATTCTATTTTTTATCAGATAGTGACTTTTCTAAGGGGTCCTAATGTCAAAATAATTCTTCATCAACATTTCATCATAAAATCACTAGAAGTAACCTTTCCCTAATGATTTTGGGATTCTTTCAGACACCTACTGACATAAGAGAAAGCTTTTCTTGTTTTGGGTGTTATTGTGTTTGCAGGTTAAATCAACATCTACGCATACACTGATTTTGCCTAAACTGTCATTCGATGTCTCCGCCATGAACCGATGTCTCCACAGGTATTGTATTAGTTTGTTGTTTCTATCTTATTTCTTCTAATCTTGTGATTAGTGTTGTTAATCAAATCAGTGTCTCTGACTATAATCAGTGTCTGTGCCTACTCTGCATAGCTTTGTTACTACTAAAAACTCTTTCTAGGTGTTTTTTGTTGATTTGGAATGCTTATTGAAGACCAAGATACTTGGAAAACTAATGTTAGAGTAGTCAAGTATTGCTAATAATTAAATCAGTTAATTATTAGTTAATCTACTTTTTGCTTAAGTTAGACTTAGGAAAGTTTCTATTTCCTAGTAGTTTCCCTTTTAGGGTTTCGGTATCCTTTATAAGGATTGACCACTTTGTATTTCATAAGGAGATCATTTTGTAAATCATTATTGTTGAATATAGAAGGCTTTTTCTTTCAACATGGTTTTGCAGTCTCTGGCCTATTGGCCGCCCTAGCTTTCTCTCTTCTGTCTTCATTCTTCTAGCAGTCTTTGCATGCAGGTGTTCTTGGGAAGAGTTGCAGTTCAGCAAATCTAACATGGTATCAGAGCCATCTTGCTGCCGACTGTTTGAGTTCTTGTGAAACGTTCGAGGGTTTGAAGATCGCCAGGCTTTTTCTAGCATTTTTGTGTGGATTTATGGGGGACCTCTATTTATGGTCACTTTGGGCCCAAACGGACACTACCATTGCGTCCAAAAGGCCCAAAAACCCTAGAATCCATATAAAGTTTGTCCATTTTGGACACCGGGGCATCAGGCAAAATTTTTAGGCCTCCTACGGGCCGTACGGACACGGGAATCGAGGCAAAAGTCATAAAAATTTCAAAAAAATCACTTTTCTTGCGCAGGCAGGCGCACCGCCACTACGCCGCCAGCGCTCCGCTCTGTTGCCACTGAGCCGCTGCTCAGCGGCCCGCGCCGCCTCCCACCACCGCGCGCTGTTTAAACCGGCCCCCTGGCCGCTCCGCCTCCGCCGGCCCTCCGCCAGCCCCTGCGCCGCTGACATCGCCACCTCGGCGGCCCCCGCCGCCCGTCAACTTCGCGCCTCCTGACTTTTCTGTCAGCGCTCCGCCCGGCCCCACGGCCCACCGCTCCGCCAGCTTCATGCGCCGCTCCGCCAGGTTTTTACCTCCCCGCCGCCGCTCACAGGGTTGCACATTTTTGGTTAGCCCCCGCGGGCTATTTTTTAAAGCGGGCGGTCACATGTGTGAACCGGGGCTTATGCCCAGCCCCCTGAGCGCGCATGCGCCCAGGGGCCGGACCTTTTTTAGCCCCAGGGGCTTATTTTTTTTCTCGGAGGCCCTTTTTGACCCTACCTGTTTGTTTTCGCTCTACAGGGAGCATACGGGGGTCTTTTTCTGACTTCCATATACCGTTGGAAAGCTCTTTCCAAGAACTTTTTGATGATGGAGGTTAGGGTTTCTGGTTCCACTATTTCAATAGCATTTTTTCTATTGAAATTTGATGTCTCTTTTTGCCTTTCGGGAGTCATATCTGGCTCATCCGGACTCCTTTTTCGGAAACGAGATATCATTGGAAAGCTGGTTCAGTGTGCTATTCAGTGGCAGAGGTTATTTTTCCAAATTTTTCTCTGGGTTTTCACTCCTCCGCGTTTGGCAGTTTATGCCCTCTGGTGGAGTGCTTGGTTCTACAGGTCCTGGGATCTCTTCTTTCTGACTTCTGAGCTTGTATGCTCCTTTGTTGCATTCTTTGTTCTGTAAACGCACTGAGATAAAGTGCCTTCTTCTGCATTTTGGGATCTTATTCACCTGGTTCAGTTTTAGTACTCGCACTCTGTTATAAAGTGCCATGGGGGGTTATGATGCATTTGCCGCTTTAGGCGCATCCACCTTTGTCAAGTGAGCGTACCTTCCATGACATTAGCCCATGTAGTGTGTCTGTGACACCGCCCTTTATCCTGTGTGTGTACTTCCATTGCACTGTTGGTGTTCCTGGTTCTTCTTCTGCAGCTGTTTCTGGTACTGCATTTCAGTGTTCATGTCACCTCTCCCAGTTCAGCATTATGGGGGGGTTCACCTGTTGGTTCTATTGCTTCCTGGTTCGATTGATCAGCTCTTTAGACATTTGTCTTCTCTACCTGGTCATGCACTTCAGTGGGGGTTCCAGCAGTATCTTCTAACAGAGTTTTCAGACATGCTTCGGAGATGCTTCTTGCTCTTTTTCTTGTTCCTTTCTCTGGGACATCTTTTCACTTTATGTTTTGGGTACCTGATCAGGCCTTGTTGCCGGGACCCTTCTTTCCTGCTTTCTGCAGTAGTTTAGCTTTTTTGCTTCTCCCTAAGTTACACTTAAGGGGGGGTGTTAGAGTAGTCGAGTATTGCTAATAATTAAATCAGTTAATTATTAGTTAATCTACTCTTTGCTTAAGTTAGACTTAGGAAAGTTTCTATTTCCTAGTAGTTTCCCTTTTAGGGTTTTGGTATCCTTTATAAGGATTGACCGCTTTGTATTTCATAAGGAGATTATATTTTTGTAATTCATTGTTGAATATAGAAGATTATTTCTATCAACATGTTTTTGCAGTCTCTGGCCTATTGGCCGCCATAGCTTTCTCTCTTCTCTGTCTTCATTCTTGTAGCAGTCTTTGCATGCAGGTGTTCTTGGGAAGATTTGCAGTTCAGCAAATCTAACAACTAATAACTGATCTCCTTGCAGCCCATTGGTCAAATAACACCATTTGAAACTACTCACATTGTGTTTTGCAGGTTGCCTAAGTTCACATCAACCAAATGATCGTGCTTCTTAGTGTTTACATAGGAACATAGCTTGACTAGGTGATTTATTGTGTGGGTCAAATCAAGCATTAGGGGATTCTTCTCTCTTCCTTTTGGGAATATAAAAAACTTGGACATGTTTGATTTGTCTTAAGCAAGTAATATTTCTTTGGGAACTAACCACATGTTTTGAGTGTTTGGGAAAACAACATTGGATAGGAGAGTATGTTCTTTTCCCCTTGTGGGAAAATTATAAATCTAGTCTCCTTTCATTGCCAATCCATGATTTTCAAGTTATTCCTTTAGATGCCCATCGGTTGAGGTAAAAGGCTCCTAGGAATGACCCATGACACTCCAACTCATGTTCATCAAGTCTACTTCTTGTGGTTAAAGCCTCAGAAGTCAGGTACCATTTGAGCTTATACTCGGCTCTCGCTTAACACATAGTAGGGCCTTAGGGTCTCAATCATGTTTACATGAATACTCATGCTAAAGTTCTTTGTGGGGCTATACGCCTTAATTGCACTTGCGTGAACACAAAGGATGTACTCAAATAGAGACCCTTACTAGATTCCATAGATTAGCAGCCACCTGATTCACCTCAGAAAGCTTGATAATCTTTGTGCAAGGAGGATAGTAACCTCCCCAAGATACTAACACATTCATGCCACCTTGAGCATTTTGAGTTAGCTAATACAACATCATGATTGGAGCCATTGTGTTCTTGGTGATGATTGTATTCTGATTAACTCTCGTATGTGTGCCTACATTTGTGATGAAATATTTTCAAGGCTAAGCCAATTCCAGTAAGGTAGGAATTGCTTCTACTTGTCCTCAATGTTACAAAACTTGTGAAAACACTTTTAGAACCTACACATTCGAAGGTACAAGTATTTTTCCAAAGAGATCAAATCCAAAACTATGTTGTTCTCACAAGGTTTCTTTGTCCCTTGTGAGATTGCTTGCTCACTTATCCCAAGCACAATCGTATTAAAAAATTGTCCCTAAATCAACCAAGGTAAACTTACCACAGTCACTGCCTAGTTCACAAATCCAAGCCTTGTCATCATCACCAAACTTGTGGCTACCTAAGATGCTGATAAACAAGCTTGAACCTATGTCTGATTCAGGGAAACATAAGAAAGTCAAATTCCAACTACCCCGTGTATATAGAGAGCAAAAGACAACCGATCAAGAGGCAAAGAAATACCAACACATTGTGATACCAACACACTGTGATACCAGCACACTGTGAAATCAATACAATAATAAATCCAAGAACGTGTAATCTTCAACAACAAGGTCTCTCATTTTATGGGACAGTATCATTTGAACTATGTCAATTTCAAATTTGAGAGATACGACTAGTTGGCACATCGAAAATATATCCTCTCTTTCTTCTCCATCACAAGCTTACATCTTTAGCATTACATCTTAGGGTCATCGTTCAAGTCATCCCCTTTAGATAATACTATCCAATCAAACCATATTTGAGATCCCCACTTTAGTGTTACATCATTTTGAGTTTGTTAGGACCTACATCTTAATCAAACCCATCCCCCTTTTCTTCACTCCTTGACTAAGAATTGTATATGGGAGCCTATTTTGTCCTTGTAAGCTCATCACCTTGATTCAAATGTTGGTTTACACTGACAAAAATTATGTCTTCCAAAAGACCATTAGTCTATATTAGGTTAACTAAACACATCCATATGAACTACATTAGGCAAAGAAACTCACTCCCTTTTTAACACCAAGTCATCCCTTAGGTCCTTAGAACATACTCATCAATTTGCATCATCAACGTCATCCTTAGGTATCTTCCATACATTTGCATATCAAATCCTAAGTCTCACATCATCATCATACTTAGATGCATTGACTTAGTTCCATTTGCACTCATCTCTCTTTTTTACATTTTAGGTCATTCATTTCATGCCACCTGAAACTTGTTCCAAGAAGAGGAAGGGTATTGATTCTTATCTAGCCACTAGCTTGTCCAACCTGATAGTAGATCCTAACTATACCATGGTCTCCTTTGACCCCTGACACCAAGTACAAATTGAACATGTGTGGGCCAATCTGGATGAGGTCCCTACCACTAGCTCCATGGAATATTTCATGAGTCATCCCGTACATGCACACATGGTCAGTGCCATCATAGGCCACAATAACGCTACCATTCTTGCTAACTTTTAGCGCGAGGGTATTCCCATTCCACTTGGACTCCTGCCACTCAATTTGGCACATCTCATACACATCTCATGCAACATATTCCCTCCTACTATGGAAGAAATTGTTGATCCAAGCCTAAGAACATCCCAAGTCACCTCACCCATACCCCATCTGATTCATCCAGTCACCACCCAACCCTTAGTGCATGTTTTGACACAACCAACCTCATTCTCTATTATGCGGGCTTCATCCTCTAGTCTCCCACCACCTCTAATATCTCAAAAAATCCAATATGTCATTACCCAAGCCATGCAACCTACAACTACCTACTCTACTATTACCCAACTAGCTACTACCTAGCCTATTGTTACCCAACCAATTGTCACACAACCCGTAATCACACAACCAACCTTGGTGTCAACATCACTACCACCCACCATTCCCCTACCACAACAATAACAACCATAATTAACCATAGTAATGCCTCTAAAAAGAGCCTTTAATCAACCCTTATTACCTCAAGGTCCTACATTCCATGCCCAACCAACAATACCATCACAAAATGCCTCGTCATCCCACTTACAACTTAGTACCCAGACACAACCCAATGCAACCACTTCCCAACCAGCCTCCCAAACCACTCAAACCACACAAGTAGCCTCATCATCCACTTGGAACTATTCCCAGAAATCTTTACAAGCTCTTGGAGTGCCTACGCATTCACATATCATGAACCCTTCTACCTCCCAAGCACAACAATAAATTTTCAACCCCTTTTCCACCACACAAACTGCAATGTAACCAACCCAACCTCAACAACCAACATTCACCAATTAATTGGTCATGCCTCTATCCACAACAACACAAACCATACCACCTCCCCAACAACCAAGTATTTTTGCACGCATCAACTACCTCACCCCCTCCTCCAGAGGAATGAACACACAAGGCATCTATCCATCCTATGGAGGCACTAGCACACAACCAACCTATGCAGGTCAACCCTACGCTCATTCAACCTACCTAATATCACAACAAGTACTTCTTTTCTACCAACAACCTTCACAACCACAACAAGTTGTACTTCCACTCTCTCATCAACATTATTCCCAACAACAACAACCACTACCCCCATTGCAACCTGCTTATGTAGGAGGTCAATCTCCTTATCAAACCCCTCAATATCCCCCCAAAAATACTCCATATTCTCTGACACCATTTGAACCATACCAAACACTAGGATCCAATGTTATGGGAGTACCCACCCCATCGCCTATCAACCCAGAACAGGAAGAAATGAAGAACTCTCTTAAGGAGCTTAGCCTAGGGACTAAAAGCAAGACCTTCAAGTTTGACGAAGTGTGTCCTTATCCATTTGACTAATCCATCACAATGGTTCCCTTCCCCAAGCACTTTGAAACTCCCAAATTAGACAAATATAGGGGGAAGGGATATTCCATCAGTCATGTCAAGAAATTCTACATGGCTTTCCAAGAGATTACCTACAGTGACAACTATCTCATGCACCTCTTCCTGAAGAGATTGGGATGGATGGTGCTTGAGTGGTTTTACAAGATTCCCTATGGCACAATCACGACATTCACATAGTTATCTAAGAATTTTATATCACAATATGCGCAAAACATTGAGAGTGAAATATCTCTCTTAGATCTATGCAATTCCAAACAAAAGGGAGGAGAAAGATTGGCATATTACCTTCAACAATGGAAATGACTCACTATGAGACTATCATATCAACCCCCTAAAAAGCACTCGATGAAGATATTCATTGATAATCTGCACCCCAAGCTAGCCCATCACATGCGCATGAATTGTCTACAAACCTACCAAGATATTCGAGGAAAGGGAATGAACCTCAAGAAGGGCCTTCTAGACGATGGTACCATCAAGCACTATAAGGAAACACAACATAAAAGGTCCAATAATGATCATTCACGCTACTGAAACAAGAATAAAAGCATAGTAACTGATGGTGCCATATACACCAAGCATGTCCAAATAGTTGTAGTTGGATCAAAGCCACCGCAACCTCTCGTCTATCAAATGATGGCCAATCAAACAAATGTTATCTCAGTCACTTAGGGACAGTCTAAACCTCAGGTCCAAAATACCTATAAGTGCACATTCACCCCTCTAGGTTTACCCCTAGACATTATCTTCCACAAAATGACTAAGAATAATATCATTATATACCCACAGAATCAACCATTTGATGAGTCTAGTCCCAAACCTACCTGATTTAAAGACAATGAGTATTATGAATACCACCGTGTTAAGTGACACACCACTATAAAGTGCATGAAGCTAAAACATTACATCCAAGATCTCATAGATCAAGAAGAAATCATTGTGATCCTGTCAGCACAGACCTCGTCGAATGCAAACCTCCAGATATACCAAAATGTATTTCCTCAACACAACACTAGAAAGAAACCTGCTAATCCCAATCCACCCCTAAACCAAGGAAAATTTAAACAAGGGGATCACTCTGATGGAAAAGATTACACCACTTCCTATATCAACTACGATAATTTCATTAGTTGCATCTCACAGGTTGAACCTTCTGTCAATGTGATCCATGTCAAGGGCGTGGATAGTCAATGCACAGTTAGCACACATCAAGGAAGAATATATGTTGCAGGCACCACTACTGCTTCATCCTTTGGTGCACAATATAACCTCTTATAACACCTCAGGAATATGCTTGCACAAATCTCCATTTTAGATCCCCTCTGCACCTCACCCATCCATCAGGAGATCCTCAATAAGGCTTTGCAAGAGTCTCGTGTACCCAATAACATTAAACCAACATAGTTTAAAGCCTTGGTAGGCCACTTATCAACATCTTGTGACCTCTCTTTCAAACCTTATGACATGCCATCAGTAGAGCCAGACCATATCCCTCCACTTTGCATCACCGTCATGGTCAAAGATTTCACAGTTAAACGGGTCATGATAGATAATTGTTTGACCCTTAATTTCTGTACACTAAAATTCATAAATTAAGTGGGGTAGACTGAAGTAGATATAACAAACGACAACATTACTATCAAATCCTATGACAATATGGAACCCACCTCTGAAGGCACCATCTCACTACCCATCCAGTTGGGCCCAACAGTACAAGACACAATATGCCATGTTGTTGATCTTGACCTTCCATACAACATCCTCCTTGGTCACCCATGGATCCATTCCATGAAAGTTGTTCCTTCCACATTTCACCAATGCATCAAATTTCCACATAATAGAGCTGAAGTCACTATCCACTCTGATCCCCAACCCTTCGCATAATGTTGTGCGTCGGAAGTCTCTTTTTCACACTCAAATCATTGCCCAAGGATTAATATTGGCACTTCTATCACCAGCTTGTCCAAAACCCATGTTGACCCAGAAACTATTCTCGCCTCCACACTCTCCACTATCAAGAACAACAATAGAGGTTGTGGGAATACAACTTATCAGATACATTTGCAGTTGGAGCCCTACCTCTTGATATAAATACTCAAGGGCGCCCATCCCACCAAGGATCACTAGATAAAATTGAAGCACAACCAAGACAAATTGGCTCCTCTATATTTTTATCTCATGACATCCTAAGCACTCGGTAAGTAGAACCAAACATTAACAGATGGTTGTATCAGGATGCTCAAACCCCTGATGAAAAGCTCCTTGGTTACTTTAAAGAGAAATACCCCAAATCTCACAAGCTGGCTATAGAATGATGGAATTACCAAAGAGACATTTTAGGTTGCGAAGAGAGCGATATGAGGGCTCCCATTGATCCTCCCCTATCACAAAGAAGCCAAGGCTTGGGTTTTGGCCTAGATACAACTGGGGCATCAATACAAACCACTATACCTACCATAATAACCTCGGCGAAATCATTGAAGTAAAAAACATCCCTAAAGAGGAAGTTAAGAGATCCTACGATGATATCCTTGATGATAAAACCTTCCTAGGAAATTATGTCATTCGTCAACTCTTCATTAACTTCATTGACCTTCCACTCGTTCACCCCGAACTCATAAACTGGGACCAGCCAAGCGTTGCACATATCGATGAGTTCCAAAGTGAAGATGAAATCATGGGATTCATTGGGGCAACAGAACAATAGAAAAATTGGGGGGTGGGGGGCATGACTCAACACATGTTTACAAATTGGACCCAAAGGCATATTTTGGGGAAGAGGATATCTTTAGCCATAAAAATAAAAATGTAAAAGAAAAACATGGATCTCCTAGTGAAAATTCCTTTGGGGCATTATCTGAATCCAAAATAGTTAAAACAAAGGGCGTATACCCTAGTAAAAACCTCTTTGAGGCGCCAGAGGATGAAGACTCTCCTCTTCCTCTTATTCATGATTATAGACCATATAAGTCATCTATTCTCATCGAAGAAACCAAACTTGTTAATCTAGAAACCATAGAATGTTTGAGAATCACATACATTGTAGCATCATTATCAGAGGCCAAAGAATTAGCCCTCACTGCACTGCTCCAAGAATCTATAATTAAATTTGCATGGTCTTACTCTCACATGCCTGGATTGGATTTAACCTAGTCATACATCATCTTGTTGTAGATCCAAATGTCAAGCCAGCCAAGCAAAATCTTTGCAAGATGCACCCTAAGTTAGCCTTACTAGTCAAAAGAAAATTAGAAAAACTCTTATAGACTAAGATCATACACGCTATTGATTACTCAAAAGGGATTTCAAACATGGTGCATATTTCTAAGCCAACCAAAGAAATCAGAATATGTACAGATTTTGGATACCTCAACAAGGCATGTCCTAAAGATGGCTTCCCCTTGCCAAACATTGACATGATCATTGACCTCATAGTGGGACATGAGATGCCGTCACTCAAGGATGGTTTCTCTGGCTATAATCATATATGCATTGCAAAAGAAGATCAACATAAGACAATATTAAAAACCCCCTGGGATACCTTTTTCTACAAGATGATGCCTTTCAGATTAAAAAATGCAAGCACCACATATCAACAGGCCATGACTGTCATCTTCCATGATATGATTCACTAGATCCTTGAAGATTATGTAGACGATATCCTAGAAAATTATAGAACAAGGGAAAATCACCTAGATGTGCTAGAATGTGTATTTGACCATCTCCATCATTATGGCTTAATTATTAACCCAAAGAAGTGTGTCTTTGGAGTTACATCCAGAAAAATCCTAGGATTCATCATATCAAGATGAGGTATAGAGATTGATGCAAAGAAAGTAAAGGCCATAAGGGAAATGCCTCCACCAAAAACACTCAAGAAGTTGTGCAGCCTCCAAGGAAAGTTACAGTTTGTTCATCATTTCATCTCACAACTTGCTGATAAGTGTCAACCTTTCACCCATCTATTACGCAAGGACATCAATTTCAAATAGGATCCCTTATGTCAGGGAAGTTTTGAAAAGATCAAAGAATACCTCTTAAATCTGCCTATTCTCATACCACCAACTCCTGGAAGGCCACTCATTTTGTACATATCTGCAACTACCACAGCATTGGGGGCACTTATTTCTCAACTTGATGACAACAAAATGAAGAGAGCTATTGAATACATTAGTCATACAATTGTGGGATATGAGATTAATTAATCACCTATTTAAAAGGCATGCCTAGCAGTGGTCTTCGCCACTCAAAAACTCTAGCATTATATGCTCAGTCACACTGTGATACTCATTTCCAAAGTGGATCCCCTAAAAAAAATACTATCTCATACTACCCTCACATTCCACATGGCTAAATGGGTGATGCTTCTAATTGAATTTGACATTCAATATGTGGATAGAAAGGCAATCAAAGGACAAGTCATTGTAGATCAATTGGTTGAAGCACCACTAATAGATGCATATATCATAGTCATGGAATTTCCAGATGAAAACCTATGCATGGTCAAAGAACAAGACATGGAAGATTTATTTTGATGGATCTTATACGGCTCATGGGTCAGGGGCAAGAATCCTCTTTGTCACCCCTCAAGGCAATTATGCTCCTAAATCATTCAAATTGGGATTTCCTTGCACCAATAACATTCCAGAGTATGAAGTGCTCATCTTAGGGTTAAAAATGACCATTCAATGGAACAACATAGAACTATAAGTATTTAGAGATTCACAACTCATTATAAAGCAAGTCCTAGATGAATTCCAGACAAAAGACGATAAGTTGCTGCCCTACAAAGAATTGGTAGACAAAATGAAAGAGCACTTCCTAAACTTACATATCACACAAGTGCCCCAATTATAGAACAAAGAAGCAGATGCAATGGCCACCATTGGATCCCTTATAGAAATTCCTCGGGATGCAAGGAAATATGAATTCTTGGTCGAGTAGGTCCATACACCTACTTATGAGAATGCCAATTTTGAAATGGTGTGTGTGTTGATTACTCCCCAGTCCCCATGGTACCATGACATCCACACTTATCTAAAAAATGATATCATATCCCCCCACCTCACAAATAACCATTACTAGAACCTTATTTGCAGATCATCCCGCTACACGCTTATAGCCAATACCCTATATCATCGTGGATACTGCAATGTCCTCTCTAGATGTTTAGACCTAAACTAGGCCACCCAGACATTACAAGAGGTACACAGTAGAATTTGTGGTGCCCACACAAGTGGCATGCTCTTAACCAAGGAATTTCTCAAAGTAAGATATTATTGGCCCATAATGGAACATGATGCTTGTGAGTTTGTGAAAAAATTCCTACCATGTCAACAACATGTCAATTTGATTCATGCCCCAGTGCAAGATCTACATCTCATCACACCTCCATGGCCATTTTTGTGTTGGGGCTTTGACCTTGTTGGCAAGATCACCCTTCTATTCTTGGAGTGACACAAGTACATCATCACTGCTATTGAGTACTTCACCAAGTGGGTGGAAGGAATTCTTCTCACCCTCACAACAAGCATCCAAATATCCAAATTTTTCCTCTACCACATCATCTGTCATTTTGGTGTTCCCTCCACCATTTTCATAGATCACATAATGCCTTTTGAAAATCAACACATGAAATATCTGTGTGCCCAAATTTACATCCACCATCGCTTTTCTAGTCCATATTTACAACAAGGAAGCGACCAAGCTGAGGCAACTAACAAAACCATCCTCAAAATCCTCTAGAAATTTGTCAATGATTTTGGTCATGACTGGCACCTCCAAATTAATCCCGCCCTCTAGGCATATCATACTTCTTACCATAATCCAACATGCACCACCCTCTACTCACTTGTGTATGGTGCAAAAGTCATCTTACCAATTGAGGTCAAATTGCCATCATTGCACATTTTACTCATGAACCTAATCACAAATGAAGACAACTATGTGGCATGCCTCACACAACTAGATTTGTTAGATGAGAGGAGACAACAAGCCTATGATCGCCTCTTTGTGTACAATAACAAGCTTAAGAGAAGCTATAACAAGAAAATCTATCCACAACAATTCCAGGTGGGGGATTTAGTCCTCAAAGAGAACCAAAAAGTACAATTAGATAGAGAAAAGAAAGGAAAGTTTGAGGTCACGTGGCTGGGTCCTTACCTTGTCACAACAAAATTTGGCTCAGGAGCATATCAGTTATCTACACCTGAAGGAGAATCTCTAAATGATCCCATCAACATCATTCACCTGAAGGAGTTCTATGCCTGATCCATGCAGTGTACCCTACTCATATGAGATAATCCATAAAAAGTATATAAAGTCCAAAAAAATGGTTATCTTGGTGAACACCTAGAAATAGGCGCCTTGATGATAGCAAAAAACAATATAAAAATATAAAAATTAAAGAGAAATAAATCCTCCAATGGTGAAAACTTGGCAAACAGGCGCCTTGGACAAGTGTGTGTGATGAAAACTTGGCAAACAAGCGTCACACATAGTAGACCATATCATTATCTATCAAACTCTCATCTCTGTCCATCCCATCCACACATCTGGCACTCCCAATAAATTATTCATCAAAAAACCCATATTCCCTCCGTATTCCATTATTATACGCACCCATTACAAAATTAAATATGATCCCAAATCCTTGAGCTTCCTGTTAGTCAGTTTTATATCATGTCCTATCCCAATCCCTGATCTTTGCACATACCTTTTGTATATAACCACTTAATCCAGTCTCGTCTCAGCGTCATTTTAGTCCTCTATTCAGGTCCCCTTGTACATATCTTGCATCCTAGGTTAGTTGTCTTGCAGAAAGTGATCTAGATTCTTTGTTCCTAAGAGTCCCATGCTTCAGCAAGTTCCTTCAGAGGAACTCTTGATCTTGTGGTTATCCTCGATACATCTTTTTCCATCCAAACACAAATTTGTAATCTCACCCATCAGTAGGTCCTTTCATGATGATCCTTCCTCATGTCCGACCTCGATCCAATCAGTCATCCATATCATTTATCTCTCTGGCAAAAAGCATTTTGTGGATACTTATTTTGGTCTTGATTTTTTATTTATTTTGGTTCTTAATTATCATTTACGACTTTCTAGGTTTTTATCCTCCTCAAAGTTTCCACAATACTTCATATCATTATACGCTACAAATGGATGCACCTGGGATAAGGTCTTGATGTTTTTCTTTCTGTATGTGTGTTTATGGGTTACCCAACATTATTTCCCCCTTAAATCTTTTGATACTCAATTGTGATGTTGGGGCAATCCTTGCGTGCTTGTTGTTTCAGTCCCATGCAACATTGGTGACAAGGTCTTGTATTCCTAGTAACCTTGGCAAGTCTCTAGCATTGCTATATTAAACTAGGATGTGCTCTACAATAATAACACAAATATAATCCCCTTGTATCATTTTAGTTAACTACATGGTTAGATTCATGTTGCACTTTTCATCTTTGCTTTTGGTAAGGCTCCTATTTACTCCATATTCCCAATTGAGGCATCATACCCTTGATCTACCCTTGGGCTCCCTTGAACCCCCCCCATCGAAAACATCTTTCCATGCCCACTCATTTCCCTTTTTTCTTCACCTTTATTCATCCTCTCTCTTCCTTATCCGTCTCTTTTTCAATAAAATTGCCTACACCTTTTTGTGTTATTTTCTCGAGGGGGCACACCCTCTCACCATCGTCGCTTCAGCACGACCACCCTTAGATACCCAATTCTCTCCAAGACCTCTCATTTTATTTTCTTTGACACAATTCCGCTTAAGACACCGCATCAAAGAGGGGCAAAATGTAAACACCTAAATTTGATTACATAAATTTGTAATCTAATTTAGTTCTCTCTCAGGGCATTATTGATTAAATATTAAATATTTAATTAATTTATCATCCCACTAGATATTTAATTTAATTAATTAACTATAGTCTAATTAATTATATAATGGCAACCCATAGTTAGATAATTAATTAAATCCCCCTTTCTTCTATTAATTTGAATGAGTATAATTTGCCCATTTAAATTAATCCTCAAATTCCTCTTTTTGATTAAATAAAACTCATTAATCAATTTGAGCACATGACTCTTAATTTTAACCCCTAATCTAACCTATCCCAACTACCTAACCCATAGTTCTAACTTAACCCAACACATTCACACATACTAACCTCTCTTAGTTAATTAATTAATCTTGATTAATTAATTATCCCCTCCACTCATTCTATCTTCCCCCATTACATCCTCCTAATTCTCCCACTTACCCTCTAATCCAAGCATAGTCACCCCTTAAACATTTGCACAATTCTAATTCATGGATTAAGAAATCCTAGCCCTCACCCAAGTCAACCCTCATGTCACAGTCCTCAAATCTCCAACCAAATGCATTTAAGGTTGACTTAAATGCTCTTACATCCTTGTTCCCCATTCCTTTCTCCATTGTTGCTCACATGTGTGTGAGAAAATATTGAGCCACTCAAACCTTAAATGCTATATTTGTCCTCTTTTCCAAGCCCATGTGTCCCTTATGTGGCTCCTATGTGGATTCCATATAGGTGCCACCTCATCCAAGCCCTTCCCTTTTCTCCAAAAATCTATAAATAGGAGGCCTTTTCCTTGCAAATCATCTATCATTTTTGCATTGTTATTATGCTAGAATAGCTTTTGAATTTCATAGTTGTTTTCATGCTTCATAATAATAGTTCATTGTTAAATCTAGATATCATAATCTAGGATAATGGTGAATGAATCTTAGTTTAAATCTTTCATATCACTCTAGTTTAGAATTGCATTCTTATTTCTTCATTATGGGAAGCTTGAGACTAGTTTCTTCATGCTAGTTCTTGCGTTCTCTCATTATCCATTAGTTGCATTTGTAATTCTCATCCACCATCAAGAAAGCAATCACTTGGGGATTAACATACTTGTTTTTTTGAGAGAGAGCACATCCACAATCCTTTACATGATAAAATCAAACGAGTCTTAATAGGGTGCAAATTTTTTTTAGCTCAATCCAATTTTATGGATGATTTCTTGTTGTTTCAAGTTTCTTTATGCTTTTAATATTTTATATGTGCTAACCCACTAATGGTTGCATGTTTAAGCTTGCTCCCAACAAATTGAAGATTTCCCCATACAAAATTATATTATCACATAATAATATAATTTATTATCTCATAATAATAATATAATAATTATCAATTACAATAATTTTATCAATATAATTGTTATATCACAATAATTATATTATCATAACCTTTATGTTATCTATGTCGGCTTGAAGGAATATGACCATAGCTACAATAAAATTAACACTCCCTCTTAGCTAGAGAGGAATCATTCTCGATATCTGATTTATAGAGTAATGTCCACCATGGCTACTCCTAGAGGGTGGATCCATCATGGATTCTCCCATGAATTAAAATGAAAATAAATACAAGTATTCATCACAAAATCACTCATATTATGTCACCATCTCATGATGGTCACCATAGATATTGTCAGAGGGTGACTCAACATAAGTGTTTAGTCATGGAGTCACTCACATGAACTCCACCATGGCTACTCCCAAAGGGAGGGTCCATCATGGTTACTCCCATGAATGAAAATATAAATGAGCACAAGTGCCTATCACAGAATCATTCAATGTGATGTCATCATCTCATCATGACGTTCACCATAGATACTCCCAGAGAGTGAATAAACACACATGCTAAGTCATGGATTATCTCACTTGACATCCACCATGGCTACTCCCAAAGGGTGTATCCACCATAGCTGCTCCAAAAGGGTGGAACAAGGGATTTCACCTCAAACTTATCTCTCACAAAGAAGAATGTATTAACAAGGGATGACACCTCAAATTTCTCTGTCTCGGAGAAAAATGCTACAATGGATGACACCTCAAACTTCTCTAATATAGAATAATGCATTAACAAGGGCTTGCACCTCTTATTTCTCCATCTTAGAGAAATATACACTACAAGGGCTTTCACCTCATATTTATTCAACTCAGAGAAATATATATATTAGAGTTTATGAAAACTCAACCCTACAACTCCCAAGAATCACCTACATGCAAACCTATCACAAAAAGAGAGAAGGAAAAGCTATGGAGGCTAGAAATAACAGATTGATGAAAGAGGAAACATCATGTGAACAACAATGGATAGAAACTTCTCAATGCAATAGAATCCTCAATAATTAATAATTACAAATAGATCAAACATTATAAAGGTGTTCAAAACCCTAAAAGGGAAAAACCTAGGTTGCATGATAATAATTAATTATTATATGCCTAATTTAGCTTAAGTAAACTAGAGATAATAAGTGACTTAATAATTAAATCAAAATGATTTAATTAATAATTGAAATAAATTATTACTATAACACCCCCCTTAAGATAAACTTAGGGAGTAGCTAAAAACCTAGAAACAACTACTGAAAGTAGAAAATGGGTCCTGACAACATGGCCTGATCGTACAAGAAATCTATGTAAAGAGGAGAAAATGAGAAAACTCAGTGGGAAAAACCCCTCCTCAAAAAGAGATGAATCCTAGTGAAGGACTGAAGAAGCCTCCAAACTAGAGAATATCCCACAAAATAGGAACAAAGGATGAACATTAAGAACACCACTAAAGCATGAAGCTGCAAACACTGTCGAAGAATAACTATTAGAACCTCCATTGTAATAGAACATGATCAGGTAGAGAAGATTGTAATTTGCATGAGTGCCCTCAAATGTGTTGGAATGATGGAAAGGTGTGTATTGAGAGGATAGAGGTGAATCAGTACCCTTAAAAAACTTTTCAAACAAATCTTTGTAATCACGAACTGTAATAATCGATTGTGTAGATTGCTTTCACCATACATGTAATGTCATTGCTGAAATGTAAATGCATGTAATCAAAATAATAAAACATTCATGAAACTTAAGTACACATAACACATATATTTTGGTATCATAGAAAACCCCTGTTAGAAGGTAAAGACAACAGTGGGGATGGGACCCACAAAGCTTCACTACTGCAATAATAAAGTAACCTGTTAGAGCTTACAAAGATTGATCACTTCTGGTGACCTTACCCTGTTAGGAGTAACAATAATATTGATTAGATCTACCTCATGTGAGTATTTTGCAACACAATGTATGTGTGCACTCTGTTAAGAGATTTAGGCAAAGGCAGT
The DNA here is from genome assembly GCA_018584345.1 of Thuja plicata. Classification (NCBI taxonomy): domain Eukaryota; kingdom Viridiplantae; phylum Streptophyta; class Pinopsida; order Cupressales; family Cupressaceae; genus Thuja; species Thuja plicata. The sequence goes on from MU223164.1 coordinate 231,577, forward strand.
TAAGTCTAATCTGTTAAGAGATTTTGTGGTCTATTACAATTGTTAGAGAGTAACAAAATTTGTGATCTGAACAAATACAATCTGAATATTATGGATAACAGATCCTTTAAGTACAATAAACTTATCACCTTGTTGTGACTGATAATACCTTATGTACTATTTGGTAGCCTTGTCTTTGTTCTAAAAATTGATTGCTTCAATGAAATCCTTGCGCTAAAACCCTTTGTCTAATCTTCTGATGTCCTTAGTGTGGTGACTACTTGATCATAATTTGATCATCATACTTGCAAAAATGACATCTTATCCTTACATATATCAAACCTCTTGACCTAATTAGGGTTTAACAATATCTTAGAAAACCTAAGATCAACGGTGTACAAAATTTACCTTGATCATCTATACATATGAAATATAAACAATAAATAAGTGCATGCGTAATTAATGTCCCCCTCAATCATTGTAAACCGTTATCCAGGTCAACATTTTTTTTTACCTAGATTGATGTGTCATTTCAAAATTTTATGTAACTTCTGGTTTACTTGATAAATATTGTTTCTCGGTGCTTAGTGTATCTCGGTTCTCGATGTATACTGCTGCTCGGTAAGTTTGTTACTCAGTGATCATTGCACTCGGTTAACTCTGCACTCGGGTGATCATTGCTGACTAGTCTATGTTTGACTTTGTTACCGACTGGCAATTTGAATACTTGAATACTAATGACAACCTTTAATCTCATATGGAGTAACATTCTCCCCCTTTGGCATTAGTATCAAAAAATTATATATGTAGTATACATAGTACCTTAGTGACTCCCCCTTTGTACATGCTCTGGGTATGCATAGACATAGTATACATACGTTTCCCCCTGTTTTGAAATTAATGCCAAAAAGAAGTAACTTACAACTTGTCAAAAATGTTGGAATGAGTCTTTTGGAGATTTTCCATGAGTTTCTCCCATTCCTCTTTTAGGTGCTCGAGGGTCAACTATTCCAATTTTAGTTGAGCATGCATTGTTGGGATTAATGGGAAGTAGTACTGAGAGGGGAGGGGTGAATCAGTACCTCTAAAACTTTTAACACTTTTCACCTTTGATCATTAGTAATCATTCTTTACTATATTACTGACCATATTTGATGTTCTTCTTATGCATGTAATATTAATTCATAATCTTTAATTGTTTGCAACATTCATAGAAACATTCATGAAAATAATAAACACATAACACAAGATATGATATCACAGAAAACTCCTGTTAGGAAGTAAAAACTGCGGTGGGGATGGCACCCAAAAAAATTCACTATCTGTAGAATGGAAGGGAGCCGGTAAAGGCTTACAATTGATCAATTATGATGATCTACCCTGTTAGGAGTATTAAAATGGAGACCTATTAAGATCTACTCTGTTAAGAGCTTTAGCAACATTGATTTAAGTGTGCACTTAGTTAAGAGATTTACAATAGGACTGTTAGGTCCACCTTTCTTGAAAGGATTTCTTAAGTGTACTACACTTGTTAGAATGAGTACAGTATGTTTGACCTGACTATATGCAATCTATAATTTCTGATCACAGATCCATTAAATCTCTCATAATATGAATATAACCTATAACGATTGATTAATACCTTTTCTCTACTCGTCGGTGGCCTATTTTTTTTTCTTGAAAATGAATTGATCCTTTTTCTGTCCTTCTGCATGAATTCTCTTGTCTGATCCTTAGATTCTCTCAATGGCTACAATCATCATTGAACATGTTCACAATAGATTGAGCATCTATTTATACATGTATTTGACCTATTCTAGAATCACGCATTACAATGTTAACTCTTGATCCAAGGTATACAACTTGACCTCGATCCTTTAATTTTCATGTTTTAAAAAAGTTGAACTGATTAAAATAATAATAATTACATTGCTTTCTCCGCACATAATGGATTTAAAACAAAACAAGAAGCTAAATATACAACTTCAATGTTTTATCTAACATGGAAAGTCAGATCCACTTTTTGCGGGATGTAACTGACTGTCAATTCTTGGTCGTCAGTTGAACTGAAAGTCTGTCGGCGTTCCTTCATTAAACTGATCATTGCGTTCCCTTCATCTATCAGGTTCCTCTCTTTGTTGTTTCGTCAGGTTGTTACTTGTCGGGTTCCTTTATGCTTTTTGTCATCGGGTAACACTGAATAGTGTTTGTCGGGATGCATTGTACTTGGTAGTATCAGGTAATCTTGGCATCGGGTAGTGCTGTGCCCTATCTGTTGGTGTAGTGTAGAACGATGGTGTAGATCATGTTTTTCCTTGTATATACTAATGGAAAAATATAATGCCTTCAATCTCCCCCTTTGACATTAGTATCAAAAAACTTTTATGTGCATAATATTATAGTGTTTAGTATGTACACCATGTATATATCTGTGTCATTATATGACTCCCCCTAACTGTATGCATCAGTGTAGTATAAGCATATGTACATGTATACTTGCCTCTATACTATACATTCCATGTTCTTTGCTCTTCCAAATGTTTGACTGTACACATCATTTCCCCCTTTATACTAATTGAACTGTATGTACATATTAGTTCCCCCTTTATTTGATACTCATGACAAAAATGTACAACTTATAAGATGCCAAAAATGTGACAAAAATGAACTTACAATGTGTCAAGAATATGTGAGTGAGTGTTCTTGATAGCTTCAAGCAATTTATCCCATTTTTCTTTCAGTAGTTCTAGTGCCATGTGCTCTAGCTCTAGTCATGCATGCATATCATAAATGTTGTCTAGGACAGACATTTCTGGGGTGGCAATTAGTGTTTTTTCCTCTGTCATATGTTGTTGTAGTAGTGAGAGTGTCAGTAAGAGTTGTTCTTGAAGCTCATTTACCTCTTCTCTAAACTTGGTCTCTGCAATCAGAATGTCTTGTCTCAATTTTTGAGCTTGCTTGAGTTGCTCATTGTGCAATTTTATTGCTTCTTCACTATTCATGAGACTTTGTGCACTTGTTTGAAGATCAACATCTATTTGTGCTATCTTTTCGGTATAATCCTTCGTGAGTTGATCTAGCTTGCATAAATTTTGTATCAAGGTTATGGATTCTGAGATTATTGGATCTATTGTGCTAACCAATTCATAAAGATTTACCTTTTGCAATTCCACTTCTTGGCTTATCTTTTCTACTAGCTTGAACTCATATTTCTAGTCAAGTCTTTCTTCCATGACCTTCTCAGCATCTATGTTATGAGATGTGATTGCATATGTGAGAACCACTAATTGATCAAGCATTGGGGATGTTTGATCAACATCTACATATAGTACAATTTGTTGAAGTATGCCTCATGCTATTTCAAGTACATTAGCTTCCTTTGTGGCTTTTCTCAATTTGTCTTGCATTGCTTTTCTCTCACAAAGTCTTGCATACTTTGTCAATTCAGTTGGATCCAATGTCCTGGGATCACAAACTGGAATCTCAATGATTTCATCCAGAGTGACTAGATTCTTATGCTTGCTCTTCTTCTTCTTTGAGATTTGTGTGGATGCAGATGTATGAACTACCATTGCTAGTTCATTTGTCCTCTCTGAGGTGCTTGGTGAAGGCTTTGTTGAAGATGCTTCTTGTGTTTTCTGCTTGGGGTGCACCTGTCAGTTTTGTGAAGACGTCTCTCCATCAACCTTGGGTGTCTCTGCACATTTTTCTTCTATTTTCTTCTCTAGCTCATCTTTCTTTGTTTCTTCGGTCTTTTCTTTCTATGTGTCCTCTTCTACCTTTTGTGCTTCCTCTTTACATTGATCAGTAGACTTATCTTTTTGATCATCAGTTGCAGCATGTTTTGTAGTTGTGTCCTTTGTGTTATCTATGGTGTCTTTTGCTTCTGCATCACCCTTGTCCTCGGGTGTGCTTGTATCTTCTGCAATAGATCCTTCATTACCTTATAGTATATTGATGGTCTTCATCAATACTAGCATATTGCTTTGTGTGTTAGCTTGTGTTGTATCTAGAGTGGTGTCCTACTCACCGGTTTGGTCTTTTTGAGAAGTGACATCTTCATCTTTTTGTATTTGCTCTGCAGGGTCTAGTTCTGTTATGTCAATGACTGAAGTGTCCTGCCATGTCTCATCAACAACATTCATTCATTTATGCCCTGTTGTCTTCAACTCTTGTTTCTTTTCTTGATCCTTAAGAGATATAAATATTACATCATCTTCTTTTTGTGGATGCTTATGATAGTCATAATGTGTGATGTCTTGAATGTCAAGATCATCCATGACTTTGTCCAAATCTATTGGCTCCATATCTTCAACATTGTCCAAAGCAATGTGCTTAGGACTTGTCTTATCTTTCTTCTCCTCTACATGAGGTGTGTTGCTGAGAAGTAATTGATTCTAATGAATTTTTGACTCTACATGCAGATCTAGGAGTTGTCTCCATTTAGTCTCAGTCATTTTTTCCAGCTCTATAAACTTATCCTCTAGCACTTTTTAAGCTCTTATCTTGGCTACAAATTTGCTTGAGTGCTTCTTCATTATTTATTTGATTTCTTCTATCTTAGATTCGGGAGGCATAAGTGTGACAAGTACCCTCTCCCTTGCTTCTCTTTCAGTTTGTAGAGCATATGACCATTATTGAGATATTCTATTACCCAGCTCTTTGGGTATTTGGTTGACAAATTCAGCTAGTACATATTTGAATTTTACCATTGACCTGATGATTGCCTCTTGTATCTTAATTTGGTCCTCTAGTTTAAGTGTATCCCATTGTCTGATTTTATTATCATACATGGTGCCAGATGCATCAATAGATTTAACAGCCTCATCAATTGTTTGATTTCTAAAATTTTTCTTCACTACATCAGGCTCATCCTCTTTAGAATCCTCAATGTCAGCTTTAGTCATGACCATTATTTTCCTCCTCTTAGTGGGTGTTTGTTTCTCTATTTGCTACTTTATTTTCTTTGTTGGCTGCTTTCTCTTATAGGTCCTTACTTGACCTTTCTTAAGAGGTGTGGTATCTGTTGACGGGGTTTTGCTGACCGGGTCCGCCAACAGAAATTGGTGCTAGAAGGGAGGGCATGAACTCGTCCCCCTCCCAAGATTCTGATTTTACACCTTCTAAAGGTTCCCCGAGTCATAGTTTTAAGAGACAAGCCTTCAGCGGGATTGGGTCTTTCTCCCCAGTGAAATTTGAAAGAGTCCTTAGGTCTGCCCTGAATCCCAGAGAGTTTGTCGAACTTGAGCCCCCTGCTCAAAAGAAACGGACCTCAAAAATCATACCAGCCACTATTGTCTGGGGATCTACCATACCTTTGAATACTCAAACCCCCCAGACAGCCCCGGGAACCAGTACCCAAACTAACCAACATATAGTTCCCCCAATGGCTGCATATTTCAGAAACACTGGGTCCCTAATGGGCACTTTTCCAGGTGCAAACAATGATTTACCCTCTCACCCAGAGAAGATCTGCCCACGATATGAGCACCTAGGCTCACGGACCACAGAAGAACACTTACATGCATACAAAGATGCCATGAATCGACATCAGATCCAACATGAAGATGTTGTGACCTGTATGTTCCCCTTGTCCCTAGGACAAAGCGAGTTGAACTGGTACCTTAACTTGCCTGCCAACTCCATCAACACTTGGCAGGATATGGAGGACGCCTTCCTGGCTGCCTTTCGCGTGCATGTGGACCTAGCCTGGTCCCACAGCCAGTTCATCTCCATTAGAAAAGAACCCAATGAACCTCTTGTAGCATTCAACCATAGGTTCCAGCACACCCTGAAGCGGTGCACAGGCCCTTTTATCCCATCCCCAGACGTAACCATACAGACCTATCTTAACGCGATGGACCCTTTTGTTGCCACTCTCCTTTGGAGAACAACTACCACGGGCAACCGGGACACCTTGGTGAAAGTCTACAACTTAGCCCTAGAGCTGTCCCGTGGTCTTAACAAATCCCCGGGTGGGATTGGGCAGAACACGCCTTTCAACATGATCCCCGACAGAACTGCATATGCCGGGGGCTACAACCCCAATCTGGAAATAGGTGCCCCTTTGATAACAATGAATTCCCCGCCACCCTTGATAGACTAACAGGCACGGTATGTCTACCCAACCCAGACCCAAATTACACCGGATCTGGAAGTCTTCCCTTGGAATCAGCCGCAGCAAGCACAACAACAAACTCAGACACAAACATTCGGAGTGCCCTTCTTTCATTCATCCGCGGCTGGAGGATTGCCGCCCTCAACTCCAGCTAATCCTATCGCCTTTCTGGGAAGCCAACAACAACAACAGCCATCACATTGTGACACAAACACTCAGTTGACTGCCGAGGTTGAATCCCTCTAGCGAATGTTGTCCACTTTGACTATGGACATGGGCCAACTGAAGGCGGGGTCCTACGCACCCCAGAATTTGAATTCCCAGAGGGGAAACATTTTCTCTGGCCAACGAAACAACAATGCTGAAGGGAGAAACTTTAACAATGGGCCTAGGCCCAATCAGCAGCAATGGAATAACAACGCAAACACCGGAGGCCTGCCTCTGAACCAAAACACCAACCAAAATGGTGCTGGACCATCACATTTTACGCCAGTCGCAGATTTCCAGCCCATGACTAACTGGTGTAGATTGCACGATACTGGTTCACACAACGAGGTAAATTGTGCCACTTTGGAGAAGGTCATCATGATCTCCCAGCTGGACAGGCAGCAGTCGCACGATACTACGCCTCCAGAGCCTCCTGTCCAGGAAACAACTCACAGTGCCTTCACCTGTGACACCATCTTCTTCGGGACTTTCGGAGAAGATGAAGAAGAATCCAAATTGCAGGGATTCTTTGACGAATCTATTTTTCCCTTCGAGGCCAACACCTTTACTAACCCGCAGGCTACATACAATACCCGAAGTTAGGTCGGTAAAGGACTAGTTTACACGCCCGTACCCCCTACCAAAGATACTCCTCCTCCCCGAAACAACACGACTGACCGACCTGCACCTACAAAAGGTCCTAGCTCTAACCAAGCAAAAGATCTCATGGAGGAAAATCACCAGTTCCCGAGAGGAAGATTTGACATTACGAAAGCGTTAGAACAAATCACTACCTCCATGACCTTGATGGAGGTTTTGTTGAACTGTCCCGAGCAGAAGAAGTCTCTTCTGAAGCTCTTAGGGAACCTGAAAGTCGTCAGCCGCCCGCCCAAGACTGTCTCATTCGAAGATGCTAATGCGGCTGTCTTCCAGGGGAACAATGAGGATCCTCCCTTCTTACTAGGCCTGAATATACACGGTAAAAATATACATAATTTCCTAGTGGACTCTGGAGCTTCGGGTAATATCATGCCCTTGTCCATTTGTCAGAAGATCGGATTCCACCCCACCCCATCTAATGGTGCAGTGATCCAGTTGGATAAGACCACAATAAAAATGGTGGGGGAATTAAAGAACATCCGGATACATCTTATCCAGGACCCCAGGATAGCCAACATCATCGACATCCAAGTGGTGGACATCCCAGAGACTTACGGGATGTTACTAAGTCAGAATTGGTCTAAGTCCTTGAATGGATACTTTTTGACTGACTTCACCCACTTGTGGCTTCCATGGGAAGGAGAATCAAACAAGATTCAGGTCGAAAGCGAGCCCCGGATGAAACAGGCCCTTACTGAAGTTGGGAGGGTCAATGAGATCTTTTTCTCTGAGACTTCTCTGGGGGTGTACAAACCTTTTGAAATTTTAACATTTGATTTCATCCCCGGAGAAGATCCCACCGTACTACAGAGAGCCCAAGACCTTGAAAAGAAGATGAGAACTGAGGTAGACTCTCAAGACCCCACAGCAACCCTCGCCACACTCCTGTCCGGCACTTGGTGCCGAGTACACTACCAAAAACATTTAGAAATTAAGTGTGGACCATGTCTTTTGATCGCTAACCGTCACCTTGATACCCTCTGGAACAAGCAACACGTAACGGATTCCCTGGGACCCAGTGTCCCTATGGGATGCACTCCTTTGGTGCCATCTCCCCAGGAATCCCAAATTCAAAAAACTCTGGAGGCAAATTCTACTTTCACGTTGGTAGTCCAGGAGATATCCCCTAAGTCTCCGAGCAAGAATCCAAAAACTACCCTGCCCCAACCCCAAATTACAAAAAATGACCTATGGACCCTTAAGTTTGATGGGTCCCAATCCAAACAAGGCTATGGGGCTGGGGTAGAACTAATCAACCCGCGAGGGAAGTCGTTCCTCGCGTCCTACAGGCTACAGTTTAACTATACAAACAATGTCACAGAGTACGAGGCTTTGGTCCTTGGACTCTTATTTGCTTTAAGGAAAGGTATCACCCGCCTCTGGGCTCTGGGTGATTCAGAGTTGATTGTTAAACAAGTATAGAGTCAATACACATGCCATGATAAAAGGTTGGCTGCATACCGCAACCGAGCTTGGAGCCTTATTGAAGATTTTGATGCCTTTGGCATCGACCTTATTCCCCGGCGATGGAACTATGTCCCGGATGCCCTCGCTGTTTCTACCAGCACACTTGAGACGATGGCCGGCTCGCGACTCTGGAGATTTTCAGTTGAGATGGTCCCCACCCCGTCCATTCCAGATAATGTCACCCACTTTCAGGTTTTTGAGGACGATCAACACATCTTGGCCTTCATGGCAAATGTTGGTGTCTTTGAAGACCAGATAGTGGAGGAACGAGACCACGACGATACTGGACAGGGTGATGAGGACGATGGGATCATGGACCTGCCCACTAACACTATCCCAAAGGGGATGGTTGCATTAGAATGAATCTTTGACTAAGACCCTCATGCCCGTGAGAAGGTGTCATCCTCCCCCGAGGGAGGAAAGTTTGAAACGGTTAACATCGGCCAGCCCGGTGAAGAGAAGATCATTCACATTGGTACCTCCTGCTCCCCTGAGGAAAAGGAAAAGATTCTCACAGTCCTTCGGGAATACATTGATGTAATCGCTTGGGGTTATGAAGACTTAAAAATGTATGATACATCCATCATGACCCATACCATACCCCTGAAGCCTGATGCTAAGCCCTTCCGACAAAAGCAAAGACCGGTCAACCCTCTAATAGAGCCTCTAATTCGTCAAGAGGTAGAAAAACTATTTTTAGCCCAGATAATCTTTCCAATCTGGCACACTACATGGGTTGCCAACTTGGTTCCTGTCAAGAAGAAGAATGGCGAGATCCGCCTTTGCGTGGATTTTCAAAATTTGAACAAGGCATCCAAAAAAGACAATCACCCTCTCCCCTCATTGGATGAAGTGTTGCAGATAGTAAATGGATCACAGATGCTGTCCTTCTTGGATGGATATTCGGGATACAACCAGGTCATGGTCAAGTATGAGGATAGAGAGAAAACAACGTTTACCACTAAGTGGGGAACGTTTGCGTACAGGAGAATGCCCTTCAGTCTGATCAATGCAGGGGCTACATTTCAAAATGCCATGGACATTACATTTGAGGGCCTCGTAAATCGGTGCATAATCATCTATATGGATGATTTGACTATCTTTTCCTGGGACAGGCATGATCATCCCGCTCACCTCGCTCAGATTTGCGAGAGATGTCGCTGGTATGGAATATCCCTCAACCCCAAGAAGTGCATATTCAGGGTCACCGAGGGGAAGTTGCTCAGGCATATTGTCTCTGAGAAGGGTATATCCATAGACCCTGATAGAGTCGAAGCATTGCGGAATCTATAGATGCCTGACAGCAAGAAAGAGATGCGATCCTTTTTCAGAAAGATCAACTTCGTACGACAGTTCATCACAGGATTCGCAGAAATAGTTAAACCACTCAACGAGATGATGAAGAAGGATACCAAGATTGAGTGGAGTCCTGAAGAAAAATGGGCATTCGCCCAAATCAAACAGACAATCATGGAAGCACCTATCGTGGCTAGTCTGAACTACTCCCTTCCGTTTTACATTTACTCGTTTGCTTCGCCGCATTCTGCTGCGGCAGTGTTGACCCAAAAGGTTGAAGGAGAGGAACGACCAATAGCTTTCATGAGTTCCCCCTTCAAAAATGTCGAAGTCCGGTATTCACCACTAGAAAAATAGGCCTTCGCTCTGGTTCGTGCCGTGAAGAAATTTTGGCATTACATTCTCTGGAGCAAAGTACATGCTATCATCCCAGACCAGGCTGTCAAATCTTTGCTGATGCAGAGCGAATTGGGCGAGAGATAGGGGAAATGGATGGCCATCCTCCAGGAGTATGACTTAGAAATGCAGCCCATGAAAATAGTCCGAGGCCAAGGACTAAGTCTGGCGATGGCAGAAGAGACTCCCCACATAGAATGCCAAACTTACACAGTAGAGTCCATCACCCAAGACCCGTGGTATATCAATTTGGTATACCTGTTACTAAACAAAAAAATGTCCGGAGGGGTTACCTCCCCACAAACGCCGCGCTCTGTGGATGAAAAGTGCACACTTCATGATAAAAAACTCTGCACTTTACCGTAGAAACTACGAGGGGGTGTACCTCTGGTGCATCGACAGAAACCAAGCTGTAAGAATAATTGATGAATTCCACAGATAGTTTGGAATAGGGCATGGCTCAGCCGACGCCACTGCCCATCAGATCCTTCAGGCCAGGTATTATTGGCCCTGTATCTTCAGGGATGTTTACGCTCATGTCAGGAAATGCCATACTTGCCAAACTACAGTGCATCATGAGCGTAACCCAGCTATGCGTTTGCAACCAGTCTACAAGGCTAGACCCTTCGCCCAATGGGCGTTTGACTTCATCAGGGAAATCAACCCCAATTCGTCTGCCAACCACCGATACATCCTTACTGCTACTGATTACTGCACTTGGTGATCTAAAGCTATACCTTGCAAAAACAACACGACGGACGTGGTTATCAGGTTCTTGGAAGAAAATATCGTCACAAGATTTGGAGTGCCCTTTGCTTTGGTATGTGACAATGGTCTGGAATTTTCTTCGGCACTGCTACTTGAATGGACCTACAATCAGAAGATCACACTGAAGCTCTCCAGCAACTATTATCCCCAGGGAAATGGCGTTGCTGAATCAACAAACAAAAATCTACTTGAAGTGATCAAACACTTGTTAGAACAAAATCCCCAGGATTGGCATCAAAAATTGAAATTTGCCCTCTGGACAGATTGCATACGCGTCAAGGCCGCCCTGGGAACATCACCGTTCCATCTGGTTTATGGCTAGAACCCTGTATTCCCAGTCAATTTACAAATCTCAGTTTTACAGTTCATGCAGGAATTTGGCAACAGGGACAACATTGTGGAGGTTTGGCTCTTAAACCTGATGCGAATGGAAGAACAACAAGACGCAGCCCTTGAACATTTCGTGCGTCATCAAGCAGTGGTAAAGAGATGGTTTGACAGAAGAGCCCAATATAAGGATTTTCAGATCTCAGATCTGGTCCTGTTGTGGGACAAGGCCCGGGAGAAGAAAGGAAAGCATACCAGGTTCCGGAGGCGCTGGCTCAGACCATACTTGATCTAAGAAATTTGCGGGGCAAATACTTACCGCCTTAACACTTTGATTGGGGAACTTGTCGCATTGCCTGTTAATGGACAATTTCTTAAACACTACTTCAAGTAGGGTAAGGTCGTCCTAAGTTGTATTTTATGTAAAGCTTTCCGCTTGTAAATATCTTTCGGGTGCCTCGTGCGAGGTACCCTGCCTTGTAAATAGCCTTGTCGGCTGTCCTCTGGGACATTCCTCTTTTTCCGTCTTTGTTTTCATTTTTGATTTTCTTTCGGTCCCGGCATTTTGTCCTGTCTCGCAGGAATTGGAATGCTTTGCATAACTTTGGCCTCCAGTACAATGTCTACGACATGGTGAACTTTAGAATCTATCTTTAGCACGGTGGAGCTGGTCCGGTCTCTGGGGTTCATTTCACAGGATATGACACATTTTGAGGAATCTTCATTGGGTGTTCTTTCCCGAAATCTGGCGATCAGTGAACAAAATAATAATATAAGGAACAAGTAATCGGATACACCGAGGGTAGATCGGCTGTACTGATTGGTTGACCCACGTCTGAATCTAAAGAAATTCTCCCCGTGTCTGGAGTTTTATCCTCTCTTCAAACACCTAAGCATAGGTGGATAGGTGAAAGAAGTACCACCATTAAAATTAGCTAAGCGTAAGCTTAATGGTGAAAGAAGTACCGCCTTCCCCACCCGGGAACAAACAAAATAACAGAAGAGGAAAAGCGGGGTAAAACTCTGACTTCCGGGGGAAACAAATAATTGATGACTGGTTCGATGTGATTAGTACCTCTTCTCTATTCCTCCTAGAGGTCATCGGCTTGATTTCCTTCCAAAGCACACATGACACCACTGATGAAAGACTATGGACTGACTCCTGCATGGTTGGATTCTCTCAGATATGTCGCTCTTTGCCTGTCAGACGCTCCAAGCAGTGGCTTGTTCCAGTTTCACTAACCAGAGATTCTATAGTTCTCAAATGCTCTTAGGCATTTGTCCCAGATAGTCACCATTTGTTATGCCCTACATCCCCATCCCTACATTTTACGCCAAAATGTTGGGTCCCCCTTTTTTGTTTTTTGCTTGCGGCCTTGCCTTGTCTTTCTTTCCCTTTTTGTTTTCTTTTCTCTGGGGTTTTCTTCCCCGGCGTTGTGTCTTGTTTGTTTGCTTTCCGTCTCCGGGACTCTGGTCTCGGAGGTTGTCTTTTGTTGGAAACCAGATTCTGGACTCTGGGATTATTCGTCATGATGTTCTTAAGGATATTATCACGAGGAATCCCCGGGCCCAGAATCTGGAGGTTTTGCCTGTCCGGAGATCGCCGAAAGGAGGAGGATTACCTTTTTACCACGGGTATAAATTGAATTTATCTGTCACTTTCACATTTACCATGATTAAAACCTTCGAGCACTTAGAGCGAATTAGAAAGCGATTTCAGAGGCGATTAACAGAGCATTTGCAGGAAGTTTATGATAATCAACGCTTAACATCTTCTGTCATTCTCAGGCAATTGCAAGTGCTTCATGGTGGTGACTCTAATAGTTCAGCAAATTGAGCTCACACGGTAAATCCTCCCTTTCCTCCACCTTCTGCGTTCTCAGGTGGGTGTTTCCGCTTTTCCGTTTCTCTATTTTTGCTTCCACTCTCTGGTTTTCTTTGGTTTTTGTTTGCCCTATTTTTTCTTGTTTCTCTGTCGTGTCTGGTTTGTTGTCTTCTGGTTTCACCGCCCATTGGTGGGTCAGCTCTGCCAGAGGGTTGTCCGCCCTCTACGCGGAGGTGGTCTCTCTGTAAAGTTTGTAAATAGCTGTATATATATTTCTGCCTTGTCTGGTTTTCCCGCGGGCGTCGTCCCACTTTGTATATTCATGTATATATGTATATAGTTGTAATATAGTCTCTGTATATCTCCTTGTTTATTTGTATATATCCCTCAGCTTTGTGTATATCCTTTCGGGTGGCTTGACAAGCTGGTCGAGTCACCTCAGTGCCTGGTTTTCTACCTCCGAGCTCGCTCTGAGGCAGAAGATCACCTGTTTGAAGCTCGGCTCTCGGCTGGTTTCAAACAAGAAATTTTCTCTCTCCTCCATGAAGTCTGTCAGAACCTCATTTATATCCCATGCGCACAATCAATTCCAGCCAAGTGGCTTTCCCTTTTCGCGCGCTCGAACAATTGGCTCCACCGTCATCACCATAACTTCCATTTAATACCTACGCACGTGACGCCCACATGGGCGTGATGACTTGGCTTTTTACATATTCTCGCTAACGGTCATTTCTCCGGGCTTTGGGTCTCTTACCACCACCTATCCTGTGTCTTCACCTAATGTGATCAGATTCCCAGACCCGGATGTTTAATGAAGATTAAGTTTACAATGGGTTTTGCTTTTCGGGTATCTTTGCACGAAACTAACTTTTCAGGAAAAAAAAACGTCGCGGTGGTAAGATCTCTGGACCCCGGAGTAACTATTTTATTTTGATAAAAATATTTTGACGGCTGCTTTTCCTTGCAGGTTCCCGGAGCTCATCTATTAATCATGTCTGAAGCATCCGCATCCTCTCCGCCCGGAAGTCCAGAACTTCCCTCAACAACCACTAGGGCAGCTGTAAAGTCCAAGATGGAAAGGGCCCTGGAGAAACTGCCCCTCACCATGAAGTTCGTGCAGAATAGAATCATTACGGGCTCAAAGATTGAGTCCAAGGTTAAACTTATAACTGACACCAGTGTCGGAACGTGGGCAGAGATGCAGGCCTTGGTAAAAGTGATGCACATCCAGCGACAAGCTGGAAATCAATTAGCGATCAACGTCGGAGGTTCCGGGATCCTCCGGGTAGTTTGCTTCCCGTGCTCCGTGCAGTCTCCAGAGCTTATCCTGACACTAGCGGCCAACTACAACCCCTCCGTTCAGGCTGTTATGCTTGTAGCCACAGAACCCATAGGATACCCCACTCCTCTGGTATCCCTCGACCCAGACACATTTCGGGCAGGATTGGGAATCCCACAATTCGACAGAGCCACAGTAGTTACAAGGACTGATGCCTTGGATTAGTTTACACAACTAGAGGATGCTGCCCGGGTGTACATGAATACCCACTGGCTTAAGGCCCCAAAGAGGGACCCAAAGAGGATGAAGATAGAAATCCCCCGCTCTGAATTCAAGGAGAGCATCCAGATGGGGATAATAGCATTAGCCCGGGTATTTGGGCAGCCCTCCGCCTAGGAGTTTTCCAAATGGATGTACTATTTCCTCCTCAGCATCTCCACCAAGGGAGAATTCTTCTACTGGGCCGCGATAATTTCTAATCACATCAACTCCCAGTTCCTTCAGTCGGACAGGAAGAAGAAGTTCTATATGTCTTCTTATGTCCTCTGGGCCCTAGCGCAACAGAGGCCCCACTCCAACGACCTACTCACAGATGGCGTGCTCGGGATTGGCCCGGAATAAAAGGCACTGTGGGACCATTTCCCACAGATTCAATGGGAGGCCAGCTTCCCTAGTTCCTATCGGGTAAATGATGCGTTCATTTACTACCATTTGCTTACACCCACCTGGGATGCCGGATACCGCCTATCCACTGAGGCGATTAAGCTAGTCAGTAGTTATGGACACTACTATATTCAATTCCAATAGCATACATACATTAGGGTCGCCGGCTTCTCTGGGAAACCCTACTTGTTGCCCAGGCATTGCGGGGACAAGATTGTGCTGTTGGAATACTACCAGCAAATGATGGAGTTGCACACCTTCTTTGCCCTCAAGAAGGTCCCCAACATCCCTTTCCTAATCACCTATGGGAAATACACCTGCAGTCTGGCCACCGTAAAAGAGGCAGATAATGAGCTGAAAAGTTATAACTTGCAGGAATTCTATCTGGCGCGGAAGAAGTTTGATCCGCATGGGAAAATAGTAACGGCAATGCCCCAGGATTCAAAGCCCCATCTTATACATAGGAGGACTTCTGGGCAGATTGCCAAGATGATGTGGAGGTGCGAAGCCGGCACTATGTCAGGATGACGGTCAGAATGATGCAACTATTGAGACTCCAGAGGTTCCCAGAGAATTTCTTAGACACCGCCCCCACCATCGACCCCTAGTACAAGGCCAAGGGGATAGATAAAATGGCTCTGCCAACAATGGATTGGGCCGCCCAGGAGGGGCCCATGATTGAGGACTTCACTTGGGAGGTGGTCAAGCGAAGTCACGACTATTTCAAGAGGGTGTGCCCCGGGAGCATTCGTCAAGCTCCCCGACTGGTGCCAAGGTCAACACCACAGTCGGGACCCAAATTGACCCCGGGGGCCGGGACTTCTTCACAGGGTGTAGATAAGGGAAAAGGGATAGACATGACCCCTCCAGCACAAGAAGTCCCTATACAGGAACAAATCAAGAAATCTATGGCGGCATCCCAGCAGATGAGGGAACAGTTAATAACGAGGCTAGCCACTCCCCTGTTCATGGCCAGACCAATTTGTCCCCCTTCCTCCTCGTCGCTGGCAGCCTTAATGGTGAAGGCAACGGGGGTGGATCCCATGGAGGCGGCAGCAATAGCTGATGCGGGGCCACCTTTGATTACCCAGAGGAAGAGGAAGCACATCAGACAGATCAAAGCAGAGCCAGTGCCAGTGCTGGAGACATCCCTCCCCCAAGAAATAGAGATCCTTTCTTCTAGTTCCCCGGAGCCAGAGAAAGAAACAGAACCTGAAGAGGTCCCAGCTAGTCCCCCTCCGAAAGAAGAATTTGACGTATTTGCAATAGATGAGTTCAGGAATTTGCAAGGGGACAATACACAAGCAGAGACAAAAGTCCCGAGGGAAGAACAAGAGGCTGCAGACCAAGAAGACTTGGAACAAGAACCTGAACAGGAGCAGCAGGCGGAAGAAAAAGAGCCAGAACCAGAACTAGAGGTTATCTCCGGGGCTCAAGAGATGCAAGGTCCGGGAGTGGACCAAATAAAGCAAGGCAAACAAATGGCATCCACTGGGGGAACTGGACCTTTAGGAATAACCGTAACCCCAGCCACCATGTTCCAAGGGCCACTCCCAGGAGCAGCCTTCGGACAGGTTATCATAGTGGCCCAAACTCTAAATCTTGGCCCGATACCTCCCCTCCTGCCAAAAGAGGTACCAACTAAGAAGGGAGCCCCGACAGAAGAAGAAGAGCAAAAAGAAATGCAGCTTGAAGAAGAAATCCCCGAGGAAGCCTACCAAGGTCTAGACCCAACAATAGACATACGGGACCAGGCTGAGGAGATGGAGGTCGAAAAGAATGTTGCTGCAGAAGAAGTTGAGGCCGGGAGAGGAACGGATGAGGTCCACGTTACTATAGAGAAACATCCACCGGAGACTGGGAAAGAATCAGGAGAACAAATTCTAGCAGGAAGGCCACCTCTCCCACTTCAGTGGCTGGTAGAAAGCAGGAAAAGAAAGGCTCAGTCCACCCCTGTGGTTCCTCTCTCCTTAGCAAAAAAGATGGCCCAAGCCCAGGCCCCACCAAAGGCCAAGAAAGCCCGGACAGTTCACACTCTTTGAACTGGGCTGGGCAGAGAAACAGTTGCCATTGTGGCAACACCTCCCCCAGGTGCCGATGAAGCAACCGCAGATCTCGCAAACTACAATGTTGCAGAGGTGTCCCTAGGCAAAAGAGGAAAGCAGGGTGAGGTAGATTTGTTGAAGGAGGCAGCAAGGGCAGTGGAGGCCCGATATGAAAAGGAAGCCCAGAGGCTCAAAACTGAAAAAGAAAAGAATGCAAATCTTATGGGATTGCTAACTGAGCTGGCCTGACCAATCAACACCGATCCTCCGGAGGCCTCCACCTCAAGAGAATTACCGCAGAGTGACATAGACTCCTTGCGAATGATGAAAAAGAAAGCCCAGGTAGTGGACGAATGGATCACCCTGCAGATAGGAAATACCCGGCGTTTCCTGGTGTCCACTCTCCTAGATTTATACATGGCCTGACAAGTTATTCATCAGGCAGAAGCGCTTATTGAGCAGTGGGAGAGTGACGCCAAAAATTACCAAGTGTGGAAGGTGGAGCTCGAAGAGCTCCTCACCTTGGGAGAAGATATAATTTTCGAATCCGAAATTCTGGGTGAGGAATCATTTGATTTTGTAAGAACTCAGCACTCCAGACTTGACCTCACATTAGAGGTAACCAAGCAACTGGTAGAGTCCTTGCAGGAGAAGGTAAACAATATAAAATATTCTTCTAATTTATACAAGTCTTTTGTGATAAAGGCTTCCGGGGCTGATCCCCTTAGTACAGATACATATACCCCTGAAGATTCAGTTCTGGGGAGTTTTGATGAGATAATGAGTTCCCGGTATCAATCCCCGGAGGGGATAGATGGGGCCCAGATGGCAAGGCTAACCGATATGATACTTAAGGGTCATGACGCCGCGAGGATGGCAGATGAATTTAAAGAAAATGTTCCAGACCTGGGGGAACAAGTTGAAGTGGCCAAGCACAGAAGGGCTAGCCTAAAAGAGATAGATGAAGATGGCATTTCCCGCCTCCTCCAGGCCTTCAACGATAATAAGCAGCCTTGAGCTTTCTCCGGAGGCCGGGGAAAACTCACATTAAGTATTCTTTATTCTTTGGGGATGTGAGTTCCCGGATCCAAAATTTTATATTCTTTAAAGTGATTCGTGTCCCGATCCCCGAGGCTGACCGATTGCTTTCAGAGGTGGTTAATAAAGACTGTCCGAAGGTGGTTGGCCACATCAAGAGGCATCGACTCAGCAGTTGGTTTCTGACAGGGTGGTCTTCTCGAGGTGCCACTCAGAGGTACACCTGGCACATTGGAGACAGGGTGCCACATTTCCCATTTATGAGGCATGTAGCCTCGGTCCCCGGGGGACCTACTTTCTTCTTTCTCCTCTTTGGCTCTCTTTTCAATGATGATTCTTCTGCTGTATATTCTTGTCTTATCCTTCTGACATGACAGACCTATTCTGTCTCCAGGTCTTTTTGTAGGGTGGCACAGGTAGTACCGGCCCCCAGATATTATATTTTATTGGAACATGATGTAAATAGGGTTAGGGTTAGAAGAAAGTTGTATAAATAGGCAGATCGACCCATTTCCAAGGGTCGGCAAAATTGATGATTTTGTTGTCCATAGCAATAGCAAAAGTAATTTCTCTTTTCAAGTTGCAGAGCTCAATGCTCCATTATTCTGTTCTCAATAGTTAGATGCTCCCCTGGAGCCGCCATTGTATCACGCACCAGTGCGTGCTGGAAGGAACATTAATAAAGAAGGAAGAATTCTTGGCAATGATGTTGTTGGCATTCCTGCTTCTGAGTTAATGGTATTTCATGTTTTGATGTTCTTTATGTCTCTTACTCTGGTATGTTAAAGTAGATTAACGAACTCTTTACTCCCACTACTGATAAAATTCTAGCTGATGGTTATGTGTTTCTTCGGTATTTAGTATAGTTTATTAGAGTATTATTGATGTTCCAAACATTTTAGCATGACTGTAGTTAGATGAAATACTTCTAACCCTGCAGGATCTTTTTCGCTTTATTTGCTAAGTGTAGAATGCTTGGGGAAACCTTACTTTAATCAAATCTCTGGAGGAAATGAGTTGAAGAAACCAGCTATCCCCCTCAAAAGTAGTCACCTCTCCCAACTGAGCCCCGCACCGTCGTGACCCGACACCCAGGTGCTTGAAGGCCCGGAGGATTTATTTCCCCCGAACAACCTTTGCAGGTGGAGTTGGCCGGTTTTCCCGGAACCCGGTGACAACTTATGACTGTTGGCGGACCCAGTCAGCAAAACCCCGTCAACAGTATCGATCTTAGTAGTTGGCTCCTTGTCCTCTATTTATTTATAGGAGGTGGAGGTGTATCAGACTTAGTTTCCTTAGAATCTGATTTCTGCTCATCTTTCCCTTCACCGAAGACACCCTGTTCATCGGTTTCCTCTATTTGTTCTTGTTCCTTCTCATTAACC
This sequence comes from Thuja plicata, assembly GCA_018584345.1. NCBI lineage: Eukaryota > Viridiplantae > Streptophyta > Pinopsida > Cupressales > Cupressaceae > Thuja > Thuja plicata. The sequence continues at coordinate 251,030 of MU223164.1, forward strand.
GATATAATATTTTTAAGATTCTTAACCATCTTATTCTTCTTGTTGACAATCTTTTTGATTTCTAGGCCTCTTTTTATCTTTGACCTGGCCTCTTCATAAGTGCCAAACCTTGGTTGATTTTTGTCAATTGGATCATTGATCAATGCATCAATTGCATTTGTAGCTTGATCTATGTTAATTTCATAATCAAGAGGGGCTAACCAAGTTGTTCTTGGTACAACCGGTTTTATGTGGGTGAAGTCTATATCCACCATAAAACATATCTCATCCCTATGTTTTTCAATTAGTTGCTCAGGGATCCTCACTCTTTCCATCGTCTTTTCCTTGAATTCAAGGAAGTATGCAGTCATAACTAAATCAAAATTATATCCTAGTGACTTAATAAGTTCACTAATTTGCAATGTGACTGGTTTTGGTGTATCCCACTTTACTTTGCCTATTGAAGGAAAGTATTCTTGAAAGTAGAAAAATATACACATAATAAGTGAGCCGAACTTATATGTCTTAGTCTTTGCAGACCTTATTATAGTCATGTTTCATCAAGTTGTTTTAACAGGATCTCACACAGATCCATCTGTATGCCCTTTGTCACTATCTTGTAAGCTGTGCTTACTACTGTATATGCAATGTTGTTAAGCCTGCTTTCCTGGAAGATCTTGTACCCAATTACACATGCACCGAACCTCAATTCCTTATTGGTGATGGTGTTTACCTTAAGGCCTCTATTATCCCACATATCTTTTGTGAGCTTTTCAACTTCTGGCCTGGAGGGATGCTTATGTGCCTTAGGCTTGTCAATTATTGGATAACCAGTGACAACATGAAGGACATCCTTAGTGATTTGCTTAGGTTGATCTAACCACAACTTTTGGTCATGCATTCTGCTCAAAACTAACCTAATCCAGTCGGTTTTGAAGTCCTTTAGGTTCTCTTCTACATCACACAACTTCTTGTAAGCTTCATCCATCTCTAGATAACCTATTTCAGCGATCTTGTAGTGAATGTAGGACCTTACATCCTCTATTAGCAACACCCTAGGTGGAATCTTAGAAAATGCGTCAGATTCATCGTGTTGTGATGCAATCTTCGGGCATATCTTGTACTTTGGTTCCACAGGTGTTGTTCTTTATTAGCCTAACCATATTCTTCCTATCATTCTTGATCTATACAGTTCTTGAAGTGGTTTCCATTGTTTTCAAATTTAGGGCATTTTTGAAAATTTAGGGCTTTCTTAAAAAATAACAACAGAGTTCTTCGATGCCCTCGGTACTTACTTTGATCTGTGAAACTGGTGAGTGATATGTTTGGAGTGTGCTGGATCGAGTCAATGTCACTCTACTATTTGATCTTTTATCACTCTATTTTCACTTTGCTTTGTCTCTTCAAATCGCAGGTGCAAAATGAAGTGCTCCTGTCAAGTATTTAGAGACTTTTTCCCTAAGTCTATCATAAATGCTCAACAAATCATCAGGTCATGAAGATGGAGTTCGTCGGGAAGACTTTCAAAATCACCGTCGGTGTTGTTAGGATACTCAGGATGGCTATTAAGATTTTTTCTATCACCGATGGATATCGGTGTTATGTCATGACAAATTTATAACTTTTCTTCCTTACCAATGGGTGTCAGGTTACATTGGAAACTTAGCCATTTTATGTGTTGACCAACAATTCTTGATAAGTGTAAAAAACTCATCCTTTATGTTCACCAATGATTTTTGGTATGTGTTTACCGATGGGCTTGTTTTCTCAGAATTGTAACAAGTAACATAATATGCATTTTTATTCATGCAAATTTTGACTATCTATCAATTTGTATAATGGAACTGATGCAAAATATGACTTGGTGTAGTGCAGCTCTATATTTACTTGTTTAGCTTAAGTGGGGGTGGTGATGTCACCGGATCCATTAGATGGGGTGTCACCATTTGCATTTCTTGGTCCAACTTCATCATTTCTTGAAGTTTTTCTCCACATTTTGTCTCTAGCCCTATGTATATCTTCAATGGTGTTTCCATTGGGATATATGCTTGTCTCTGTCATTCGGTCTTTGTAGTCTTTCTTGAGATGACCAAATTTGTGATTGTGTAAGCATGCCATTCTGGGGTTTATCCAGCCTCTAGACCTTTTGGTCCATGCTCTCATGCATTTTGCAATAATGTGACCATATCTACCACATGTTGTACAATTTATCCATGTATTGTAGTCCCATACATATTGATTACCGATTCTCTTTGGTTGATAGGGAGTTTGTTGACCTTTAGGCTTCCATGCTTGCCTTTTCTTTTTCCAGCATTCATTAGTTGTGTGCCCATTCATCTTGCATGTAGGATAGTATTTGTCCATGTAGGTTTCCTTCTTTGGTTGTTCCATCTTAGACTTACATTCATATGCTTTATGTCCTTTCTTGTTACATTTATAATAGAATCCTATGAATGAAGATTTAGATTTAGGAATACCTTTCATTTTACCTCTACACACATTTGATGTGTGGCCTTGTTTTACATAATGTTTACATGTCAGATTTCTTGGTCTTGGATTTTTATATACATTCTTTGGATTGGCTTGATTTGATGATTCTCTATTTTCGGTAAATCCTAGACTGTTGTTGTTTTTGACTCTTCGTTGTCCTTCAAGAAAATCATCCATTCTTTTATTTCTTTCTTCAGCCTTTCTGATAATTTCATTATGCTGTTGCTGAACTCTAACCCCATGCTTTAGTTTTTCATTCTCTTCTCTTAGTTCACTGATAGTCTGTACTCTTTCAATGAGTTCTATATTCATTTTGTTTGCTTCTTGACTCATAAGAATAATCTAATTTGTAATCTCATGGTGATTCTTAGCATGTCTTTGAATTTATAACTCCTTTTCTTGTAGCTTCTCTACAATCTTCCTTCTATCATCAATAGCTAGTGTTCTTTCTGTTTCAGCTTGTCTAGCAGAACTCATCACATCAATAATTCTTACCATCTGGGTCTCTTGACCGATTTGAAGCATTTTTATTTGCTCTGTCAGATGTTGATTGATCTCCTTTAGATTTGTGATGTTCTCTTCTGATGTGTCTGATGCAATACTTGTATTTGATCCTGAAGATTCAAAGAAATCTAGAATCTCTTCTTCTTGATAATCTTTTTCATTGCTCTGAGTTGTCATACCTTTTCTTTCATCCAACAACTCTCTCATCTTGATTCTCACTTCTTTATACTATTCATAGAACATCTGTATCTCAAGATTTTTATTCTCAATATTCTTATCAAGTTTGTACTTCTCCATTGTATGATCTTTGCTCTTAAGCCTTTAGGCTTTCCAAGAAGAGACTTAGCTCTGATACCAATTGTTGGGATTAATGGGAAGTAGTACTGAGAGGGGAGGGGTGAATAAGTACCTCTAAAATTTTTAACACTTTTCACCTTTGATCATTAGTAATCATTCTTTACTGTATTACCAACCATATCTGATTTTCTTCTTATGCATGTAATATTAATTCATAATCTTTAATTGTTTGCAACATTCATAGAAACATTCATGAAAATAATAAACACATAACCCAAGATATGATATCGCAGGAAACTCCTGTTAGGAAGTAAAAACTATGGTGGGGATGGCACCCACAAAACTTCACTATCTACAGAATGAAAGGGAGCCGGTAAAGACTTAAAATTGATCACTTCCAATGATCTACCCTATTAGGAGTATTAAAGTGGAGACCTATTAAGATCTACTCTGTTAAGAGCTTTAGCAACACTGATTTAAGTGTGCACTCAGTTAAGAGATTTACAATAGGACTGTTAGGTCCACCTTTCTTGAAAGGATTTCTTAAGTGTACTACACTTGTTCTAATGAGTACAATATGTTTGACCTGGCTATATGCAATCTATAATTTCTGATCACAGATCTATTAAAGCTCTCATAATATGAATATCACCTATAGTGATTGATTAATACCTTTTCTCTGATTGTTGGTAGCCTGTGTTCTGTTCTTGAAAATGAATTGATCCTTTTCTGTCCTTATGCATGAATTCTCTTATCTGATCCTTAGATGCTCTCAATGGCTACAATAATCATCAAACAACATGTTCACAATAGATTGAGCATCTATTTATACACGTATTTGACCTATTCTAGAATCACGCATTACAATGTTAACTCTTGATCCAAGGTATACAACTTGACCTTGATCCTTTAGTTTGCATGTTTTAAAATAGTTGAACTGATTAAAACAATAATAATTACATTGCTTTCTCCGCACATAATGGATTTAAAACAAAACAAGAAGCTAAATATACAACTTCAGTGTTTTATCTGACGTGGAAAGTTAGATCCACTTTTTTGTAGGATGTAACTGACTGTCGGTTCTTGGTTGTCGAGTTGAATTGAAAGTCTGTCGGCATTCCTTCATTGAACTGATCGTCGGGTTCCCTTCATTTGTTGGGTTCCTCTCTTTGATGTTTCGTCGAGTTGCACTGTTGTTACTCATTGGGTTCCTTTATCCTTTTTATCATAAGGTAACACTAAATAGTGTTTGTCAGGATGCTTTGTACTTGGTAGTATCAAGTAATCTTGGCATCAGGTAGTGCTGTGCCCTGTTTGTCAGTTTAAAGTAGACCGATGGTGTAGATCATATTTTTCCTTGTATATACTAATGAAAAAATATAATGCCTTCATGCATGTCATATATGCTTTAGGTTATTGATAACTCAGGGGTGGCAACCAAAGATTTTTCCTCTATCACATGCTTCTACATCACTGTTAAATGTGATAGTAACATGGCCTAAAGCTCAATTACTTGGTCTCTTATAATGTTCTCTTCCTTCTTTAAGTCTAGTCTCAATCATTGTGTGAATAACCTTGGAATAATGCAATTGAAATGCATGTTTCTTGGTTGTGAGACTATTTGCACTATCTTTTAGATCATCATCTAATTTCTTTATCTTTTCACTAGGCTCAGTAGTGAAGTGATCTAATGTGCATAACTTCTGTAAAATTGTAATGGATTGAGTAATAAAATTTTCTAATGCTTTTACAGATTTTGAGAGTGTTACCTTGTTAACTTCCATTGCTTGGCTAATCTTTTCAGTAATCTTGTACTGAATCTTCTGTTCTGAGCTTTGTTCTGACTTCTGCTCGACATCAACATCGGGACCATTTATTGCCTCGATGAGAAGTGAAAGTTGATCAATGATCGGGGAAGATTCATCAATGTGTGTATCGAGAACAACTTCTAGAAAGATCTCCTTAGCTGCTTCTAACACCTGTGCATTCTTATGTTCTAGCCTCAGCTTGTCTTGAGTTGCTTTTCGGGTGCATAATTCTCCATATTTTCTTAGTGTTTCAGGATCAAGTGTCCTTGGGTCACATTTGAGGATTTCAATAATCTCATCAAGTGTAACTAGACCCTTGCTTCCTTTCTTCTTCTCATGGACACTGGATGTAAGAGATTGTGTCAATAAAAGTTGAGCCTTGTGCTTGGTATTTGGTTTTGGTGGCTTGCTGGGTGTGACAATTTGTTTTGGTGGTTCGGTTACTGACCTTGTGTTGGTAGTAGAGGTGTCTATCATTGTCTCTATGTTTCCTTCAGCCTTATCTATTGTATCAGTGGTGTCTTTTGGTACATCACCCCGTGTAGTAGCTCCACTATGCTTAGTTTCCTTACCAGTTTCATCACCCTTATCTTCTTGTGTGTCTGTTACCTACTCAGGTGTAACCTTTGATGCTTCATTTTCAATATTAGTAGCTTGGACCAGTATGGGAAGATTACCTAGAACCATAGCTCGGGCGACCTCAGTTGTATCTTCTCCTTTGAGGTTCTTGGTAGCTCCGGTGATAACTTCATCTTCCTTTGCTTTGCCATTTGGGTTACCTTTGGTTATATCATCAATTGTGATATCTACATGTCCAAGACTTGTCAGTAGCTCAGGAATACCATCCAATACACTATCAACAGTTGCATCTTCAACATTAGTTGTCTCAGTACTTAGTCAATGTCCCTCGGCATCAAATGTAGATGCAATGTCCTCTATTTGCTTGGTTGGACTCAACATATTTTTCTAGATCATAATACTCTCTTTATCAACTTCTTTCAATTTCCCTTGAAGTATATTGAGTGCTCTGGATATCTTTGGAAATTGTTTTGCATGATGTTGCATTATGTCATCAATCTATTCAACTGTGTAATCAGCCTTTAAGTATAGAAAGTGCTGCCTCTCTCATCTATTTCTCTGTTGTCAATGTATAAGTCCATCTAGCTGATATTTTTTCATAAAGTTCTTGTGGTATTTATGTAGCAAATTCTATAGGAACTTTTCTAAAATTAATCATCATACCTATCATTGCATCTTCCAATTTTTCCTGATTCTTAGTTGTCAAGTTTGCATAAGCTTGTAGCTTCAGATGTCCTAACCTTCTGGTTGACCTTATTGCTTCTACTAATTCATCAATAGTCCATGGTAACTTACTCTTTACAACCTTCAATTGATCAATTTTATCATTAGAATCATCCTTGTCATCTTTTTCTCTAACATACCTTTTCCTTTGTCTCAGTGTTGGGGTCTCGGTGGCAGCCTTAGACTTCCTCATTTGATAAGTATATTTTGGTGAGGATCTAGTAATTTTAGCAACTCCTTTCTTCAAAGGTGGTGATTATGCTATCACCGATATTGTCTTTGTCCTTGGTGGCCTCTCATCTTTTGTGCTTTTTCCCTTCTTGGCCTTAGGTGTTTCTTCTTGTATGTCAGGTGTAGGTTCATCTAATTTTTTTCTCTCTATATCTTTTTCTTCTCCTTCACCAATTGTATGTTGCTCCTCGGTGTCATCTATTGATCTTTCTAGTTCTTCATCAGTGATGGTGAATTTCCTTTTCAATTTCTTGACAATTGTGGTCTTGTTTCTTCCCATGTTCTCTACTTGAAGTCCAATATGTATTCTTGTCTTAGCTTCATCATATGTGCCAAATATCATGGAAGATTTTTCAACAGGTTCATTGAGTAATTTCTCGATAGCTTTAGAGGCTAAATCTATGTCAATTTCATAGTCCATAGGAGGTAGCCATGCTATCCTAGGTTGTACTATTTTGATGAGAGTTGTGTCGGTGTCAACTACAAAAAAAATATCTTCTTTATACTTCTCTACCAAATGGATTGGTATTCTTGTTCTTTTCTCCATTCTCTCTTTGAACTTCATAAAATAATCATTCATAATGGGTTCAAAGTTTTCTCCTAGACTCTTAATGAGTTCACTGACTTGCATAGTGATTGGTCAGTTGGTTTCCCAAGTTACATTATCGACAAAGGGAAAGAAGTTTTGCAGATAGAAAAAGGTACACATCAGTAGAGAACCAAACTTTCATCTATTCGATCTTGCTAATTTGATTTTCCTCATATTTTCTTCCAGTTGCCTTTGAAATAACTTGGCTAGGTCAAGTTGCAAACCCTTCTTCACAATTTTTTATGCAATGTCAACTACTCCACATGTGAGGTTGTTAGGTCTTCTCGATTGAAATATCTTGTATCCAATAACATATACACCAAATCTTAATTTAGTATCACTGATGGTGTTGATCCTTAGACCTTTACCATCCCACTTGGCTCCTATTAACTTCTCAATTTATGCTTTGGGCAGGTGCCTTAGGGATTTTTTTTTTGGTTGTTGGATACCTAGTTACTGCAATATAACATCTTTGCTTATATTCTTCGGTTCATCTAGCCATAATTTCCCATCGTGTATTTAGCTCAATACAATGCGTATCCATTCTATCTTGAATTCCTTTAGGAAATATAGGGCATTAGTTAACCCTTTTAATTCCAGGTGCTTGTGATCATCCTTCAATTTCCCATTATTACTAAGCTCCTCATATGTCGCAATAAGCTCAAAATCATCTATTTCACCGATTTTGTAATGGATGTATGCTCTTACATCATGAACCAGTAGAACCCTAGGCGGTATCATGGAGAATGTGCCTTTGTCTTCAGGTTGAGTAGCAACCTCTAGATGAAACTTGTAGTTAGTTTCTATGCCTGTCAAATTCTCAATCAGAATTACCTTCTTGCTCTTGTTATTCTTTTCTTTCATGGTTTGAGATGAAGACACGATTGTGTATTGCAAATTAGGGCTTCCAATGAAAAACAAAGACAGCTCGATAAGTCCAAACACTTACTTGATATATCCTGCAACTGCTCAAAATAAACTTTGAATCGCTGTGAAATGCTTCAAAATGCTCCACTATAAATTTGCTCTTAATCTCTCTGCCTTTCTCTTTGATCGTTGTGTGAACAAATGAGTTCACTTCCCTCAAATTTATACCAAAATGCTTTTAGTCAGCAGAATAAATGCTCATCAACAACCACTCGATTAACAAACAAATCACTTAGTTGACACTAAAGATACCTCTACTTGGTGAGTACAACAGATACTCAGTTGACTCGGTAGCTTGGTTGTCTCTCACATGTTCACCGATTGGAATTCTTACTCGGTCTAGATTAACCGACTCAACTATTTCAAAGTTATCAATAATATAATACCATAGTGCATCTTAATTAATGCTAATTTGGAATTCTTACAATCAATATAAGGAACTGATGTAAGATATAACTTTGCAAGACATAGTTCCATACCTTACTTATATTGCTTAGGTGGAGGTGGTGGAATCACCTAATCCATTGGATGAGGTATTACCAACTATTGTGCTTGGCCCAACATTGTCATTTGATGCTCTCCCCTACATTGTATTCCTTATCCACATGATTTCTTCGATTGTTTTTCCATTTTATGTATTTGTTACTCGGTTTCTGCAATCTTATCTTAAGTGACTGACCTTTTGACAGTGTGTGCATGTCATTCCAGAGTTTGACCAATTTCTAGATTTAGTTCTCCATTGTCTCATACAATTAGCTGCAATATGACCATATTTACTACATGTTGTGTAACTATCCCAAGTGTTTTAATCCCAATCATATTCATTACCTTGTCTTCTCAGTTGAAATACCTTCTCTTGTCCTTTTGGTTTCTAGATTTTCTTCATATTAGTCCCGCATGCTTGTGATGTGTGACCATGCATGTTGCAAGTGCGACAATATTTTTCCATGTAGGGTTTCTTCTATGGTTTTTTTTAGCTTAGATTTGCATTCATGCACTTTATTTCCATGCTTGTTATAGTTATAGTAATTACCATTGAATTTAGCAGAGTTTCTAGAAATACCTTTTCCTTTGCTTCTGCAAATGTTTGATGTGTGGCCTGGTTTTCCACAATGATGGCATGAGGGTTTGTTAGGCTTCGGATTTATGAATACATTTCTTTGTTTAGCCTAATTTGATGATTCTCCATGCTTGGTATATCCTAAAATAATATTGTTGTCCAGTCTCTATTTATTGTTCATAAATTCATCCATCCTCTTGGTACTTTCTTCAGATCTCTTAATCACCTCATTATGTTGTAGAATCTTCACTTCATTTATCATTTTTTTATTTTCTTCTTTTAATTCACCAATATCTTCCATTTTATTGGAAATTTCAATATTCACTTAGTTGGCCTCATGAATTATAGCAACCATCTAATTGGTGATCTCAAAGTAATGTTAAGTAAGTCTCATTATCTCCAATTCTTTCTCTTGTAACTTTTTAGTCATTTGTCTTCTGTCATCAACAACTATGTTTCTATCTTGTAAATATTTCTTTGCATCATTCAAGACTTCAACCATTCTAACCATTTGTGTATCTTGACCTATCTATAGTTCTCTCACTTGTTCAGTAAGTTGTTGATTTCTTTTAGATAGCTTTGATATGATTCCCTCAGATGCATCAGATATGCTACCAGATTCATATCTAGATGTATCAAATGGGTCATGTATCTCTTCTTCCTGATAATCAATCTCATTACAACGAGATGCCATGTATTTTCTCTTAACCAAAATCTCCTTTAGTTTCTCCTTGGATTCTTTGTATTTCTCAATGTAGATCTGCAGATGCAATTTATGATTCTCAATAGTTTTATCAAGCGTATACCTTTCCATTGTAAGATCTTTCTCTTCGGTGATTAAACCTTCTAAATAAGAGAACTAGATCTGATACCAATTGTTGGAATGAAGGGAAGGTGTGTAATGAGAGGGGAGGGGTGAATCTGTACCCTTAAAAACTTTTCAAAAAAATCTTTGTAATCACAAACTGTAATTGTAGGATTTGAGAAAGACAAATCGACAGTTCACCAAGAACACCTGCATGCAAATGACCTGTTACAGGAGAGAAGTTGAAGGAGACAAAAAATAGAGTTTGGAAATACTCAAGAGGTGAGAGAAAAAAATATATTCCAAGATAATGAAACAATAATTACAAGTTCGACCTTAAAAGGTGAATGAAACCCTAAAGCAAGGAAAAGCTAGGTTGCACATTAATAATTAATATAAATATTAATTATAATGCACCTAAGAGATAGCTTAAGTAAATAGAGTAATAAGAAACTTAATTAATTAAACTAATGTGATCTTAATTAATAAGTGTAAAATATAATTACTCAAACACCCCCCCTTAAGTGAATCTCAAGAGGTAAGATAACCTAGCACAACTATGAAAGCAGGGAATGGGTCCCGACAACAAGGCCTGATCAGGTACCCAATACAAGGAAATATCTGTAAACCAGAGACAAAGGAGAAAACCTAGTGGGAAAAACCCCTCTCTAAAAAGAGATAGAGAAAACATGATAAAAAAAAACATGAAGGAAAGAAGGCCTCAAGAAGACCCCCCAAGGACAACTTCCATCACCCCAAGCATAGAATGCAACTGAAGATAGCGCAGAGATGCAAAAGGTTTAGTGAAGATGTTAGCAACCTGTGTGTTAGTGGGAATGTAATCCAAAGTAAGAACTCCATCCTAAATCTAGTGGTGAATGAAATGAATATGAAGCTCAATGTGTTTAGTGCGCTAATGCTCTACCGGGTTGCGGGAAATGTGAATAGCATTCTGATTATCGCACCACAGAACAATGTGATGATCAAGAGGAAAACCAAACTCAGTCATCAACTGCCGAAGCCATAAAATCTCCTGACTAGCATGTACTGCAGCTCTATACTCAACCTCTATAGATGAAAGTGTGTGAGCATTGTGCTTCTTTCACGACCATGTGATAGGACCAAAGCCAAGACAAAAAACAAATCTAGAAGTAGACTTCCGATCATCAACATCACCAGCCCAATCTGAGTCAGTGAAGCCAACAATGTGAGGAGCCCCTGATGTGTAATGAATGCCATACAAAATAGTGCCCTGAATGTATCTCAAAATACACTTGGCAGCTTTCCAATGACTCTCATGAGGCTCATGTGAAAATTGAGAGACAAGACCAGCTGCAAAGGAAAGATCAAGACGTGTGTGTGTCAGGTAGAAAAAACTACCAACCAATTGATGATACAATGTAGGATCCACTGAAGGCAAAGAGAAAGAGGTAGACAAGGTAACACCTGACTGAAAAGGTGTGGGAGAAGGCTTGCAAGAAAGCATGTCAAAGTGCCAAAGCATGTCAAGAGCATACTTCTACTGGTAAATGAAGATCCCAGGAGAGGAATGAACAATCTGTAGACTAAGAAAGTAGAGTAATGGACCAAGATCAGTCATCTCAAACTACTCCATCAATGCATGCTGAACATCCTGAATCATAGAAGATGAGCTACCTGTGATGAGAAGTTCATCAACATATAGCACAAGTATCAAAACCTCATCCTCAAGATGCTGAATGTAGACTGTAGGATCAGAATGGAAGTGGGTGAATACTGTGGAAAGCAAAAAAGAGTCCATCTTCTCATATCAAGCCCGAGGGGCCTGTTTGAGACCATACAAAGAATGCCAAAGTTTGCAAACTAAGGAGGAATCCTGCACAAATCCCCAAGGCTTCTCCATGTAAATCTCCTCAGTAAGATCACCATGCAAGAATGCACTCTTCACATCCATCTAAAAAATGGGCCATCCCTGAGAAGCTACAAGGGATAAGACAAGGCAAGTAGAATTCATCTTGGCAAAAGGGTAAAATGTCTCAGTATAATCAATACCCTCAACCTGTGAAAAACCCTTCACAACAAGATGTGCCTTGTACTTATTAATAGAACCATCAACAACAAACTTAGTACAATACAACCACTTGCATCGAACTAAATTTCTTCCCTTAGGAAGAGAAAAAAGATCCCAAGTATGATTCTTCATCAAAGAAGAATACTCCTCCTCCATAGCACTATCCCACTAAGAATATCCTATCACTACTAAAAAAGTCTGAGGATCACCACAAATAGCATGACTCTGAAGGCTAGAACCTGCAATATGAGACCGGATGCAACGGGAAGATGAAGAGTCACCTGCCAGAGATCCTGCAGCCTCAACTATAACATGATCCCATCTAGGCATCTATGGAGGATCTTGTGGTGGAGGTAAATGGGGATCACCAAGATCATCATTCTCATCATCCTGAAAAGAATCTCAAAGAGATGAGGGAGTAGTGGTAAGTGAAGTAGACTCTGGAAGTAGGGTATCTACTGCAGGAAGGCTCTCATCAAATAAGACATCCCGTCAAAACACGACCTCTCTAGAATTAGGATCAAACAACCTGTACACCTTAACATCCTTGCAATAGCCAACAAAAATGAGGTGTCAGCTTTTCTGATCCATTGCTCTCCCCTGAGCATCAGGTATAAATGCTCATGCTTCACTACCAAAAACTCAGAATGAAGATACATCAGACTTGACATGGGGCCAAGCGTCCTCAGTAGTCATATGTCGAACTACCTTATGGGGCATCTGATTATGAATATAGTTGGCACAATTGACTGCCTCTGCCCAAAAAGATGAATCCATGGACTTGGACTGAATCATATAATTAGCCATCTCCCAAAGTGTTCTGTTCTTTCTCTCAGCCACAACATTCTATTGAGGGGTGTAGGGAACTAAAAATTGATGTTGTAGACCATGTTTAGAGCAAAAATCCTTGAAAGCTTGGTTCACATACTGACCCCCATTATCTGTGTGTATCCACTGAATAGAAAGACCAGATTGCTTGTCCAAAAATGTCTTAAAGGCTTGAAATGAATCAAAGACATCAGACTTGTACTTAAGAAAGTACACCCATGTGCGCTTGGAGAAGTCATAAATAAAAGTAAGCACATAGATGGCACTAGAAAAAGGAGTAGGAAATGACATGAGGTCACTATGAATCAACTCCAGTGGTGCCAAAGATCGAGTAGCTAATCCCTAAGGTAAAGGATCCCTATGTTGTTTTCCAAGAACACAAACCTGAAAAACACCATCAGTGAAAGAAATCTGAGGAAGCCCAAGAACAAGTGCCTGTTTTCTCATCTGCTAAAGATATCTGTAATTGACATGGCCCAAACACTCATGCCAAAGTCTGCTCACTGAATCTGCATGTGCTATAAGACAAGAACCTGTATCATCATTAGAAGGCTCAAATCCATCAAATATGTATAGGCAAGATGTAGACTCAACACTCCCAGTAGCCACAATCAAATCAGAATCATGTAGGTCCCGAATAACCACATCATGTGGTGAGAACTCAACTATCTTACTAGAGCTAGAGTGGCAAATCTGATAGATGGACAATATGTTCATCGAGATGTCAGGGACCACAAGAACATCTTGAAGAGAAACCCCAGCTAATGTAACAAAACCAGAACCCAAAACTGAAAGATGTGATGAGTTCCCAACAACAATTTGTGAAGTAGCGCAAGGAGCAAGTGAGGTGACCAAGTGCTAAGTGTGAGTCATATGGTGAGAGGCAACAAAATCCAAAATCTAGGTGGGCCCAAAAGTTGTTGCTTGTGCAGTAAGAGCATGACCTTTCCCTGTAGGGGAGGATATGGACTAAGGAGAAGAAATGTGATGTGGAAAAAAGTCTCATTGCTGCTACAGAACCAACTTGTCTCTACTCTAAGAGCTTTCTCCTAGATCTCTTAGGGTGTTCATAATCCTATCTGAGGTAAGTTACTATCAACTTTACCTCCTCTTCAAGAATCAGTCCCCATCGACATGCTATTCAACTTCTCCTCATTGAACCTACACAAATAGATTCATTCAACCAATGTTTTCAGAATATTGTTCTCATTCTCTTCCCTATCCAGACTATCACCGAGCTCGTCTAGGGTAAGATCTCCAGGATTTTTGCTATTGTTTTTCCTATAGAAAATAAAAAAGGAAACTATGTACAAGGGCTCCTCTCGAGTTCTATCCCAACACATGATTTTCACCATGGACTCAGGAATCTCGAGGGCCCATTACTGTTTATAGCCCATAACGGGTGAAGAACTAATAACTTGCAAAATAGAAATAAAGTAAACTAATCTACTTGTATGCAAAATAAAAAAATCTTGATATTCACTAAACACATAGTCTGCAACTTCTCATTACTGGAAAATAAAACCAAACAATACAAAATCTGCAACTCTCTAACTTTCATGTAGCTTCTCCTCTTTTTCAATCTCTACTCTCTAGCTCTCTAAAATGAAGGCTTGGGATGTTATTAATAACCATCCTCTCATTGGAAACAAACTTAACTGCCCACATATTTGCAAGCATCTCTTCAGGAACCGTTACAACTGACCATACTATCCATAAAAGTCAAGATCCACTTTTCACGGACCATTACGACTGAATTTACTGAGCAACAATAATGTAAACTAAGCACCAATGTTAACTGGCCAGTAGTGTTAACCGACCAACAGTGTTAACCGACCAGTAGTGTTAACCAACTAGCAGTGTTAACCAACCAGCAGTGTTAACTGACCATCAGTGTTAACTGACTAGTAGTGATACCGAGAAGATTATCCAAAGTTCTTGATGCCTTTGTTGGATTTCTAGAGGCTTACAAACTACCTCACACACACACACAACAAAAGAAACCAAATAAGTAACCTATCTAGACATGGATTGATCTAGTCATATCCATCTTAGGGAAAAACAAATAAACTTCTAAGGTCCACATAAATTCTCCTGACTTGGCTAGAGTTAGTACATTCCAGAAATAAAGAGCTAAGGGTTCGAGCTAGGTGTGCTCCTGCACCATACTCCCCCAAACAAAAGAAAGGTTAATCCATCCTTGGATTGAGCATGTTTGGATCAATGACCAACCTCTTGAACTCTGATTCTTTGATCCAAGTAGCATCAAAATCTTCTTTTTCATGCCATTTGACAAGGTGCTCCATATAGTCTTTGTTCCTAGTCTTCTTGTAGACCCTTGAGTCTAGTATATTTTCAGCTATCATAGATGGAGTGGGGGTTAATTTTAGATCTTTTACCTCTTGTATTACCTCTTGAAGGTTTTGATCAACATCTTGAATTGGTCCTTTGTATGCTACCAAATCTGGAATGTTGAAAACTAGTGACAACCCAATGTCTTCAGGAAGCTCCACCTTGTATGCATTGTTTCAATACCTTGCAAGTATCTTACATGGACCTAGAATATTCATCTGTATCTTGTGAGGAACACCTTTTTGTAGCCTATGTTTGTTCAAGTGTACCATCACAAAGTCTCCAATCTGAAACTGAACATCCCTCTTTGTTGCATCCACCTTTTGCTTTACCCTTTCAACATTTTCAATCAAGTTCTTTCTCACACTTTCATGGACTTCTCTCATGGAATGAGAAAATTCCTCAGCGTATCTGCTACCATGCATTCCTTCCTTCAATTTTCTAAGTTCAAAAATTCCTCTTGGGTGAAAGCCATAAACAATTTCAAAAGGACTCTTACCAGTTGATCTATTCACTGTATCATTGTATACATATTCAGCTTGCCCAATGAGTTGGTCCCATGCTTGACCATACTCCTTTGTGAGGTATCTCAGCAAGTTACCAAGACTCCTATTGAACACCTCTTTTTGGCCATCTGTCTGTGGATGGTAGGCAGATCCAAAAGACAAGTTAGTGCCAAGCTTTTGCCATAAGGTCTTCTAAAAATGGCTCATGAATTTGCTGTCCCTGTCTGAAAGAATACTAAGTGGGAGTCCATGGATCCTCACCACTCCACTAAAAAACAACTGAGTAATGTTACAAGCATCATGAACAGTCTTGCAAGGTATTAAATGAGACATCTTGCTATATTTGTCCACAACAACATAAATACTATCATATCCCTGCCTTGTTCTTGGCAAACCAACTACAAAATCCATGCTTATGCATTCCCATGGTCTGGTTGGGATTGGAAGTGGCTGATAAAGACCTACATTGGAAGATGTTCCCTTTTCTTTTTGACACACTACACAACTCTCAACATACTGTCAAACATCTCTATTCATTCTAGGCCAAAAATAGAACCTAGTGACTCGCTCTTGAGTCTTACTGACTCCAAAATGACCACTAAGTGCTCCATTATGTTTTTATTGAATCAAATTCTCTCTCATAGACCTTTTAGGAACACAAAGTTGACCTCCTTTAAATAATAAATCATTCTGCAAAGTATATTCAGAAAAATCACCATGAAAGTTGTTTTTAAACTCTTTGCATACCTTGTAGATTTGGGGAAAATCTTCATCTTCAGCATATAGGTCTTTGAAGCTATCAATACCTATGCTTTGTAGCTGAACTTCTTGGACTGTGAGTAGCCTTCTACTTAATGCATCATCAACCTTATCCTGTACTCCCTTTTTATGCTTTATATTGAATGTGTAGGCTTGTAGATACTCTACCCACTTCATGTGTTTGTTGCTAAGTTTGTCTTGAGAGTTAAGGAAGATGAGAGCTTGGTTATCAATATATACTATGAACTCCTTTGGCAACAAGTAGTGCCTCCGCTTCTTGAGTGCTTGGACTAGAGCATACAACTCTAATTCATAAGAAGAATACTTCTTCTCTGCATCATTTAGCTTCTCACTATAGAAAGCTACTAGTCTTCCTTCTTGGCTTATGACAGCCCCAATGGCCACATTACTTGCATAACATTCTACTGTAAAAATCTTATCAAAGCTTGGAAGAACTAGAGTAGGCAATTCTGCTATCTTCTCCTTGAGTGTTTCAAACCCTTTCTCATCTTGTGGTGTCCATTGAAACTTTGTCTTTAGCCCACCTCTAATGGTGTCTAACATAGGTGCACAAATCCCACTGAAATGTCTAATGAACTTTTTTTAATATTGAGCTAAACCATGGAAACTCCTAACCTCAGTTGCAGCCTTGGGAGTAGGCCAACTTAGAATGGCATCCACCTTTTCTTGGTCCATTTTTAGGTTACCTTGTGACAAAACAAAACAGAGATATACAAGCTCCTGCTTCATGAAGTCACACTTATCTAAATTGATCATTAGCTTCTCATCATGCAATTTCTTGAAAACAATTTTCAAATGCCTAATATGCTCCTCCTTAGTTTTTCTGAAAACTAAAATGTCATCTAAGTAGACAACAACAAAATTACCAATGCATTCTACCAATACCTCATTCATAAGCCTCATAAAAGTTGAGGGAGCATTAGACAAGCCAAATGGCATTAAAATATATTCATACAAACCTTCTATACTTTTGAAGGCTGTCTTCCATTCATCTCCTTCATTTATCTAGATCTGGTGGTAGCCACTCTTAAGATCAATCTTGCTGAAGTACTTTGCCTCCCCTAAACAGTCCATCAGGTCTTCAATTCTAGGTATTGGGAACCTATACCTAATGGTGATTCTATTAATGGATCTAGAATCAGTACAAAGTCTCCAAGTTCCTCATTTCTTGGGTTCTAAAATAGTAGGGACTACACATGGGCTTATGCTCTTTCTAATTAAGCCTTGGTCTAATAACTCACGGATTTGCTTTGCTATTTCCTCATTTTGTTGAGAGGTAATCTTATAGGAACTTTGTTGGGTAAGGTAGCTCCTGGTATGAAGTCAATATTGTGGCTAACAAGTCTCTTAGGAGGTAGGGGAGTGGGCTGGCCATCATTCACAATGTCTCTATACTCTTCAAGTATTTCTCTTACCTTATTTGGTATCTCTGATTTCTTGATAGCAGCTTCATCTTTTGGCTTCAATACTAAAGCAAATCCAACTCCTTCTCCTTCTCTTAGAGTCTTCAAGAAATCCTTCTCATCAACCATGAGCACACTTGGGCTTGATGTTTTCATCTCTCCTTCTATTAAGGACTGAATTTTGAAAGTCACCCCATCTTTCTTGAATGAGTATGCATTCTTGGTTCCATCATGCATGGCTTGCCTATCAAATTGTCATGGCCTTCCAAGTAGAAGGTGGCATGCATCCATGGGAATAATGTCACATAGAACTCTATCTTTATACTTGCCGATGGTGAATTCTACCCATGCTTGTTCTCCTACAAACACATGCTATCCTTTGTTGAGCCATGTAACCTTGTATGGGTTGTCATGTGGAATCCTTTTCAAATTTAACTTGCTGGCTGCCTCTTCACTAATGATATTATCAGTTGAGCCTGAATCAATAATGAATCTACACACCTTCCCTGTGATCTTGCACTTCACTCTAAAGAGTGCTCTCCTTTGGATTGGTTCTTCTTTTCTTAGCTCTCTAATTAAGGTCCTCTTTATTATGAGGTTCTCACCTTCTTCTGATTCTAATGGTACCTCAGATGGTTTGCTGCTTCAACTTGATTCTTCTTGCACATAGTTAACTCTCTTTCCACCTCCTTGAGAAGTAGAACCTTTTTCAGGACACCTATAGGTAGGATGTCCTAGCTAATTGTAGTGGTAACACTTCATGGTGGCAAAGTAGGATGCTCCTCTTCCTTGATTGATGTTTCTCCTTCCTCTCCAACTAGTGTTAGAGCCTCTACCTCTGTTGAAATATCCTCTATGGGAGTTTCCTTCCTAATTTTCAGTGACCTTGTTCTCACTTTGCTTCCTTGAATATAATCCTCTTCCACCATAGCCTCCTTGTCCTCTTCCTTCTCTACCTCTACCTCTTCCTCTGAAGTTTGATTCTGATTTCTTCTTGTTCTTCTCTTCCACTTTCAATGCAAGTTGGAAACACTTATGGACGGTTGTATGAGTCCACAAACTGATTTCCTCTTGGATATTCCATTTTATCCCTCCAAGATACCTAGCCACCTTGATAGTCTCATCCTCTTGGACTCTTGACCTCAAGCACAACTTCTGGAATTCTTTAGTATACATACCACATCCAAATATTTTTGTCTCAAACTCTACCTCTTCTTGTCTAACTGAATTTCATAATCCTCAGGTAGGTATTTCTCCTTTACCTTGTTTAACATGGCCTTCCAGTTTGAAATTGGATGCTTACCCATCTTCTCCCTCTCTTCTTGGAGGTATTTCCACCATGTTAATGTTGAACCTCTTAACCTTGACTTTGCAACTTTTACCTTTTGTGCTTCAGTTATCCCCTCACATTCAAAATGATTCTCAATACCTTCTATCCATTCCACAACTAGTTCACTATCCATTTTTCCATTAAAGAATGGAATGCCTTCAATACTTTTGCCTCCTAGGGCTCTGAGAGCTTTCAGAAATGGATCCTCATTCATTGGAGGGTCTGGTTCAGGTATCAAGTCTTCTTCATCAAATTTTTGCTTCCCTCTACTGCTACTTACTTCATCTCCATCTCTATTTTTAGTTGCATCTGCAACTTCTTGAAGTTTTACCTTCATTGCATCTAGGGCTTCTTCAAGGAGTCTACTCCTTTCCCTTTGATCCTCTATCACTCTCTTCTTCTCATCTACTTCCTTTGCAAGCTCTGCATTGGTGACCATCTTGTTTCCACCTACTGATATTGCTGGCTGAAACATCTACCACAAGCCCAATCAATTTAGGCTATGATACCAATCTAACGTGGATATAAGTCTCATTGCTGCTACAGAACCAGCTTGGCTCTGCTCTAAGATCTTTCTCCTAGATCTCTTAGGGTGTTCATATCCCTATCTGAGGTAAGTCACTATCAAATTTACCTCCTCTTCAAGACCCAGTCCCCATCTACATGCTATTCAAATTCTCCTCATTGAACCTACACAAATAGATTCATTCAACCAATGTTTTCAGAACATTGTTCTCCTTCTCTTCCCTAGCCGGACTGTCACCGAGCTCTCCTAGGGTAAGATATTGAGGCTTGTTGTTGTTTTTGTTTATCCTATAGAAAACAAAAAGGAAACTATGTACAAGGGCTCCTCTCGAGTTCCATCCCAACACATGATTTTCACCATGGACTCAGGAATCTTGAGGGGCCATTACTGTTTACATCCCAGAATGGGTGAAGATCTAATAACTTGCAAAACAAAAATAAAGTAAACTAATCTACTTGCATACAAAATAAAAAACAAAGCTTGATATTCACTAAACACACAGTCTGCAACTTCTCATTACTGGAAAATAAAACCAAACAATACAAAATCTACAACTCTCTAACTTTCCTGTAGCTTCTCCTCTTTTTCAATCTCCACTCTCTAGCTCTCTAAAATGAAGGCTTGGGATGTTATTAATAACCATCCTCTCATTAGAAACAACCCTAACTGCCCACATATTTGCAAGCATCTCTTCAGGAACCGTTACAACTGACCATACTGTCCATAAAAGACAAGATTCACTTTTCACAGGTCATTACGACTGAATTTACTAAGTAATGGTAATGTAAATCGAGCGCCAGTGTTAACCGACCAGCAATGTTAATTGACCAATAGTGTTAACTGACCAGCAATGTTAACCAACCACCAGTGTTAACTGACCAACAGTGATACCGAGAAGCTTATCCAAAGTTCTTGATGCCTTGCTTGGATTTCCAGAGGCTTACAAACTACCTCACACACACAACAAAAGAAACCAACTAAGCAACCTATCTAGACATGGATTGATCTAGTCATATCCATCTTAGGGAAAAAAAAATAACCTTCTAAGGTCCACACAAATTCTCCTAACTTGGCTAGAGTCAGTACATGCTAGAAATAAAGAGCTAAGGGTTTGAGCTAGGTGTGCTCCTGCACCAAAATGTGATGCTCCTACATGGCTTCCTCTAAAGCCTCCAAATTTTTCCAACGCCTAGAAACAGGATGTCCATCCTTGCCACAAAAACTACAGGTTTTAACTGATTTATTCTTAGTCTTGGAGGAAGACTCAGTAGACTTCAAAGAAATTTACCCTTTGAAGGGTGAGCTGGAGGTTTTGAATAAGTTTTCTGCACAGGTTTGGAGGAAGACTCACTGCCTACTGAATCTTTCTTCGGTTTGGCTTTCTGTTTTGGTTTGCCTTGTGAAGATTGAGCAACCAATGCTTGACTTGAAGATCCAGAAGCATCCATCTATTGGATCTTTCCCTGTTCTCATGTCAACCGATCACAAAAGGTCTCAAAGGAAGGCACGGTGTGCTTGGCACCCAAAGCATCCATAATGGAGTAGAAAGTAAAAGAAAAGATCTGATACTGTCCTCACAAATTTGAGAGTATTAGGAAGATACACTCATCATATGTCTTGTTTTTCCCACATCCCTGCAAAACTGAACACAGAGATTTGCACTTTATCAAGAAGTCCTCAATAGTGGGAAAGCTAATAGGAGTAAAAGAGGTTAACTCTGCATTAAGTTTTAGTACCTGTAACTCATTCACTATGCCAAATAAATTTGCAAACTTGCCCCAAATGGCCCGAGGAGTGTTCAAACCATCTAGGTGAAACATGAGACTATTGGAGAT
This sequence comes from Thuja plicata, assembly GCA_018584345.1. Taxonomy (NCBI): domain Eukaryota; kingdom Viridiplantae; phylum Streptophyta; class Pinopsida; order Cupressales; family Cupressaceae; genus Thuja; species Thuja plicata. Next base: position 272,632 of record MU223164.1, read on the forward strand.
GTTTAGTGAAATTAAGCCCATGGATTCATCCATTTTGTTTATGTGTTGAAGAACCTCAAAAGGGCGCTACAAAACAGGTTGGTTCTCATCCAGACATGATCATAAGCCACATGACATAAGCAACCTGGTCATGTGTGCTTTCTAGGTGTGGTAGTTATGTGGTGTCAGTCAGACCACTGAAGGGTCTGACATTGAGAGAAGAAGATGAAAGAAGAAGGGTCTTTCTGAAGTGAATTGTAGAAATTAAAATGCACCCCATAATGTATAATTCTATCCCCCGTACACCAAAGAAATAACTTTAGAAAGCACAAAAAAAGGAGAAAACCTAGATGCCAGATGCAGAGATAAAATAAATTAAAGCCTCTACTTCGATGCCAAAATTAGGAACTCAAATACCCAAATTCGCAAACAAAACCAACATGATGGTCTCCATCTCAGAAAGAGCTTTCCGATGATATCTTATTTTCCAAAAAACAATACCGTATGCACAAGTTACGGCCAAAAAACCAATAACACCTTTGAAAAACAAGCTCTCTGGAAAAACCAGTCCCAGGAAAAAATTTGACATTCAAATGACCATCGCATGTCGACGGGAAAAAAATTGATGGCTGTATGCATGTCACTAGGCTGTCTCGCTAGAAAAAATCTAGTGGCCAGAAAAATTGAAAAATTGCCAAAAAATTTTGGGGACCTTGGAAAATGACATCACTAGGTGGAAGGTGACATCAACAATTGTCAGGCGGTGCTCCGGTGGCAGAGGTAGCGCTGCGGCCGGTGGAGGCGACTCCCTAGTGGTGCAGTGGAGGCGGTCGGGCAGCGCTGCGGCTGTAGTGGCTGTTGGGCGGCCAACCGGTTGAGGCTGGGCTGGAGCGGTACGCTGGCAGCGCGTGGGCGGAGTGCCTTGCGTGTGCCTAAAAACCCTTAAAAAAGGTGTTTTTTGATTTTTTTAAATATTTTTTTCGCGAAAATCATGTCGTACGAATGGGAAAGAGAAATTTTTTCTCAGAGGCCACTTTAGCAAAAAATGACAAACTTTATATGAAAAAGTGATCTCCCAGGCCTTGTGAGCGCGATGGTGAGGTCCATTTTTTCTCAAAGGTGATTTAGAAAAAGAGCCTCTTTCAAATTGAAGAGAAAAACCCTAGAAAAGCTACGGTTTTCACCCTTGAATCACTGCTTCAAAAACACCAGACCAGAAAACAACAGTGTGGCTCTGATACCATGTAGGATTTGAGAAAGACAAATCCACAGTTCGCCAAGAACACCTACATGCAAATGACTTGTTACAGGAGAGAAGTTGAAGGAGACAAAAATCAGAGTTTGGAAATGCTCAAGAGGCGAGAGCAAAAAATATATTCCAAGATAATGAAACAATAATTACAAGTTTGACCTTAAAAGGTGAACGAAACCCTAAAGCAAGGAAAAGCTAGGTTGCGCATTAATAATTAATATAAATATTAATTATAATGCACCTAAGAGATAGCTTAAGTAAACAGAGTAATAAACAACTTAATTAATTAAATTGATGCGATCTAATTAATAAGTGTAAAATATAATTACTCTAATAGTAATAACCGACTATGTAGATTGCTTGCACCATACATGTAATGTCATTGCTAAAATGTAAATGCATGCTATCAAAGCAGTAAAACATTTATGAAACTTAAGTACACATAACACATGTATTTTGGTATCGCAGAAAACCCCTTTTAGAAGGTAAAAACTGCGGTGGGGATGAGACCCACAAAGCTTCACTACTGCAGTAATAAAGTAGCCTATTAGAGCTTATAAAGATTGATCACTTCTGGTGACCTTACCCTGTTAGGAGTAAGAATAAGATCGATTAAATCTACCTCATATGATGATTTTGCAACACAATATATGTGTGCACTCTGTTAAGAGATTTAGGCAAAAACGGTTAAGTCTACTCTGTTAAGAGATTTTGGAGTCTATTACAATTGTTAGAGAGTAACAAAATTTGTGATCTGATCAAATACAATCTAAAAATTGTGGATAAAAGATCCTTTAAGTACAATAAACTTATCACCTTGTTGTGACTGATAATACCTTATGTACTGTTCAGTAGCCTTGTCTCTGTTCTGAAAATTGATTTCTTCAATGAAATCCTTGTGCTAAAACCCTTTGTCTAATCTTCTAATGTCCTTAGTGTGGCATCTAATTGATCATAATTCGATCATCATACTTGTGAAAATGACATCTTATCCTTACATATATCAAACTTCTTGACCTAATTAGGGTTTAACAATATCTTAGAAAACCTAAGATCAATAGTGTATAAAATTTACCTTGATCATTTATAGTATAAAATTTACCTTGATCATCTATACATATGAAACATAAATAATTAATGAGTGCATGCGTAATTAATGTCCTCGATAATTGTAAACCGTTATCTGGCTCGGCAAAAAGTTGTTACCTAGATTGATGTGCCATTTCAAAATTTTATGTAACTGCTAGTTTACTCAATAAATACTATTTCTTGATGCTCGGTGTATACTGGTGCTCGGTAAGTCTGTTACTCGGTGATCACTAGACTCGGTTAACTCTGCACTCGGTTAACTTTGCACTCAGTTAACTTTGCACTTGGTGATCATTATCGACTAGTCTATCTTTGACTCTATTACCAACTGGCAATTTGAATACTTGAATACTAATGACAACCTTTAAGCTCATATGAAGTAACAAAATGACACTACTTGAATCAAGATGGAAAACAAAGGCAAAGATCAGAACTCGAAGATGCAAATGAAAAAAAACACCAAAGTCTAAAGAGTTGATCAAAATATGGAAGGATGCCTCCAAAATAATAATGAAAGAGTGTCCATATGGTAATGATCCATCTCACTGAAATGAATAGGTACCTAGCCACTGCATCCGCCTAGTACATAGGAACAAATACTTAATACATAGCTCACTCCATCAAACCAAGGTAGCATTAGAACCAATAAGAGATACCCCCATAATGATGAGAAGGGAGAGGCATGACAGGTACGCTGAACCAGACCACCAAGAACAACTACTTGTCGAAGAACTAGGAACATGAAAAGTGCAGAAGAAAGTACAAACACATATAAAGGATGGTGTCGTGGAAGGATCACTCTCTTAACACACATCATGAAGCTATTTTGCGGAAGGAATACTCACTTGAAAAAGGTAGATCAAACCCCCCATGACACTTTATAATGTAGTACAAGTACAAACAAACACAATATGTGCAAGATTCCAAGCATGTAACATATGACACTTTATCTCAGTGCATTTGCAAAAAAAAGAAACACTACAAAAATATGTCTACAATGTTTAGGAATTACAAAAAGTTGTAATAATATGAGTAACAACTAAAAAGGAGTCATCCCATGCAAGGAAAATGATCCGAGAACCTGAAACATCCAAGACATTCAACAGATTGCAAAAAAATAAAAATAAAATATACCTGGAACATATTTTGGAAATGAGACCCATACCAAAAAAATGAGCATAGAACCAACTTTCCAACGATATGCAAAAGTCAGAAACCAGAGCCCAGATGAGCAAGATATGCCTCCCAGAGTGCAAAAAGGAACCCTGACTTTGACTGGCAAAAAAAAGTACAAAATAGTAAAATCAGGAAACCAAACCTGTAAAAAAAGCTCAAGCTCGAAACCAAATTTTTGATGATATCTATTTTTCTCAAAAAAGATTCTGTTTGCTCAAGATACGAGCAAAAAATTGAAGAGGGCTCCAAAATAAGAACTCCAAGTGATCTCAAATAAATTTGGCGAAGCTCCACTAAATCTGGCGATGCCGCTAAATATGGCAGTACTGCCAAAATTTTGGCTAAAATTGGCAGAGGTACCAAGAAAAAAATATTTTTTTGAAAAAATCATTTTTTTGTTCCACCATCTCGAAAAATGTGCACAAAAAAGGGTCGTACAACAAAAAAGCCACAGAATGCAACTGTGTCCAAATTGGACATGTCTTATATGAAAATAGAAATTTTGGGGCCTTTTGAGCGCAACCGTGCGGTTTGTTTTAGCCCAAAGTGCTCCAAAAACAAACTCCCCCCAGATCCACATAAATCTGAAATAAAAAACCTCTTGAAAAACACAGATCTGAAGAACAAGGCCAAATCTCTCATGAAGAGAACAAGTTCATAAAGTTTTGGAGCTCTAATACCATATTGGAGTTGAGAAAAGTCAACCCTATAGCTCCCAAAAATCACCTGCATGCAAAATTGTCATAGAAAAAGAGAAGCAAAAGCTATGGAGGCCAGAAATAACAAATTGATGAAATAGGAATCATCATGTGAAAAACAATGGAGAAAAGCTTCTCATTGCAATAGAATCCTCAATAATTAAAAATTATAAAGAGATCAAACCTTATAAAGGTGATCAAAACCCTAAAAGGGGAAAACCTAGGTTACATGATAATAATTAATAAAAGAATTGATTATTATCTGCCTAATTTAGCTTAAGTAAACTAGAGATAATAAGTGACTTAATAATCAAATCAAAACGATTTAATTAACAAGTGAAATAACTTATTACTCTAACAAAATGCACTTACAAGGAATCTTCATGATGATGTGGCTCCCTCTGAAACTCAAGTTCTTGTATCAGCCTCCTGACCTCCTCGTCCAAGATTGCCTCTGATGGTTTGTCAGACTCCCTCTAAATATTGGTCCATCATGATTCACTACCCCGATATTATAGAAATAACTATATATATATATATATATATATATATATATATATATATATATATATATCAATCGCTGAATATAAGGGCATATGCAATGCAAAGGCTCGTTCCACAATTTCTCAAAGAGCCACACCTTGCTATAAATAATCTCACATCTCTAGAAGAGGACTCATGGCATACGGGTATAATATGCAGTTCTGAAATGAAATGAAAAAATCCAGACCACCGGTGCATCTGCATAACAGTACCAAACACATTCAACCTACCGTGGCCACAGACAGATAAGAGTAAACTGTGAGTAATTACAATAACTCTGGATAATACTGTAACACTTAAATTAACATGCCCAGTTCTATTCAATATGCTTAGCACGTAGATGCTCCACTAATGGGGACTCTCCACAAAGTGTGATCACTGGATATTCCGTAGATAGAATGAAAGGAAATATCCAACCTTGCACACATACCCAATATCATTTAAGTCTCCATCAATTTTGGACTACTCATTTTTAAAACATAGAAATGGCCCAAACAAAATCTCTAAATCCCATTATCATAGCGACTCCATCACAAATATATATTGTGGATGAGAGAAATCCTATGCCGTGAACAATATTTTTTACACTTATCACATCAACCTTTAGAATATCATTACAAATCATAGGAGTGAATATCGTTTAGATCGCTTCTCAATCTGTGTAAATCGACTCCTGCATGTAGAGATGTCAACAATGTATTTCTAGCGCCAATAGTCTAGGTATTTCCAATAAGTAATATCCTTGGTGTGATGTTGATCCTCAACTATTCTTTTATCTTTTGCGTAGATGTCCCTCTCTTAATTTTGTCTATGTTCTATTCCAGGACAGGTTAAGACTCAATCCTGTTGCCAAGGAAAAGAATAGAAACCTCAACTCTGTCTATTTCTATAGATTAAGAATCCATGTGTTGTCATATATCCTCATGTACGATTGTTGACAAATTCATCAACCTGTGCTCACGTGTCATGCCTGGCATTAAACTGTTTATAGATATCACTCCTACTAAGAACAACCTTCATCCTACGTCCTTGGCCTACGACTTACAATAATGGAAAATGGTAATTTAGCATCATATTTCAATAATCCAACCCGTTGGAAAGATCACCACAACTACCCCGTGTCTTGCTCATCTATGTTCGCGGGATTCCATTGTCTCTGTGATGGTAGCGAGGGGAAGTCCTCTTCTTCTTATCCCTTTTTTTCATACCAATGTTTGTTGATTGTGTTCATCCCTGTGTTCTCATTGAATGCCTTAATTTGCTGATTGGATCTATCATTTTGCTGACTGTGCAAATAACAATTTCTATGTATACAACTCCCAGACAGTCTTCACATATATTTTATCCACTAGCTAGTCATCGTTTATTATTTCCATCGCAGACTGTATGAATTTGGTGTTGAATAGATGCCAATCTTATTCATGTATGCCTTTATGTCTCAGGTCTAACGTCGTTCCTCATCATTCTTAAAGAAATGACATGTATATCTGGGGAGACCATCGCATTAATGCGGTGCAGTTTACCCATATGTTTCCAGTCTCGGGTATGACTCATTCGCTGCCTAATTATGTATTCCTTTTTTTGGCCCCGTTTGTTTGCTGGAAGATGGCTGTGCTGGAAGATGGCTGGAAGATGAAAACAGGAAGATGTATTTTTGTACGGCCAAATTCTCATTTTGGTCCAAAATGAGAATTTGGCAAATTCCACAAAAATGTGGAATTTGCCAAATTCTCATTTTGGACCAAAATGAGAATTTGGCCGTACAAAAATACATCTTCCTGTTTTCATCTTTGGAATTTGCCAAATTCTCATTTTGGACCAAAATGAGAATTTGGCCGTACAAAAATACATCTTCCTGTTTTCATCTTCCAGCCATCTTCCAGCAAATAAACGGGTTTAGGAAGTATGGAGACTCCCAACTATATATTCCAGTCAAGTGCTTAATCTTGATGTAATCGACTTGGGAGATTAGTTTTCAATTCTTGTGTTTAAAGTATGTATTTGGTAGAGATGATTTATTTTTTATTCATGTTTCCTATCATATTGTTCTGCAATACTTCTTGATGCATATCATTATAGCACATAATACCCGTGATAGTTGAATAAATTCAATAATAATCCAACTTGGTAGTTATTGGATCCTTAATGCGTCCCCTGTGACTGGTCAATGCCGAAGAATGGCCCTCCTGATATCGAAGAGTTCGACGCTGTATCAAATGCCACCCACTCGGTATTACTTTGACGTGGGAGATTCTGTGTCCATGTTATCTATGTTACATATAGAAGAGTCTCATCTTCACCACCCAACGATATACTGAGTATGTTACTAGCCAATGTTTCTTTGAGCTACATTTTCCAAATACAATATTTATCAACATTGAACATGTGCCTCTCTGATACTAGTTCTAAGACCTTTCTTTGCATTTCTTCCTATAATCTATCCACAAGCTACAATTCGATCATCCATCGACATTTTTCAACTATTAGTTCTTCCTCTTAGGCTTTGCTATGATACCATGTTGATTTTTTAAATGTTCGTTTAACCACGAGCACTGATTTGCCCTCTCAGCCATAGACAATCCACAATTGTCTCCCTTGAGCACTTCTTATTCTCAATGAGGCAGATTATGCATGTGATATGTATTTTCATCATTCAAGAGAGGAAGATTAATTTTTATTTATACCTTTTGTGATGCTCCTTCAGCAAGGGATGCCACACTTCCAAGTGGCACCAACTATTATATTATTAATGTAATATAATAATTATTATATTATATAATAGTATAATAATAATTATATTATTATGTCATATAATAATTTTACAATATAATTATATTATCACATAATAATATAATTATATTATCACATAATCACAATATAATAATTATATTATCAATCACAATAATTTTATTAATATATTTATTATATTACAATAATTATATTATAACAACCTTTATGTTATCTATGTCGGCTTGAAGGAATCTAACCATAGCCACAATAACATTAATAGAGATCACCCTCTAACTCAAGTGCGCTTAACCATAGATTTTCCTCCAAGGTTAAGCCTGCTTAGCTTTTTACTCTGTTTACAAAATGTTCAATAAGTGTTGTGTCTTATGAACAATTTATCATAGAACCCCTTTATCTTGTCAATTAATAATTAAGAGGTATTTTCCACAACAAGTCAAATTATGATATTTATATCAGGATTCAACAGTGTAGTTTCTAATTCAAAATGATTGACTCATGTTTCAAGAGTAGTGGCTCACAAAAAACATCCCTCATGAGAATTAATGAAATACTTAGCACTCATTGCATTTAGGTGATGCTCATAGAGGTGAAGAATTGAGACTTATCAAGAGGTCACCCATCCCAATATTGATCCAACTCAATCATACTTAACCATGGAGTTTCCTCCAAGGTTAAGCCCACTTAGATTGCTACCCGATTTGCAAAACCTTTATCTAGTGTTGTGTCTTATGAACCATTCATCATTGAGCCCCTTTAGCGTATCAATCAATAAGTAGAAGGTAATTTCCATAGCAAGTCAAATTGTGATATTTCTATCAGGATCCAACTATGTAGTTTTTTAGTCAAACTCATTGACCCATGTTTCATTAGTAGCGGTTCACAAGAACCCATCTCTCATGAGAATTAATGAAACACTTAGCACTCATTTCATATAGGTTTTCCTCACAAGGGTGAAACATCAGACCTTCTCGAGAGGTCACTCATCCCACTATTGCTCCAACTCAAATGTACTTGAACTAATGGAGAAACTATTATCCTTCTTTGGATGGCTTTTAAACCCTACGAAAATGACATGCCAAATGACTCTACCATCCATATTTCTATCTACATGGTCATTTCCCCAAATATTTCTACCACCATCAATGGATACATCCCATTTATAATAGGAACTACCCATTGTACTCTACAATACATATTGCTACCATAAACTTTCATAAACTCAAAAAAATCTCCCCGAATGGATTCACTAAAGCTCATCACCATGATGTGGAAATGCAGAAACCATAGCCATAATGGTGTAGGGTATTGGCAATATTTCATGTTCTTGAGTCAACCTTGTAAAATTTTGAAGTTTCCTATCTTTCTTGTGCTCAAAGGGTTTAAAATCATGGTCGAAATTGTTCTTATGCCTCTAGAGATATTGTTTAAGCCCTTAACCTAGATAAAATGCCCAAAAACCCTTGTCTCGTCCTTCAAAGTATAAATTTTGGTCATAAAACCCTAAGCGTCGAATGTGTTTCTAATTTCGTGTTACTTTTTGTCACTTAAGTTCATGTCTCGAATGGGTTCCTTTTAAGATGATCTTATTCATTAAGTTTTTTGGTCCTAACACCGTGGTCATGTATTATTCCCTAAGTTTAAAAATCTGCTTATGTTTTAATTATTTTCATTAGCTGTCGAGCAAGTCTGTTTTAATCTAACGGCCCGCTTAATGGCTTATTCCCCAAATAAATGATATCTATCAGTTAAACCATTAATCCGTAACACCACATGTATTTGGTGGGTATGATGGTCAAAACGGCTCTTAGTTAATCAATGCGCAAGTCTTGTTTCATCAGATGGTAGACTTAATCGCTTAATCCCAAAGTGAACGCAATCTATCATATAAGCGATTAAGTCTGAGCGACGCGTGTCAAAAGGAATGATGTGGGTCCTGTCGCAGGTAGTATAAAGGAGATTAAAGCTGAGAAAGATCTAACAGTTGGCTTAATTGCTTAAAGGAAAGATGCTTGACATACATTAGTTAAGTGATTAAGCGGTCTTGACATGGGGCAGTTGGTGGACCCGGGTATTCTGAGCAGGTGTTGATTAAAGTATAGACGATTTGATTCTGATTTGATGGATAACTTAATGGCTTATCTCAAAGATGCACAAAATCTAGTGTCTAAGCCATTAAGCAGTGCTGACGCATGTCCCAATTGATGACATGTATTCCACTAAAGGTGAAGCTAATCGCAGGTTAAAGGGTGGAGAATTTGCTGAAGATCTAATGGCTCACTTAATCGCTTAAAGAGAAATTGATCAAAATCTATCACTTAAGCAATTAAGCCATGACGCCACGTGTCCTAGTGGGTTCGGCTAAGGTCGTAAAGGAAGGATTAAAGGGAGAACATGTATAAAAAGAAACAACGGTTGGCTTAATTGCTTAAATGCAAAGTGATCAAGATCTAATGGATAAGCGATTAAGCCACGATGACGCGTGATATAAAAGGTGGGTCCTGTACAATGCAAAGATCATGTTATAGAGATTGCAAGTTTGAAAAAATTGGACAACTCGCTTAATGGCTTAAAGAAAAAGTAATCAACATCTAGCGATTAAGCCATTAAGCTGTGTTAACATGTGTCCAAGTGGATGATACCGTAGCCACAGTCAACAAACTCAAGGTGCAATAACTTGCGGCAGAGTTAAGGTGAATCAGACGGTTGACTTGACCGCTTAAAGGAAAAGTGAACGAGATCTAGCGTTTAAGAGATCAAGTTGTGTTGACACGTGTCCCAGATGAAAAATTATTCTCAGGAAAAGATGAGAGTCGTAAGATGAAGGAGATGCCATTTGAGATCTACAGTCGAGGTTCAAAGTTATTAAAATGAGCATCAGTGAGCCGTTAAGCCGCAAGTTTGGAAACAAGAAAATTGATTGCAGAACGTGTGGCCACTTCAGTTGGATTTAATGCGAAAGACTGATTTGATTCAGGCCATATAATTCTTCACTTGAACTTAGATCCACCATAATTCCTCATAATCATTTAAGCGAAGAACAAAATTACTATGACATTGAGCTCCTTGCGACAAAATTGCAGAATGAGAAAGTCATCTCTGATACAGTAGAAATTCATGCTTCCAATAATGTTTGAAATTTGAAAAGCTCCCAAAATTATTTTTAAAATCTGAATATCATCTTAGTAAAAGGCCCTAGGTTCAAAAATGGCCCATAGGATTGAATTCTCTGGAGAAATAGAATATCAGAAAATAAATGTGAGAGAAGACCTTTTACAACAGTTGAAAGGGTCCACGAGTGGTGCTACCCAGATCAAGAAAATAGTTCCAACACATCCCCGTTTTAGAGTACGAGAGGGTTTATATGACTCGGGTAGGCGGGCCAAGGATGTCAAAACCAGTACAAATGATTTGAATTTGTTTAAAAATTCTTATAGCTAGAGAAACGCTCCTCCCCCAAATTGTAACATATGGGATTTAGATGTGGGAAAATTGATAATACCTGAGGTATTTATGGATACAAATCTGTTCACTTTGATATCCAACATATATGATAGAATATCCAGGGTTGTAAGGGATACAGAGGGAAATGTGCTGTTGACTTTCATAGCTGATGAAATAAAAAGAATTTTCAAATTGAGTGACTCATCAATCCAAATGGATGATATTGATTTCAATTAATTTAAGGAGGTGTACCAGACTCAGAGGGAGTATTACAGAAATGAGGCTTTGAAAGGGTACTTTAATAAAATAGGGGATTTGATTGTTGTGGGCCCAAACACACCAGAGCCGTTCAAACTAGATTATTTCAATAGTAAAGCTAGGAAAATATATAGTGCCCTGTGCCTGGTTTTAGGAGAAGACAAAGAAGCAACAATGCCTGTTCACATCATGCTTATGGTGGTTCAAATTTTGCACCCCAACCTGTCAGTAGTTTTTGATTATACTTCTTATATTGTTGAACAAATGCATGAAGGTTTAATAGGCATCAAAGATAGAAATATATTCAAGCCAATAGGGTGGTATTCTCTTATGATGCACACGTTTCTGTTTAATAGTGCCGATTTCTTTGTGGAGGAAATGAACCTCTCCAAATTTAAGGATGATGAGGATTTGCCTATCCAATTATGGAGTGCTGATCTATCCTGGGATAGAAAAGAAGCCAACTATGTATAATTTGATAGAGTTTTTTCTATTAGGATTAAGTCAATATTATGCAAAAAAAATCCTAGGATCCACATAGATATGATGAGATTATTAAGGCCTCTGGAGCATGCCCCGGAACTGAAAATTTTCCACAATTGGGGAGATCTCATTTTTTACCCTGTCTCTATAGTTATCAGGGTTTATGGATTCAGGGGAAACCCCAATGTTCTGCCTTATAGAGTACCTTTGAAAATTGGCATAGCAGAAATTCTGGGGCAGATGGGTGGATTGCAAGAAGAAGCCTTGACATGAAAGATGAAGGGAAGTATCTTCCCTACCCTTAAAAGATCCCACCATTTCATCATTACAAAAGGTGGATGGACACAATTTGATAAATATTTTGAGTCCTGCCATCTAGAAAAATCCGTGTCCAGGTGCGCGGACAATGAAGGCTTCATCATGGACATGTTCAAGAAAAGAACCAAGTGCCTGGCACTAGAAGACAAATTCAATTTCCTAGAGGAAATTATAAGAAATGTTTTTGATCTGGATGATCAGGTTGTCAGGAAAGAAAAATGGCTGGTGTATAAGAAGTATTTAGATTTTGTCCACAATTTTGACATATCATATGATCCTTTGAAGGATTTTTTACCCTGGGCCAAAAAGATTGAGTCCCTTATGACAATGTTTGAAGTTATCATGCTGAATCTCAATGAGAAGAAAGACAAAGTGATAGAAACCGAGCCAGAAAAAACTAAGGCTATTCTGAGCAAACTTACACAGGGAAGGGTAGTCCCACCTAGAAATTATGTCATTTATAAAAGAAGAGGGTATAGTACAATTATGCCCAAGGTTGAAAAATTTTCTGATCAGAAAGGAAAGAGGCCAGCAGATGCTAGTGCTCAAACAATGCCCTCTCCTAAGAGATAGAAAATGGAGGGAAAAGAGAAAGTAAGTGAGTTATACTCCCCTTCCTAGTCCCCTCTACAAATGGATGACCAAGCTAATGTAGAGCAATTGGTCCATATGGGAAACACAGTTTAATTTTTTGTTACAACACAAGAGCTACAAGAAGAAGTGCCAGAGGCACTCAGGCATACAAGTCTTGATCTCGCAGTGGCAGTGTTTGCAGGAAAGGAGCTGGACCCTATAACCAAACATGCCAGTGAAGAATTTATGTCAGATGATAATTTTGTTAAGGCTAGAGCCTTTGTTCAATTCCAATGGAGAACTCATATTGATGAGTTCAAGGATAAATGCCATAAGTTTCAAGAAGCTCAGCCAAATCAGAGCAAGGAAGACATTGAAAAAGAGGTCAAACAAGAATTAATGACCAAATTTGGAAAAATAAACCCTGAAGAGGGCAGGGAGTTGGTGAGAAAGAAAGGATTCCTTATCCTACCCCAATGGGATTTGGATGATGCCATTATTTTTGATGTTTTCAAAAAGGAAGCTAAGCCATTGCACACTAGTGGAACACAAATTGGTGCCCAGTTTAGTGAGGATCATGCAACATTAGTAATTTGGTCCTTGAAGAAGAAGAGTAAAAACAGAACAAATGAAGATGATCAGGCTGAGGATACAGGTAGCCTCATTATAAAGAGAGTTTTAGACACCTCAGGTGTGGAGGCAACTAACCTTGCTTTATAGACTACTAATTTGAGCTTGAAGGTAGTCCAGAAGCAAGAGGATGCTTTTAAAAAATTAACCCAAAAATATAAATTTGTTTTGAAAGCTTACAATGATGAGAAGGTTAAATCTATGCAAAAAGATGATAGAATTGCATTCCTCGAGGGGAAACAAAAAACACAATTTGTGCCTCAGAGGATGACCACTCAAGCTCCTAATCAACCTTCATCATCCAGTCCATATATCGCTTATCCTCCTTCTCCTATGCCATCTAGCCGTGATACACTAGAAGTTGTGGAGAGGGAAAGAGATAGATTGGTTGCTGAAAAGACAAGATTAGAAGAAATTTGTAACAAAGATACTGAAGAGTCTGCAACATATAAAGAGTAGAAGAATGGGTTAAAAGGGGGTACTCTGATAAAATATACTCTAACCTCTCAAGGTGTGCTAAGGAGGAAAAATTGGCCGATCTTTATTTGTTGGGAAAAGGAATTATTAGCATAATAAGTGAAGATGAGGCAGACAAGGATCAATGGGATTTGATTGTGGATAGATGGAAAGCGAAAAAGAGTGAAGTAAATTCATTTCATTCCATATCCAAACAAGAAGGTATTATTGATATTGTTTTAACTAGTACTCATAAATGCCTAAAGATGATGACAGAGCTTGATATCAAAAGAAACACCCTCATCAAAAGGGTAGAGACCTTGAAGAGAGAGTTTTGAAAGGACAAGTTTGAGGTATATCCAAAAATTTTCAAAAAGTGTGGTGACATGAAGAATGAAGCATTATGGTTAAGACAAGTGAAATAATTAATAATCGCCAGGACACACAACATTATTACTTTGGAAGCACGATTTTGTTCGTTAAAACCATAAACATCATTGGTAGAGCCAAAATTTTTTTAGAGTTCTGGAAAGAAGAGGTTAAGAAAGCAAGTGCCAACTCGGCTGAGATCAACAACAAGAAAAATGAAGTCCTTGGCTTTAATTGGCCAAGTGATGAAGTGTACACTTCTTGGAAGGACATGTATGCAATAGTTGATCCAGGGGAAGGTGATAAAATTCAGGTGGATGATGAAGCCCAACTGAGTAGCTGATATAGTTGAAGTGGAGATCCTACATCACCAGCATAAAAGACAAAAAATTCTAGATGGCTGTCCCCAAGAAAATATAAGGCAAATACAATCACCATGTGGTTGAAGGACAAGGAATTTGTTGGAATATCTTGTAATAAAAGTTTTTATTCCGTCCACTTGTTATTTTGTCCTATTGTACTCTGAGTTTTGTCTTTTAGCCTAGTCATCCAAAGCTTGTTGCATCCTTGATATTTAAGGATTCCAAGATGACTAGTGCTGGCTATAAGTAGCAAATTGTAAAATATTATAGAGGATGGTAAAATCAAAGTTGCAAGGTAGACTTTTGAATGGTGTCTAAGTTTCTTAATCATCGAGTCAATTAAGATGTATTGAAATCAAGATTATTAATAAAATACAATGGAATTTCCAGTCTTGAATCATTGATGTCTTTTTGCATTTGCATTCATCTCTTGTATGTTTAATCTGTAAGGCATTTTAAATGTACTAGTTATTAGGTAATTGTGTTGTTATTTGTAAGTTGCTTTCAAGGAGGGTTTAAATCTTGCAAATGATTCCAGAGGGCTAGGGTTTATGCATGAATTTGATACAGGGGTTTGAGAGTGAGAGGATATTCTGTAAGGCATTCTATCTAAAGTTTTATTTGTGTTTCAATTAATTGTCTCTGGTAAATGTATGTTTCATTGTGACTCTATGGCCCAAGATTAGGCACTGGTCAAGTTCTGATAAGTAGTCATTATCATCAAATCAATCAAATATTAATCAATCTTTACTTTTTGTTATCTTAAGAATACATGTTTAGATATTTATTTTGAATACAATTCATCATAGTGATTCCTTGAAGAGAGAATCAATAGGTTATACTTCCTTTGCCAAGTGGTCTAAAAGAAGAAGGATCATAAATCCTTGATCCACTGTCAGATTTGCTAAAAGCTAGTAGCTTGTTGAAGGTGCACCTGCCTGGGTTTGTGGAGCCCAAGGTGAAGAAGGAATCTTTTCCTTGTTAATTAGCCTTTTCCCTATATAAATCTAAATTGGGAAATAAAGAGTCAAACATTTATTGCTACATATTGATTCTACAAGAAAAAGTGCTAACAATTGGCGACTCTACTGAGGATATTTTAATGTTCTAGAGTCATGTTCATGAAAGAATTAGTCCTTGCAATATTGAGAATAAGTCTGTTGTTCCTCATAATCATAAAATCAAGTTTATTTTTCTTATTTTTCATTACACACTGTTTGTAGGTTTTGGTCCTGAAAATGATATAGAACTTGTCTCAAATAGAGTGACTAGTGACTGCAAAATCTCTGATTTAATACAGTGTGTATTTTTCAAAGAAAATTTATAGAGTTGAGAAGATTTGTAGTGATATGGACAGTGAATAATCATTTTCTTGAGATTACGAGGTGAGGATTTACCAAGAAAAGTTCCTTTCAAGTTTTATTCGGACTTATTGTTGTAAAAGAAAACCTAAGTTAGGACAAGATGCTCAATCATTTTATATATTTGTCCTCTGAAAAGAGGTGGAAAATATAACCTCTGTGTACTCCAGTGTTGCACATTAAATGTATTGAGTGTATTTGTCTATTCTAAAAGATGAGTCGACAAAGGAATACTAGATCCTATTTCAGAGAAAACCCTAAAAAGGATGTTGGAGAAGAGCTCCATACACCTCAAAGGAAACAATGGTCCAAGAGAGGTATATCCAAACATGATTCCCAATGTAACTCTAAGGGAAAGATGTGATGACATGTAACTAATTGAATGTTTGATAATATTAAGTTGAAGATAATGCAAGGCATTAAATCAGTTAATGGTTTGTATTGTCATTGATGTCAACTTGATATCATCTGTGAGGTCATGTACATAATTCCAAAGAGTTCAAAGAATCAATGGAACAAAGGTTATGCTTTCAACAATGCATAAAATTCAAGTATTCACTAAGTGACAGAAAACACCGACGGAGTGCACACCATCAGAAAAGGAAAAGAAGAAAAGTCACAGTGATACCCGACGAGTAGAAGACAGTGTTGCCCAATGAAGCAAAACCACAGGATGCTCGACGAGATGAAAATAGAGTTGCTCGATGAGTAAAGATCCAATGATGCTCGACGAACAGAGATCCCAAAGCTAACTAGAGTCAGGTCGACGGAACTGTCAGTTGTCACCGACAACAAACTAAAGAGGTGACCGACGGAACAAAGAGTTCATAAAGCGACAAAATATCTAGCGGGAAAGAGCTAAAGATAGACTTAACTAGTTGTTTTTTATTTTATTCAACCAAAGTTAAGTGATTTATTTAAAGACAATTTGTATTGTTGGCATGAAGATAACTACGAGACAAATAAGGAGTTATGCTTTAAATCTAATTGGCTGGAATGTTTTTCACGCCAAGAATCAAGAATCAAGAAGCAATGAATATTATGTCTATATAAGAGACATGCTTAATTCATTTTCAAGAGAGATTTTACATTCACGAAAAGGGATTAAGGGGAGTGAATAAAAAGAGGATGTTGAAGAGAAACTAATGAAGAACAACTTCATGCAGTACTGATCAATCAAGCTGAAGGAGAGCTAAGGAATTCTGCAGACACCGACGAGCAGTGAGCACAACATCATAGAGCAGAAAGCATGGAGCACAAAAGAATTGAATTGATAGATTGATAAGAGAGGTAATGTACTTAAATAGATCTGAAAATCTTCAATTCAAGTTGTATTAGAAACAGGTCATATTGTTTCAGTTTAACCATTGAAGCATCAAGTCTCTTAACAGAGCAGGACTTAACAATCTTCAATATATTGAGGTACATCCCAAGGAGTGCCAAAAAGGTTGATTCATGAAAGTAGCATTGGATATGCTTGATGTCTATTGACAGTCTAAGAGAGAGGCTGATTCAAGGATGGCAACATTAGATGCCCGATACTAAGTGACAACCTATATGTGTAAAATCCTCTAACAAGGTCACACCTAACAGTGTGTTTGTAACCTTTAA